>OX442422.1:1193230-1734989 GCA_949361645.1 Spongilla lacustris | reverse complement strand
GATCCACAGCTTCAATGTACTCCACTCCATCTGGCTAAAGATGCTGAAGTAGTAAAAACTCTAGTTGGTGCTGGAGCTGATGTGAATGCAAAAGATAAAGTGAGGAAATGAACATGTATGGGTTTATGACTGATGGGTCACTGTAAATAGGATCTATACGTACCTACATTTATGAATGCATGCACCAGTAATGTACTTTATTAAACAATTTGGCTTCCTCCTGCTCCCTCCCCCCCCCCCCCCCCCCCCCTTTATTTTTTCCTGGTATGAATTACTGATTTATAGCACGATGAAAAACTTCACTACTTGTGTAGGAATTTCCCTTTTCCTTTGTAGCACCCATTATATGGGAAATTATCAATAAGCCCAGACTCATGGCCCTTGCATATTTAAGGCTCAACTGTTGAGTGCAGCACATACACACCATCCAGCATAGGGGTACCTCTTGTATACAGTTGAACCTGCCTTCACAGACACCTGAGTTGGCCGGTCATGGGCCCCATGAATAAGCCATCACCTCTATAACACATACAACCATAGATAATGAAAAACAGTCTGTTGTCATGGTCCTAACTAATACATGTACATGATTAGTTGCCATTTTTGCAACAACAAAAAATGATCATGACATATATGTAGGCATCAACATAATATTATATGTAATATTATATGTACACATAATGAACCACCAGCTGTCAAACCCTCTTACTGCATTAATCAACTGCATGTGCCAATTTTCTCTCTTTAATTTCCTTGCCTAGTAACTTCCCAAGGCTGCATCAGCATTCACACCCAATCCCTAAGCACATACTGCCCTGCTTAAGTCACCAAGTTGACCTAATTGGTAGTACCCTGCATCCCTGACTAGTTGGCTGTGGGAAGCTTCTATGAGTGATGCAGGCCACCAGCTGGGTGTCCATGTAGCTGAAACTATGCATACGTGGCTTGTTAGGTCATGTGGGGAGACTTGAACAAATAGCCATGCTTAATAGTTTAAAATAAAAAGGTATGATCTATGTATACCATCCTGATCCAACAGAATAATAATCCACCATCATACATGGCATTGATGGAAGGCAGAACTGATGTTGTCCAAGAATTGGCTTCTTCAGGCTGGGAGCAAGGTTGGTTGTAAACATTGTAATGTTAAATCGACGGACCATCTACGCGTATAGACGAAATTGGTCAAAATCATCTACATGTAGACGCTATTTCAGTGCAATTTTCAGGTTTATATCCTCCAAAAAACATTCATTTTCTTACTGAGCCATCTAAACAGGTTAAACAACACATGGGTAGGTAGCATTTTTAAGTTTATTACAATAAATGATATTCAAAGTACACAATCGTCTACGAGTAGATGCATATGCGTTGTATGTTTATGTTTGAAGTATAAATACTATTATGCACGTATGCAAGAAAAACCACTACATGAATATAGATGAATAAACTAATCCAAATTCAGAATGAAATTTATTAGTTCATGTGCTACGAAGATATATATGGACCATATATTTATAGCATATGAACTATATATTTCATACTACATTTTTTATGTAGTCATTAAATTGTACATAACTGTAACAATCAATTTAGAGTGGAAGTTACATGTATATGGGACAGCTTAGTACATGTACATGTATTGCACTCTTGCACAAACATCCAGACTGATTAAAGAAAATGAAACAGTTTCTAATATGTATAACTAAAATTGCAGTGTGTACATGCATAAGTACAAATATGCACCGTAAGTAAAAGTATACATTTCTATAATTTGTGCGCTTTTTTCCCCCCTTGCAGATTATAAAACAGTAAGCATGTTGAAGTGTTTTGTGTTCTGTGATGATCAGCAATATATTTTGAACAGACTGGGAGGAACGACAATGTCCGAGGTTCAGGTGATACTGATTGGTGGAATGATACAGATGATGCTGTATTAGATAACAGCAGTATTGGAAATGAAAGTGAAGAAGATACGACCAGTACATGTATGTTGTAATGTGTTGATTAAACTTTTTGGTTATAAAATATTGGCAGGTGTCATATTTTTAGATGGTAATCATTCAGCGTACATGTATGTCAATCAAAAAGAAAGCTTTTACTTTGTCTATAATTGTATTGCAGCATGAAATTATTTATTAATTTCTACGGTTCTGCTGTTACATGTATAATGCCATTGTACGCTGCTTTCTGTAACTTTTTTAGTGTGGTGTTCTGCAGCCGTCTTCCATACTTCAGCTATTTGTTAATGATATGATGGTGGAGTAAATATTAACACTACTTAAATAAAGTATCACAAATTATACTAAATATCGTCTGACTTCCATACCAAGCCAAGTGTAATATGCTTATATGTTATTGAATGCATATTAACACAACATACTACATGTATACTTGTAAGTATATATTAAGATAGCACTTGAAAAACCTAGGAAAGTAACAATTGTAACAAAACATTCAAACAAACAACCAATTTTCAAGTCACGATAAACATTTTGATGGTTACATGTATCCCTACGTCAGTAGTTCTAAAGCTACATGTATGTCATAATCTTTGTAAGTACTTTCTCTATGACATACTATAGACCCAATTGGCCCAGATATGATATGTCTGTGTGTGTGTGTGGACAAAATTGAATAAGTGACGCTTAGAGAGCTCAGACTATGTGAAGAGGTGGGAAGAGGTTTCATTTATACCCTAAAGCTCTTTCTGTCCAAAAAAAAGAGAATGGGTGCATAAATAATTCATCACAATTTTTTGTATTCTTCAATTTCACAACACAAGTGGCACAGCACCTGTATGATGAAGCCATGAAGCAAGGTTCAGTCACAATGTCTATTATCAAATGTCTGGTGCTTGGGATAGCAGGTGTGGGGAAGACCCACCTCAAGAGGCTCCTTCTATCAGAGAACACAGATGGAACAGTTGGTCGTGTTAGCACAGGTTTGGCCGATAACCCCATCCAGGCCTTTGTTGGCTCCATCAGCTCCTTACTAGCAGGGGTGGATGAGGAAGATGCTAGAAAATGGGAGGTCATGAATGAGGCCAAGCTAACACAACTTCTTACTAGAGCCTATTACGTAGAGCCTTCAGTTCCTCCAATCATCCCTCCACACATATCACATGAGCACCAGTCACATGCTCCAACAAGTGAAGCTGTACACGATATGTCAGATAATATTGTTCACATTGCATCCCCTTCTCCTATCAATCCTCCTGTACATGCTGTTACCTCAGAGAGTGAGCTCCACACTGATGACCAAGCTGCAGATGAAGTAGAGAGACTGTTTATTGAGGCATTACAAAACATAACAGAAACTAAGGTGCCTAATATGAAATTAGTTCACTTTATTGATAGTGGTGGTCAGCCCCAGTTTCTTGAGCTCTTGCCTGCCTTTGTCCAAGATGTGTCTGCGATCCTCTTTGCTGTCAATCTTTCTGAAAGGCTGGACCACTGTCCCATGATCTATTTCTATGGGCAGGATGGTCAGCCAGTGGGAGAGCCATACCAGTCCCCATCCTCACACAGGCAGGTGTTGGAGCAGTGTGTGAGGGCTGTCCATGCCAGAGATATCCATCCTCAGGTGTTTGTAGTGGGCACACACAGGGATAAGGAGCATGAGTGTTCAGAGAAGAGGGAAGACAAATGACAAAATCATTAGTAACATTGTAAACACTGAATGCCTAGTGGAAAAGAATGAAACTGAAGTAATTTGGGACATCAATGGAAAACAACCCAAGCAGTACGATCAAGAGGTAGCTAATTACTTTCGGCAAGCAATTGTGACTCATTGCAGCAAAGACACCCCTCCTCCTCTCCCTATGAAGTGGTTTGGTCTGGAGATGCAGATGAGGAGGTCAGCTACACGAGGTGTTCTTAGCCTCAGTAAGTGTCTACAGCTGGCACAGAGGTTAGGTATGGATGAGCAAGGCTTGGAAGCAGCTCTCCTCCACATGGTCAACCTCTTTCTTTGGTACCATAAAGTACCAGCTCTTAGGGATGTGGTATTCACTGATCCTCAGGTCATCCTGAAGGTCATCACAGACCTAGTCCAGTGTAAACGTGAGCTTGCAGCTTTGGGTAGCGTAGGTGTGAAGGGTTCTTGGCACTCTAAGTTTAAAAATCATGCTATTGTCAGCCATGAATTTCTTTCTCATCAGCACTTCAAAAGCCATTTTGTTGATGGGGTTTTTACTATTAACCATTTCACTGCACTGATGAGTCATCTCTTTATTATGGTTCCCTTGGAGGATGGTGAGTACCTGATGCCAGCCCTTCTGGATCCTTTGAGTAGTGTAAAGATCTGCAGGGAAAGTAAGCTAGTTGATCCACTTCTAGTCAGTTTTCCTGATGGATGTGCACCTTATGGAATATTCAGTTGCTTGGTAGCTTTTTTTACAGAAAAAATGTTCTTTGGTGGAGAAAGACAAAGTTCCAGTTTGTCTTTATAGAAACTGTGTTTCTTTTAAACATAAAAAGTTCCCTGCTAAGTTTACCATCATTGATTCAGTGGCCTACATAGAGGTGCATCTTGATTCTGGGGATGCTGGCAAAGCATGCCCTAGAATTAGAATACTGATTCATGAAGGTATAAAGAAATGTGCTGAAGTACTCCATTACAGTGGTTGGAAAGACTGTAAAGATTGTTTTATTTGTTCTAATGAATCTTGCAAACATGCAGCCATACCTTATGAGGAAGATTCAAGCAAAGCAGAATGTACCCATTGTTTAAATGACTACATGGATCTTACTGAAAGGCACACCATTTAATTTGGTTAGCAAAACAAGATATAGAGCAGTCTGAAAATCAAGTCATAATTTATGGTATGTTGTCTTTTACTTGTTTGCTATGCATGTAGTGATTGTTGAATACCTCTCTCCTCTGTTTACTCTCTCCCTCTCTTAGGAATGGATCAGCCTTCCTTGAAACTGCTAATGAAATTTCCTAGCAATGGAAGATATATTAATATTATCAGCAAATGTAGTTCAAAGTATAATGGACTTGGGATATTTCTTCTTGGTAATGATAATGGAGATATGGTTAAATCACTTGAAATGGAACATCACTTTATTGGTGACCTTGTCATTACTGAAATCTTCAGGAGGTGGATCAATGGTACTGAGATGAAGCCAATAAATTGGAACACCCTTGTTGCAGTGTTTAGAGATGTTGACCTTTGCACTTTGGCTGATGAACTACAAAATGCTATGCACTAAACTTTTGTTTGCTTCTCATCTGTTTTTAGGCCCTTCCTTCATACTTAAGATTTGCCTTTTAGCTCAGTAGTAGCAGTGCATGAAATTTTATGTGAACGTTCGTATATTAATGTATATGTATAATTTTGGTTACAATGTATATGATATCGTACTTGTACTTTAAAAAAAAATTGAATGAAACATTTACCTGCATGGTTAATTTAAAGCTTTAATACAATGCAGATAGTGATAGAATCAAATGAATGCAGCTAGGAAAAAAGATTTACATGTACATATGTGTCATGATAACTGCAGTTCATAGACAAAAGTCCTTAATAATAATCCTCTTTGCTGTTAACATTTTCCTTTTTGGAAGGCTGAACATGTTCCATGATCTAGGATGGTCAGCCAGTGGGAGAGCCGTATATCCATAATTAAATTTCAAGTCGTCACAAACCATACCACACACTACCACTATGCATATGGACGTGTTAATGAGGCAATGGGAACTCCTGATGCGTGCAGCCCAACAAAATCTGATATACTGAGGCAGCATTTCTATTTACATATACGAATTAATGACACTGTGCCTATCAGAAGATTGCATAAGCATGTTCATTTTATTAGGTACGTGCTATATGTAAAATAAATCTTCAGATAGTGGTCCTGGATCTAGACTGATAGCAGTCCTAGATCTAGGACCACCATATCACAGCATTGAAATTGATTGAAATAAACATTGTATTTTGTAACTTAATATTTTATTATGGTCTCCAAACATATTAGGATAAATATTAGTTAAGAAGAAAGCACTTTATCAAATTCATTAATTTTATTTCCTAATAGAAATTCGTGAAAAAAAGAATCATTTCTTTTTTTTTGACTCGTAACTTCACACCCATATGTGCTCTATTTCATAAGAACACATTTTATAACTGTACTCTGATTTATATATAATATTATATATATAATTATAATTATATATAATATATATATTATGCTTCAAATGATGAGATAAACGAATTTGGATTGAGTGACATCCACTATAAATAAAGAGCAAAATTAGCATTCAGGAGCAGACCCAATGGTACTGCTAGTCATCAAAAGAATTACATGATTTTAATACAAAAGTTTTATGAATTACTTATGTAGTTATTTATGAAGAGATAAACTTGGACATTAATAATGTAATTTAGCATGCATGCATACGTTTTAAACAAATTAGGATCGAAAATGCAAAAATAGATATATTGCCAATGCCAGCAACACAAATGATTTGCATGCATTTTATGTTTACATGTAAGTTTAATACATTATTGAAATATAATGAATACAATTGGTTGTTGATTAAAACTAATGTAATTTCATTGGTTGTTAGGTTCCTCTGACCAGCAAGGGCCAACCTGGTGGTGACCTCAAGTCCTGGGGACAGTTTGGACAACTCTGTGGGCACCAATGTCTCCTTCACCTGTGAGGCCAGTGGAGTGGGCCTGGGGATGAGGTGGTACAGGAATGGGGAGGAAGTGTCCCCTGGTCCACGTGTGGTGATCATTGGGTTCACCATGACCACATACGGTTTGTTGGAGGGGACTTGGGCATGTACCAGTGTTCAGTGTTCAATGGAACCAGCTCAGTATGGAGACAATGGAGAGTGGTGGTCTCAAGTGAAAGTGCGTACGTGAGTGTGCAATTCAGAGTGGAAGTTACATGCACAGTTCTAGCGAACTATTAATTAATATTAAGATCAAAATATCTTGTTTCATTAGGTTGATGTTAATAAATTATTCTGAAATGATTATTAACATTACTTGAACATGGTAGTAAATGTTTAGTATAGTATGATGTGTTTGTCAAAATGTTTCAGTCCATTACACTGGATATATAGTTAAACTGGATTTTTTTAATTTGATTTTAATTTAACCATAATTAATATCATCATTTACTCAACATCAAGCAACAATACAAACAATTTTTGTGAATTGGTTTACAATAATTTGAAAATGTCCTGGTCACCTACATAAACCACTGTGAAGCTATGAGGTCACTGAAAATTCAAATGCTGCTGGCTTGCCTTGAGACCAGTTGTGGACAAGAGCATCTGTGTGGTCATGATCTGGAGTAAGGTTGTTGCCTACTTCAAACTTTGACACTTAAGTGTGCCAAACAACAAGAAGCAGCAAAAACATCCCTCAACAAGTTATGATGATGCACAACATCTCGTTTGCATGTGGTAGCATGGTGGCCCAAGGATTGTTAATAATCCTTGGGTGGCCTAGGGGATCCAGGATGGAATCTGGGCAAAGAGAACATCGTGAGCCACTTGAAGCGTCTAAGCCAAGCCACCATATGAGAGCAATTCTATTTTATTTTTTTAACAAAATTGGTAATCAATTCTAGCTCTACTCCTAAACAGGATAGCAGCTGCTGATAAGGTTTAGATGGAGCCACACTGGTTATAGGAAATGCTGCAGAGGAAGGAAGGGTACCTAGTTAAAAAAAAAAACACTTTTGGAAATTCAGTCCTAGAACAACTGGCCCGTATAAGACTCCAAACATTCTATTTTGCTTAATTATCTTCATAGCTTCACATTTTTAAAGGCTCTCTCAAGGAAAAGCATAGCCAGAGTTTGACCAACATAAGGGCTGGGGATGAGGGCAACTACACATGTACATGTGTTGTCAGTAACAACAGTGCTACATGTATGTGAATCATGCACACATGCGTACATATGACACCACAGCCACTAAGAAAATGAGATGGCCAGCACACTTGCTTCATGGCTGTACTCACCAATCACCAGCAGGAGCAACATTCTTAGTCATGTAGTCATGCTGTGTGCCCCTACATGAAGGTGTGAACATGTGAACATGTGCACACAATGTCATGTGTAGTTGCTGCCAATGTACCTTACAAGGACAGGACATCTACATGCCTTTTCATGTTAGACATTACATAGCCTCTTCAAGTATACAAGACATCCCTCCCAAGGTGACTCCTCCCCCCATCATCACTCGCCTCTCATCACTGTGATTTGATGCTTGCCTTAGCAAGCACATGTACAGCTAAGTGCAGTACTTTTGCCCACATGACATCAGCTACAGATCATGCTGTATGTTAATGCCAATGTACACAGGTATCTCTAACTATAAGTCCCCACATCTTGGTCCCTGTCATTCATATTATTATACTGATTGATGATAACACTTTTGCCCAAAAGGGGTCAGGCAGTAACCTGGTGACAGGAAGTACCCATCAGGCCAGGTCTGGGGCCAAGGTAGTGCTAGTTGCCCTGTTGTTTCGCAAGAACATAATTTCCAGAAAAAGAGACAATCTAGTTTGGGGATAGGTTGTCTGGAGGGGAGGCTTGACCTGCCAACCTTAGACAAAGCCCCCTTTCAACACACTATATGCACCATTGGGTTTTTGGACAAGTCATGTCTATATCATTTATACCATCTTCCCATTCCTTTCCCCTATATTTGTGGTACTATTACGCATTTCTACCCATCACATATCTGCATTTCACTCCCAATATTGGTCCACAATTTACCACTAATAACATGCATCTGCATTCTAGTCCTCGAGCTAAGCATTCAACATACTGGTCCCAATATGTATCCCAATACGAACATTGCTGCATATGTATCAGCATATGGTAGCATATGCAGAGTCTGCATAGTTCTGCATACATGATACACTTCTGCGCAGTGAAAGTGCCAGCCATTTAATTCAGGTTTATGTAACAGATATGCTGCCAATCCAAACTGCCAAAATGAAAGCCACTATGGCATTTCAATTTTGTACATAGAAACCTCCACCTCATATTGAGTGTGTACATGCTTCCCAATGCAGTATGTGTTTGTATTGTCCGAATGTAAAGTAACTAATCACCACACCTGACATAACTACGATATGCATGAAGCCAGACATATTCTCTAAACTATTCAATTTGTCCATATACATATAGTCGGACTCCCAAGTCTCTAACACTTGTTAGCTCTAATGCTGGAGCTTTTCTTCCTATGTACATGTACCTACATCAGTAACACCTAGACAAGAATGCGTCTAGCTGCTAATTTGTAATAGTACAGCTTCTCCTTCCTGCCTCCTTCCTATGTGGATGCAGATGTGGATAGAGGACATGCTTGGTCTGCGTCAGTTGCAGCTCTAATTAAAAGCCCAAAAGAGTGGTCATGCAACCTCTGAGATAGATTCTCAACTTCATGCAAAAGGTAACACTGCAGGTTCTTCACTAGTGAACAGTTGTTCTTCACCACTCCACCAAGCCTTTACTTGTGTAGTTGAAACTGCTGTGGCAACAAAATTAAAGTGGGTGGAAAAGGGGTAATGCTATATGTAATCTGCCTGCCCAATAAGGTGACCTATGGTAAAAAAACTGCTTTGAATTTGGTACACTTTGAGTTTGGCCGGTGAAGATGTTACAGATTATTATTATTTTTAAAAAATTAATTATTTTTTGTGACATCTTCTGGTGGTGGTGGTGGTGTGTGTGTGTGTGTGTGAGTGTGTTGTGTTATGACATTATGGTCATCACCTTAAATTAGCTTCTGAAGAGAACAGTGCATTCCCCTTCCTCCTTCAAAGGCTCTCAGTAGTGGTGTACAGCCTGAAGGGGAACAACTGCAGAGGGCAGCCATGACACAGAACTTCCGATGAGAGACAGTGAAAGTATATGGGAAATATAGTGTGCTTGTATCAATCTATGTGTACACATGCAGGTAACCCAATTTACTGAAGACGTTATTGGTCATGCAGTCATGCAAAACAGAAAAGCAAAAGAAAAGAAATGCTAATAAATGGCTCACTATTACTACAACATCCCACCTTGAACACATGTTTGTTTATTTCCTGACAGTTGTAAATGGTTGCACATATTAACTATCCTAGATGGCATGGTAACTGGTTCTACCTGTCCTAATATTGGATGGGAAAGGGTAGATTGTCTGCATGTGGTAAATGTGGTTCATAGGAGAAGGGGTGGTGCCTCCATCTTTTTATGCCCACCTCATGGTCTGGTAAATTAACCAATACACAACATGTAGCTGATATGTAACTGGGGCTACTTATTCGAGAAAGCCAGGTACATGTATACATTGTGTATGCTTGCATCCCATGCACATGGAAATCATAGATGTCTAAGGTTTGACACACATTTGCACACACCTATTATGCATCTCTTTGGGCATTGTGCAGTCTCCAATCATCACAATATACATGAAGGTGTGAACATGTGCACACAATGTCATGTGTAGCTGCTGCCAATGTACCTTACAAGGACAGGACATCTACATGCCTTTTCATGCTAGACATTACTTAGTGTGGGGGGGTGTGCACAGACCACCATTCCCCCTTCTGAATCAAAACATTAAGCACTGTTTATTCCCCAGACAATTCGCATATGACACTTGTCCTTCATGTCTCTAATTATTTCTCACCATTGGATTCTCAGACAATTCATGTCTAAATAAAATGCTTCTTTCTTGAGAATGATTCGGCATCATTTAGAGAACGTATGCAGTAGGTACCAGGTCATGCAAAATAATAATAATGTGGCCACGATATATATGAGGTTATGTGTTAGCATGGGTGTCTGCTGCAAAATAAATGCCAGACATGGGAGAGGAGGATGTTATAAAAAACGCCAACTAACAATAAATATTTATTTTGTACGTTTCAATTAGTATGCAACATGCCCTACTCACATGGGTATGGTCACTTTGTTTTGTTTTGAGACATTTCATAATAACCCTTTTTTACACCATCTTCCCATTTCTTTGATTCAGGTTTATGTAACAGATATGCTGCCAACCCAAACAATCAAAATGAAAGCCATCACATTAGACTATGTCATGTATACATAGAAACCTCCACACCATATTGGACATACCAATACAAGTGCAGTGTGTGCTTTAATTGAGGATATATAGATATTCACCCCCATGTTCGAATTGTAGTATTTCACCCCTCCCCACCCACTTTTCATACAATTTGTATTGCACAATATGGCCACACCAACATCACCAACATTCAAACACATGGTGGAGATGTGCAATCATTTTTACTACAGCATAGGACTCCTTACTTTACTACATATGCATGGTAAAGAAAGACTTTAAATTAAATTAATACTATACTTTGTAACTCACCACACTATAAATAAAATTAAAAGGGGGGACAGTGTATCATAAAGTTTGTATCCTTCCATGGAACCAGGAAGACTGACCAGCTCCATCATCTTCCTCACTTTCACTGGAGCCATGATTAGGCATAGGATAGGTTGCCCTGAAAGACATCTTGGCTTTAATCTAGCCTGTAACAATGTTTGAACACCACTCACTACATAAGGGTGTCAAGGTTGCATGCTACTGTCCCCACACACGTATTTTCTTCATCGTATTTTAGAGATTTGCTTAAAATAGTGCACCAACTTAACCCATACATGATCAGGGGAGTATAATAAGGCAATGGCTTCTGTGTGCATAATGGGAGGTAGTGGAATAGTACTACACCTGCCAGGAAAAGCTGATACCGTTTTTTTTTTGTTTTTTTTTTGCGGTGAAAGGATAAGCAAATAATTCACAAGTTAAGACTCTATCACCCTCTGTAAGAGAGCAGGCCCCTTGAATATCTGGTAACAATGTGGCATTCACATGCACATACAGCTAATGGCCTTCTCATGTGTGTCTGCTGTAGCATATTGTTTGTGTCTAATCAATCAAGCATGCCCCAGATATATATATAGCCTGGCCAGCCTCCTCACTTCACCCAGGAGCCCCAGGACACTGTAGTATGCAAGACATCCCTGGTGCTGGACTGTACTGCCCAAGGTCACCCCTCCCCTTTCTTGCCCTCATGATGATGCTTATATTACCATGATTTCCACCACCATCATGGAGCAATTTGTATATAAAGAGGCTGTATTGATGGTGAAAGTTTGGGATGATGGAATCTATTTGGAGAGCATGATAGCATGTATAATGTCATGTAAATCTAGTCTGGGGACTTGTAGCTGATGTCCAATGGCAGGAGGATACGATGACCTCGAAACTTCCTACGCTGCTGGAAGGGGAAGCTCTTGTCATGTGGTTGGGAATTTCTGCGAAAACAAGAACAAACTACGCTGCTACGAAGCAAGCTCTCACGAACGCATTAAAGCCTACGGAGTTCTCTAAATTTCAATCGTGCAAACTACGCCCTGGCGAGACAATTCACATGTATCTACATAATCTCAAGCGACTCCTGGACACAGCTATGACGGAACTGGGAGAAGATAGCAAGAACAAAATACTGTTCCAGCAATTCCAGTCACGTTCTGTAAGCAAACCCTGACATCACGACCATCAGTGCAGCAGTTACGAGAGCCAAGCTCCTGTTAACCGTATCAGTGGAGAATCAGTTATCAGTTGCTGCAGTCACAGATGCAGCTAAGTGTCCTGAAGTACGAGCCTTGCAAGACAGCGTCAAGTATGTCACAGAGCAAATGTCAACCTTGATGGAGAAACTTCAAGAACAAAGATTTATTGCCACCGGCTTCTGTTCCAGTCCGATGCTATAATTGTAACTGCTCTGGACACCTATCGTGGAACTGCAGACAGCCAAGATATCAGCCAGTGTGCTACAGCTGCAATCAACCTGGACATGTAGCAAGAGATTGTCAGCATCAGGGAAATGGACTGGGAATGACCACTTCAAGGGCCACAGGTCATTCCGCTTGTGTCTAGAGGCCCAAGAATTTATCACTGCCGTTTCGAGTGAGCATGTACCCATCATTGAAGGAAAGCTGGATGCTAGCAATGTAAAATTATGGTACATTCACGTTCATCCGTTTCCTTAGTAGACAAGGCATACCTTCCTTTGCATGTTTAATCAGGAGAAGACAACAATCGCTTCGTACAGCTAGCAGATGGACACGGATGAAGTATAGTTGGAATGCATATGGTCAGGCTTATGGTGCAATTGGGGTCTTATACAACTGAACACGAACTCTTGGTAGCCGAACACCTGTTAATGCCTTTTATTCTAGGAGTGGCTTCCTTTCTGTAAACACACTAGCTGTCACAGTGGTTTTTGATACATATGAATTGGAAAGGAAGTCATCCATACAGTTGGCAGGCAGGACAAGGCCAATATGTGCTATGTCATTTCTACCAGGAGTAATCCAGAGGAAAATGATGGGGTGGATGAATGTGCTGTACCAAGATTTGGTGAAGCGCCATCATATGACATCCCATCATGCCCAGCAGAACTGCAGGCCATGGTTGACGAGTACAGGCAACAATTCCTGGTTCCACAGATCTTGCTCACCATACCATTCTTACAGCTAGCAACCCTCCAGTCCGTGTTCCTCCACGTCGCATACCAGTCCAGTACAGAGAGGAAATAGAACGTCAATTGCAGGAGATGCTAGATCGCAACATCATCAGAGTGAGCAGCAGTCCATGGCTAGCACCTGCAGTGTATGTGCCCAAGAAAAGTGGTGAACTTAGAATTTGCATCGACTACAGGGAGCTGAACAAGAGGACGATGAAAGATGCATACCCACTTCCACTACCTGATGAAGTACAAGACAGGCTTGCAGGGGCCAAGATATTCTCAAAGCTGGATCTGCAATCAGGCTCCTGGCAGCTTCCAGTACAAGAAGAAGATCATTTGAAGACAGCCGTTTGTCCAGGCCCAGGCATGGGACTGTATGAGTTTTGTAGGATGCCCTTCGGTGTTACCAGTGGACCAAATTCTTTTCCGCGGCTAATGGAAAAAAGTGCTTCATGGCCTTTCTTTCCTTTGTCACGAGCTACATAGACGATGTTCTAATTCATTTTAGTTCTATGGAACTTCACCATGCAACATCATCTACATCTTGTGCTCAATCACTTAGCAAAGCCTGACATTGAGGGGTTCACTAGTCCACAGATATATTTAGATGCATGCAAGTAGGCCTACATGTATACTTGTATGTACACGCGCATCTCACCAGATCAGGTTCAAGACATCCCCCGAGAATGTCAGCTTACTATTAAGTATAGCAGATGTGTATCAGGCACACAAATGATGATCACAGCCCCAGTCCCCACCTAATTACTCCACCCCTCGCTTCCTTTCCACACCCCCAATGTTGTGAAAACAAAACTACACAGAACAGCAAGGTACACATGTACAACACATGATTGATCTGCACAGTAATGTGATACATGCTAAAGGTAACCTTTACTACACTGTTTATAGCCAGATCATTATTAAGAATTTGGATAAGCTTCCAGCACTCCAAAAGTACTGCGTGTCTGGGCACAACACACACCAAAAACACAAAGCTACGGTCCTGTGTATTTATCCCCGTAAAGTAGGTAAATTATATTGGAAGAGTCATGCAGTCCTTTAATAGGTAAAACGCCCACGAACACTACCTAGTGCACCGAGACGACTGATCAAAACATACGTGAGAGTTGGAGTCGACAGACCGGTTGTCATCACTCAGGAGATCTGGAAAGTACAATTGAGTGTGCATAAAGTATTAAAAATTTAGTTAGTGATAACTACTGAGTAGCATACACGCGTGTTAGCATATCAGAATGAAATGCAATTTACACCGTCATTCTAAACGTTAGCCTCACCTCCAGCTTCCTTGAGCTTGTCGGTCATATTAGGGTGCAATAGTAAAAGATAAAACCTTTCCTGGAAGACAAGTCCAAAGTGTAGCCATGTGTTGAGTACGAAAAACAAAGTGGAACGTCTTATTGAAAAAAAAAAAGAAATGACATGGGCATGTCTACGCCAGTGGCGAGGTGGCCGGGGGGGGCAGGGGGGGCAGTTGCCCCCCCAGCTGGCCTTAAAAAGGGGGCGCCAAAATGACGATAGGGGCGCACCAGCAGCCAAGCAAATTACACGAAATGTGTTTAATTAAGTTGATTATTGCATGTAGAGTCATAATGCTGGGGACGAGTTCATCAATATAGCGAACGTCGGCGATCAAAGGCGGGATTTCACCCCACGTGATATATATTTATAGCATTTGTTACGTAATAGTACGGTTACGTAGGTTAACAATCCGATTCCAGTACATTGCTCTATACATGTAGTTGTAAATAGTTCCGGCCAAAACGTCGGCTTGATGAGATCTAGAATCGGCTACGTGTTAATTGCTACCAGTTTTTGTTATTGTTATCGTGCTGCTCGAACAGAGGGCACTATTTATTGGTGTTGATTGCCTTAGTTTCCAATACAATCTGTGGAAAAATTAGAACGCGCACCACAAAAATTTTCGCGCGCGAAGCCCCTCCCTGTCATCGACGCGTCAATTATCCGTGTGGAACCCGCCCCCTCCTCGCCAAAATCCTGTATCCGCCCCTGTAACGATATAAGAAATTCTGACAGAAAGGCAGCATGTGTGTTTGTGTGTGTGTGCGTGGGGGAGGGGGGGGGGGGCGGCAGTCTGTGTATTTGCCCCCCCAGTGACAGACAAGCCGCCTCGCCACTGGTCTAGTGACGCGACTTTGGCACGATCGCCACATGCGACTAGTCTGGGGACCCGACTTGCATCAGTCGGGTCCCCAGACTAATCAATTTTGGGAACCGTGTGTGGTGTAGTTTTGGCACGAATTACATCCCATAGTGGTGTAGTTTTGGCACGAATCACATCCCATAGTCCACGTCATAGTACAGTACATCGAAGTAGTCTGACGTAAACACACCCTCGCGCTTTGCGAAGCGCGAGGGTGTGGCTACGTCAGACTGACGTCGAAGTACATCTGGCTTGCGAGACTAACCCAAACCCTACCTCGATTTCAAAATAATAATACTTGCCTTCCACATCAATTATTTATCGTTTTAAGTCACGCGTTTTTAGGGGGTAGTACGCCTTCTCACCGTCTAGGAGTCCGCGCATGCGTATCATCGGTTCACAACCGCAATGTGGTCATTCAGAATAAGTAATTGTTGAACTGACATTGATCAACACATGAATTTCTATAAAAAGTAAACACTGGCGTTATTCACCAGACTTACTTCAAAACGTGCGTTCCTCGTTCCCAACCCAGTTGATGTTCGATGTACGTCTGGCTAGTGAGACTACCCTCTCTGAACACTTTCACTTTGCTGGAACGCATACATACTAATTGATTCGCGTACTATTGTTCTAATTATTCGTGATTAATTATTCATAGCTGGTCGCATGAATCTAAATTCGCGCGGGCTCTTATCAAGGGGCGATGAAGAAACTGGCCTGAACACTACAGAGACATCAAAGGTAGACAATTATGATTCTAAAAGTATAGTAGTTTGCAAGCTTGTCTATTAGAAAGCACATCCAAACGAGTCGGCTTTTAAAAGTTGTGCTCTATACAAATGCCAGGAATAAGTCTTGCGAATCGCTTTACACGTGCCAGTGCAAAGTGGCGAAGCAAAACAGGTTTAAGCGGTGAAACCTAGTTAAATAGCAAGGGCAGCATTGAATAGCAGCGTGCGGTGCGATACAGTACATTGCGCATTTTGAACCTCCTCCAGCTATATAGAATACTGTAGAGTCACGGTACAGGACTATGGCTTCTAAATATTTCTAAATGGTCGATGGGTTGCGTAGCCTAGGCCTAGCGCCTATACATTGAAGTTTTCTGTTTGAATTATACGTATATATTGATTATCACATTCTTCCCTGTACATGTATCACAGAGGATGGTTGTCAAGAAAGAGGAGGTTTGAGGCTGAAAATGCACTGCTATGACTGTGTCCATTGGCATTGACTTCTGGGTGAGAGCTAGTATTAGTAGCAGCTGTCTGTGGTTATGACGTTATATTTACCGTGTTTTCAACCGCGTTTTAATTTACATGTATTATTACCAAACTGTACAATCCATTGTCGACTGCATTTAGATGACAAATAAATGTACAAGTGTTTACAAGTATTGTGGGGGGGGGGGGGAGGGGTATGAACTTGTCCAGGGGTGGGGATTTATACGTACCAGACCCAAATACGTCACAGCAGTGGGTGGATTACATCACCACTACGTTCGGACGTAGGGGTGATGTAATCCACGCACTGCTGTGACTGGTCTGGGTACGAGACTATCCCCGCGGGGTGGGACTGTGGGGGGCGGGGTATTATTGCCATCTGTAGTGTACATGTATTTTTGCGCGACAGTACTCCTACATGTACGTCACACAGATACGAATGACGCTAGGTACGTAATACCATTTGTGTCATGCCGCTATGCCTGAATTGCTGGCGCCGCCAAACGCAAACAGGACTACTTTATATGTCTTTAAAAACTACAATATCGCTCTTCCTTCTGGTCGTACCCCGAATGTTACTTAATGTTAGATGATCGACACGAGGACACGTCGCATGACTCTGATTTTGGAGTGTTCCATCCCACAGGCTATGCCAATGGCGGCTGTATTAACAGACCTTCCTTCGCATTCCGCCAAACGCGCTGCAAGCAAATTTCCGGCGCGGATACATATATTGACTATTACCCTATACCTCTCGCGTGGATGAGTTGTGTTGTGCTAGTCTACATTTGTGCCATGCACGCCAGTGGGTTTGCCTATAGTTTGCTAGCACCAAGGATGTTATAGCTTGTGTCATGATCAATGATCATCACCCATGACTTTGTGGTGATTGCATTGGCTGTAAGTGTATAAGAAGGCTATGCCAATGGTGAACATGGCGTCAATGATATCATAGAAGGATACTATCTATGAACGTTAACAAGGCTGTAAGCTTATGTCGGGTAATGAGCAGATATAGGTATCTTTGTACCTTGCATGGGTAACGTGCACAGTAAGCATACGAGGTATGCATGGGCACGATGGTGTAAGGGAAATTACATACGTATTTTTTTTACTAGTAGACTAAAAGCAGCTCACATGGAAATACAGTTATATTAATTCCTATATGCTTGGCATTATTATAGTTTTAGAAATTTCACAGAGATATCTACTAGTTTGTTAGTGTTCTAGTCTGGCTTGCGAGACTAGGTAAAATTGCTGGATAACGTTTATTTTTTAAGAGCTTACTAAACAGTATCCACTAACGTAAACGACGTTATGACCCCCCGGCGCGGCCTCGTGTACGCCTCCATACTTCTCGCGCGGATGAGTTGTACTGCAGTAGGTAAGTAATGCACTTTCTTTCCTGCCATGCCAGGGGTGTGCTTGCTAGCGCTAACGACATCGGGGTATTCTTTCTGGAAATACGTAGTGTGTCGCACCCCGACTAGGACAGGATAAGTATGGCACTTTCAAACACGCGCACAATACAGATACATATACTTAGTTACCGGTATCCATCCAGGCCAGCTGCAGTCAGCCAGCATACACGCGTGTGATTTTGGAGCGTGCACAGGGAAAAAAAAAAAAAAGCGTCGAATCATTTAGAGATTGAACAGAAAACCACACAAACATCACACGCTTCTATTGATTTTCGTGTGGTTTTCTGTTCAATATGACGCTTTTTTCCCCCTGTGAGCCAATTATATTTCACCCAACAGGCGCCAATGGTGTAAGCTACGCCAGGTAATGCGCAGATATAGGTATTGTTGTACCTAATGGGCTGCCAAAGCAAGGTGCACAGTAGAGATATGGGCATGATGTACAAGGGAAAATAAACTATAATTAACGCACATGGAAACATTTTGTACGTATATTATAACACTACTATGAGAGCAAATTAGCATGCCAATATGTCTACTAATAGTATCAAATGTATACTTCCTTCAGTGCTGCTTCATTTAGTGGCCTGTGCAGCTGGCCAGCCTCCTCAATTCACCCAGGAGCCCCAGGACACTGTAGTATACAAGACATCCCTGGTGCTGGACTGTACTGCCCAAGGTCACCCCTCCCCCACCATCACATGGTACAGAGGGGACCCTCCAGCCTTTGTCTCTGATGGCCATGTGCTCAATGGCTCACTGCTCATACCCACTGTGGTAGAGGGGGTGGATGCTTCCAGAGGGGGCATCCCTTACCACTGTAGGGCTACCAGTGATCAGTTTGGGACCATCAGAAGCAGAACAGCCACTGTCTACTATGCATGTGAGGTGACCACACAATAACAGTGGTACAGTTGATGACGTGGTCCTTCTGTTGGCAGTCTTTGGTGAGGGAGAAGATATCACATACAGTGTCAAGAACACATCCAGTCCACTTTATAAAGACAATGTTGCCCTTTACTGTAATGTGTCATGGTCCAACCCTCCACCTTCAATAATCTGGGTGGATGGCCTCAACCAAACTGTACCCAGTGTTGGGACCAAGTTCCTCTACCTGGAAGGTGGACAATACCTTGCCATCATTGGGGTTGACCCTGTGACTGCACAGAGTGTTCCACTGTAGAGTGACCAATGTCTTTGGAATCCTATCAGTGGACAGCCCAACAAGATATAGGTTTAACATAACTGGTGAGTCCCCTTTCTTCCCAGTCCACATGATGAGGTCTGTCCCATCCTCTCCCCCAGCTTCTCCAAGGACTGGACTGGTCATCTACAAACCACTTGAAGATGTCACTGCTTATGAAGGAGATACTAAAGTCCAGTTCTCTATGGTAGCTGCTGGTGATGGGCCAACATCTTTGAACTGTGCAATAACAAGTGGATCATCATTGCAAACAACAACATTATCAGTGGGGTCATCAGTAGTAAGACTGATGATAAAACGTCCACTATCAGTTAATGACAATGGAACAGTGGTGACATGCCAGATCTTTAACAATACTAGTTCTACAGTACGATCTTACACAGCCACACTGACTGTCCTAGGTGAGTGATGACATTGGCTGTATTGGTAGCCATCTTGTTCCTCTGACCAGCAAGGGCCAACCTGGTGGTGACCTCAAGTCCTGGGGACAGTTTGGTCAACTCTGTGCCGGGGCACCAATGTCTCCTTCACCTGTGAGGCCAATGGAGTGGGCCTGGGGATGAGGTGGTACAGGAATGGGGAGGAGGTGTCCCCAGGTCCACGTGTGGTGATCAGTGGGTTCACCATGACCATATATGGTCTGTTGGAGGGGGACTCGGGCATGTACCAGTGTTCAGTGTCCAATGGAACCAGCTCAGTTTGGAGACAGTGGAGAGTGGTGGTCTCAAGTAAGTGTGCATATGTGATAAGAGGCCATACATGTACCTGCACAGGTGGGTTTGCTTGTGTAACACATGTACAGACAATTTGTATTAAGAGATGCATGCATTTTGGAATGTTAGTTAATATTTCTCCAACAGGTCTGCTCCCTATTCCCATCAAGGAGTCTGTAGTGGTGGTGGGTGGAGGTGGTGGTACTACTCTGAGGGTACAGGTGATGTCATACCCTCCTCCTGACCATGTTCAGTGGTACATGAATGGCTCTCTGGTGATGTCCAGTGATCTGTACCTCATCTCCAACATCTCTGTCTCTGACAACTCAACTGTCCCCATCATCTACAGTGCCTCTCTCACCATCTCCTCTGTTAACCTCACTACTCAAGGATTCTACTTGGCCTCCTTCTATGGTTATGTGGGTGTGGTCAACACCTCCTCCATCTTTGTCACATTTGGGGGTAAGACAAATTTTCATAATTATACAAGTTATTGCTAATAATAAACCCTCATAGGAGGTGTGTGGAATGTTTATAATTAGCTCGATTCTAATTAACATTGGCACACATGTGTGAACATTTGTGTCATGTGTGCCCCTCCCACTTCTACCACTATTTTTACCCGCCATCAGGTTTTTAATTACATTGTCTCTCTTCTTCCTACCTCCTCCCCATCCAGTACCGGCTGTTGTCCTGGGAATGGCTGTTGCAGTGTGTCTGAAGGCTGGGGGGAGTGTCCAGTTGGTGTGTGAGGTCTATGGATATCCCATTCCAAAAGTTCACTTCTTCAAGGATAACTCCTCCCTCCCCCAAGATCACCACACCCATATCACCACCTACACTCTCACCATCACCAACATCCAACCACAGGATGGAGGTGTGTACTCATGTTCTGCTGACAATGGAGTCACTGACTACTCCATTGGTCATGAGCTGGTTTACTGCAGTAAGTAGAACTGGTTTGTCCTGTTCTATATTTGATAATGTTGACCTCCCTCCCTTCAGCCTTCCCTGGTGTGGAGATAAAAGGACCAGTCAATCCTGTTGAGGTGGGTGGTCAGGTGGAGGTGGTGTGCAATGGGAGTGGAGCCCCACCCCCTGAGATCAGGTGGATGAAGGATGGAGCACCTCTGGGGAACAGTTCAGGATCTCATCCGGTGGACCCCTCCACCCTGAGGTTGACCAACATAAGGACTGGGGATGAGAGCAGCTACACATGTGTTGTCAGTAACATTCTTGGTAATAACAGTGCTACCTTCATGCTGGTGATTGGTGAGTGCAACAGAAGGAAAAGAAATGTTGCTAAAATAGATACTAGATGACATCTTCCATCTCAGTTTAAATTCACAACACCACACTTCTCTTCACACATTGCACAAAGCAGCATAACTGCCATATGATTGATAGCAATGTGCAAGTTGATGTGATGTTAGTATGAATTAATGCAACCATTCCATACCCAATCATTACTTTTAACTTTTATATTGAACTTGGTTACTCAGGCCTGATATTGTTGTCTCATTTAAGTATCATCTTCATGTGGTCATTTGGCCAACTAATGACAAGAACTTTACATCACATATTAGTTGTGCAGCAAGTTATATCATTCTATTGCAGGTCCTTCTGTGTCCCTCACCTCCTCCATCACCATAATCATCAGCCTGTCCCTCATCCTTCCCCTGATCATCACTGGTGCTGCCATCACTCTAGGTCTGCTGTGCATCTACAGACTGCATCTCTGTACCAATAAGGAGGGGGAGGGGCATCAGGAGGAGGTGCATGATGAGGTCATGTGCCCTAAGGATGGAGAACAGTTCAAGATCAGTACTAATGAAGCCTACACAGTCCTCCCTCTGATGGAAGCCAATGTTGCCTATGGTGTACCTTGTCATTAGGCCTCTATCAGATATTTTAATTCACCATCTTAATTTTGTAATGGGAGTGTGTCCCAAGTATCTTTTATGTTGTACCCTGAGGTATCCACCCCATTAGTACTACCACACCCCTGTACTACCCTAGTGTCTTGGACTTCAATGTTTGATTATAGGCTAGGGTTCAATATTTTCATGTACACCTTCAGCCAAAATTCACATTCAAATCCCGAGTTAATCATGTAATAAGGGGGTGTGGCCAGGCAAATGATATGATCTGTATATATGTTCTAAGGTATGGTTCATGTGCCCTACTGGAGCTAGAAGCGTAGAAATATTAGGGTTTAGGGTCAAGCAAAATCCTATTTTATAGTTACTATCGGGTGGTTGAAATCTGGTGTCAAATTACACTATCCCAGCACCTCCATCTCCAAACATTGCACCAAATGTGTGAAAGCAAAAAATTGATCCAGCTCATCCTCAGTCCATGAAGTGGACTGGGCACCATACTCAAAATCCTTAGGCACATCTATGGTTCATGTGTCTGACTGAGTTTACTGCAGCAAGTAGAACTGATTTGTCCTGTTCCAGATTTGATAATATTGACCTCCGTCTCTTCAGTTAGGGCGTCTCTTAGTATCTTAGTTCTGTGCAAAGAAGTGCAAACATCTGTTGCAGTAATAGCAAGCCATTAATTGGAATCATGGCTTACCTTTTTTAGTCTTTTTTTTTTATCTTGACAATAACCTGACATAGACTATTATTCAAATACACTACATCTCCTCTTTTTACATGTTTCATTTAATATCTCTCAGTTGGTTAGATGCTGGTACCAGTTCTGATTTGTGTGCAATGATACTGGCAGGCTGAATACCTCATCCTTGTTGTGGAGTGTATGGGAGTTCTGTGTCACACATGCAATCACTTAGTAACATTAATACAGGCTGTGTAACTTCACATCATGGCACAAAGGTAACACTGTTAATACTGAGATGGGGGCATATGTATACAATTGTGTGTATGTGTATGTTCTTATGTGATTGCATGCAGTCATACATGTAGGTGTACCATAGCAAACTTTACTTTAGCTGCTATGACATATGGGGCAAACAACTGCAACTGACGTCATCGCAAATAAGAAAAAAACTTTTCAACAACAATTGTCATGTCATAGTCACTGATCCCAGTTATTAGTCAATAATTCCAACTAGAATCTTAAAACAAACCCCACACTTCAACATGGGAGTGATTAATTTCCCATCCGTGGGGCAATATTTTCCAATCAATTCCAACCCATCCTGTGATTCTACGTGCATTTGTCTAATAAAAACCAGGATGAGATTGATTTCCCTCCCATGCAAAATATATTACATTCTATCTCGATTTCTATGCTCCTATTGGGGTGCAAACTTTGGTAGCATTGGGATTAACCTCTTAAGGTGATGATGGGGAGGAGGCAGTTATCTTAAGCTTGGTCATATGTTAGTGCACTAGCCAGCTGGGCAGGCCAAAGTGGTATGAGAGCTAACATAAGGGTACCAGTTAGGGTACAGTGCTATAGGGTTTAATTTCCAAAGATATTCGTAAATTATTTTTAGTCACTTTTGGGTTGGGGCCAGGCAAATGTTGCCCAAATGGAGATAGAAACATAGTTATGGATAAATATTAGGGTTTAGGGTCATGCAAAGCACACACTTAATCCAAATTTTTAATTTCCCCTGGGTGATCGAAATATGGTGCCAAATTACACCTTCCTGGCACCTCCATCTCTAAACATAGCATAAATGTGTCAAAAGCAAATATCTATCTGGATGTGTGGTTCATGTATCATAAGGTGTGGTACAGTAGTAGTGATTAATAATTAACCCTCAGTCCTCCTTCAGCTACTAAGGTAAGTTATTATACTGTAGTATGCCTTGACTTCTTTTGTAGTGTGCCTTATGTAGTGTGCCTTATGTAGTGTGCCTTATGTAGTGTGCCTTATGTAGTGTGCCTTATGTAGTGTGCCTTATGTAGTGTGCCTTATGTAGTGTGCCTTATGTAGTGTGCCTTATGTAGTGTGCCTTATGTAGTGTGCCTTGTGTAGTGTGCCTTATGTAGTGTGCCTTATGTAGTGTGCCTTATGTAGTGTGCCTTATGTAGTGTGCCTTATGTAGTGTGCCTTATGTAGTGTGTCTTATGTAGTGTGCCTTATGTAGTGTGTCTTATGTAGTGTGCCTTATGTAGTGTGCCTTATGTAGTGTGCCTTATGTAGTGTGCCTTATGTAGTGTGCCTTATGTAGTTTAAATTAGTACATATAGTTACAATTGTATTCAATGAATAAACATACCAGATACATATTGTGATGATTGGAAACTGAAGAGGTGCATTACAATTGTGTGCAAATGTGTGTTAGACCAACACAATTAGACATGCGATGCAAGCATATACATGTACCTGGTTTCCTCCAATACGTATAGCCCTAATTACATATCTGCTACATGTTGTGCATAGGCTAATTTCCCAAACCATGAGGTGATGTAAACGTATGGAGACACCACAGCCTCACCTATGAACCACATCATACATGCACACAATCCTATCCTTTCCCATCCAATATTAGGACCAATCCATCTAGGATAGTTAATATGATGCAACCATTTTCAACTGCAAGGAAAAACCAATTTAGCAAACTTGTGTTCAAAGTGGGATGCTGTAGTAATAGTGTGCCATTAATTAATGTTGCTTTTCTGTTTTGCATGTCTGCATGACCAATAACATGTTAAATCAGTTGGGCTACCTGCCTGTGTACACATACACTCCCATTTTTACATGTTCTTTCACTGTCTCTCAGTGGAATTTCTTTGTCATGTCTGCCCTAGCTATAATAACACAAACACACTACATCTACCCATTTTACATGTTTCATTCAATACCTCTCAGGTAGTTGAGCTGGTAAAAGTTCTGATTTGCGTTCTTGATGCAATGATAGGCGTACTTGTAAGTTGAATGCCTCATCTGTTTGTGATGGAAGTTCTGTGTCATGGCTGCCCTCTGCAGTTGTTCCCCTTCAGGCTGTACATCACTCTGATGGTCATCAGCTCCTTCAGTCTGCTCATCAGTGGGTACTGTGGTCATGTGGTGATGTTTCCTACACAAGTCACCTCCTGGAGTGGCAGAAGTTACAACTGTTCTTTTGTTTGCTTGCCCATGTTTTGACCAAAACTTCTGTCCTATCTCAATGGGGAGAGACTGTACCCTGTGTCTTAGATTTTCTGTTGCAGTTTTAGCTGTTAAAATCATAACTCTGAAAGCCAACTCAAATTGATGTGTGTTGATCACTTTTTCCTCTTGAACGTATCTTTAATAATGAAATAAAACAAGTCCTGAATTAAAAGCATACAGAGGCTTGTATGGTTATGGAAGCATTAATTATAATAACAAACCACACATCATGCGTACACAAGTTACAAAATTCACACACACCCACACACACACACCATATATTTTCAGGAGGCTGAGCACATCAGTGGAATTACACATGTAATTATGAATCTTAATTTCATGAACTTGATCAAGTGCCTTTGTCATCTACAGGGAAGGTATTAGTTGGGCATAACTTTTTACGTTTTACGCCCCCACATACTACACATGCTACAAACTCTTACTCCAGTCAACACCAACTTTAATATGAATAACATATTTGGCTGGTTTTGAACATGATTCTCTTCACCTTATTCTTTCATGTTTAGCATAATCAGAAAACAGTTCAGTGATTAGCAGGCTAGCACTAGGAACCACTGAGCATCTCCACTGAGGAGAGGCTGTGCATATACATTTGTGTGAAATTAAAGAATGAATGAAGGCATCTCCAATTAAAGAACAACCATAAATTCCATACTTGCTTTGTGGAATGCTTATGTAACCTATCCATGCTGAGGGATAGGTAGCCTCGTCCCCAGGCTCTGTTTTTATTAAAGTTACGGGGGCAAAAAACATGTAATTGTAATAAAAACAGGGCCTGGAAGGGCGAAAAATATGTTTTCGCCCCCGTAACTTTAATAAAAACAGAGCCTGGGGACGAGGCTACCTATCCCTCAGCATGGATAGGTTACATAAGCATTCCACAAAGCAAGTATGGAATTTATGGTTGTTCTTTAATTGGAGATGCCTTCATTCATTCTTTAATTTCACACAAATGTATATGCACAGCCTCTCCTCTGCACACATACAACCATGCAAAATGCTGGAGTCACTGTCTAGTCCCTTGGTCATGAGCTGGTTTACTGCAGTAAGTAGAACTGGTTTGTCCTGTTCTACATTTGATAATGTTGACCTCCCTCCCTTCAGCCTTCCCGGGTGTGGAGATAAAAGGACCAGTCAATCCTGTTGAGGTGGGTGGTCAGGTGGAGGGGGTGTGCAATGGAAGTGGAGCCCCACCCCCTGAGATCAGGCCGGTGGATGAAAGATGGATCTCATCCACAAACCAAGCTGTCCATTTAATGATGATCATACTGTTTGTTGACAGTTATTGTACTGTTTGTTCTGTGTATTCAGTTGTGTGCGCACAGTTGGTTATACATGTATGTAGCATCCATTTTACGTAGTGCTTGTTTTGAAATGGGTACACAATGCTTTCAAGATGACTCCTTAGAATTTCTAGAAACCAGGACCATCATTCATGCATTCAAATAAGAATTATTCACTATCCTAGTTGACACGGTAACTAGTTCTCAAAGGAGTGGCATGTGATGGGGAGGAGCCTCCACTCGTTTACAGTTTGGAGGGATATTCTGAGCAGTTCTGTGCTAAGAAGTGCAAACATTGTTTGTGGCCATGTTGTGCACAACAAACTGTATGAAAAGGCAACGACTTCTGTGTAGTGTGGGCACAATAAGAACAGTAGGGAAACGCTTTTCTCTATAACCATTGTTTTGCTTTGTCGGAGGGATGTGTTGCCTTGAATAAGTGAAAGTTGGAATAAGACAAGTGGTAACCTTATGATTATGCAAAATGGGCGAGGCTGGAAGTCTTTAGAATAATGAAAGCAATGTGCATGGTAAGTATTTTGCTATGTAGTAGACATGTGTGTGATATTGTCTCATGTTGTTCAGATGACACTCTACCTTACTTCCTTTGTGCTGGTTGTTTTTAGTTTTGGCTTTATGTGCATCCATATCAGGCATGTTGGGGACTGTCTCTTGGCTATTGGTTTTTTCAATTTGTAGCAAACAATATGCCAGTACCTAAAACATAATGTCATAGCAATTTCTCCTCTTCTCCCTTCGCCCTTCATCGCCCCCCACCCCACCCCTGGTTACATGTATTGGTAATTTAATTTTATTCTACAATGTATTATAAGTTGTTGGACTATGAATGTCATTAAAACACGCGTCCTGAGATACATCATGTATTTAGCCTCGTCCCCAGGCCCTGTTTTGTTAAAGTTACGGGGGGAAAAACAGGGCCTGGTAGACACTGCCAGGGTCGAAGCGCGCATGCGCTAGTTTGTCCCAAAATACCTGGGGTAACCGTAATTTCCTTTTGGAAACCATTCCGTATACTCGTCTGATTTCGCGATGGCGTATGCTGCTCGCCTGCATGATTTCGTTCGTTAAGACACGATAAAGGATAAGCCACCGCTTTTCGGAACTCAACAGAATACGCCATCGCGAAATCAGACGAGTATACGGAATGGTTTCCAAAAGGAAATTACGGTTACTCCAGGTATTCTGGGACAAACTAGCGCATGCGCGCTTCGACCCTGGCAGTGTCTACCAGGCCCCCCCGTAACTTTAATAAAACAGGGCCTGGGGACGAGGCTAACATGTATTGGATCGGTTCAGCTTGTTGTCGGTATTGAATACGAAGATGTAAATAGTTTATACATATAACTTCACTCCATAACACAGCGCGCAAAGGTACTGTTAATACTGGGTTGGGAGAACATGTATACATGTGTACATATGTACATGTATGTCAGTGTATCATCTGCAAGTGATAGCAGTCATAGGTGTTCACATCCAATCTACTAGGATCCATGCACAGATGCACATAATGTACTGGGTAGGAAGTAGGAGTGTAAATATAGCTGTACTGAATTTATTGCCCTTACATGGCTATGCAACAGAAGCATACCCCTCTACCTCATCCCTTTGCCCATCCCTATACAAGAGATCATGAAATTGTTTAGTTTTTCAGGATTAATATCAGTAATTAAGGGCATGGTTGTTTTCCCTTGAGATAGTTGTTTATTAACATTTACAAACTGTACCACCCCTCCCCAGACTACATGTACAGGAGCCCCCATCTGTGGCACTTTTATATCTACACCATCTTCACCAAACTCAAAGCAGTCTTTGACCAAAGGTTACCTTATTGGGCAGACAGATTACATATGGTATTTTTCCCTTTTCCACCACAGCAGTTTTAACTATACATGTAAAGGCTGAAGAACAACTGTTCACTAGTGAAGAACCACATCACAGCCTTATATGTGCCTTCTATATTTAGTCCTCCTTCCCTCTACAGCTTCTCCTTCCTGCCTCCTTCCTGTGTGGGTGCAGATGTGCAGCTCCAAATACAAGCCCAAAAGAGTGGTCATGCACAACTTCATGCAAAAGGTATCACTGAATAATGTTTTTTCATCTTCTGATGAAAAAATATGTGATAGTATTACAAATTACCAGCTAGACATATTCTTGTCAAGAGCTCTATAGTATGACTTGGGAGTCTGACTATATGTATATGGACAAAGTTATAGTTTGGAGAATGTGTCTGGCTTCATGCATATCGTAGATATGTCAGGTGTGGTGTTCAAAAAATGTATATTACTTAACTTCTGACAATACAAACACATACTGCAGCTGGGTGTGCCGGGTGGTGTTGAATGTCATATATATCCTCAATTAAAGCACACACTGCACTTGTATTGGTATGGCAGCATGTATGTGCACACACAATATGAGGTGGAGGTTTCTATGTACAAAATTGAAATGCCATACTCTAATGTGATGGTTTCATTTTGACGGTTTGGATTGGCAGCATATCTGTTATGTAAACCTGAATTGAGATCCCTGTGTAATAGTACTACAATGTAAGGGAAAGAAATGGGAAGATGGTGTAAAAAGGGTTAGAATGGAATATCTCAAAACAAAACAAAGTGATGGCATAGGGCTTGTTGCATGCCAATTGAAACATACAAAATAAATATTTATTGTTTGTTTGTGCTGTTTTTATAACATCCTCCTCTCCCATGTGTGGCATTTCTTGTGCAGCAGATAACCATGCAAAAATCATAAACACATAGCCTCACACGGCCTTCAAATATATCAGGTGGCCACTGCATAGGTAACTGGTTATCTAACTGATGCACAAACATTCTTAGAAAGAAGTATTTTATTTAGACATGACTTGTCTGAGAATCCAATGGTGAGACATAATTAGAACTGAAGGACAAGTGTCATATGTGATTTGTTTAGGGAGTAAACGATGTTTAATGTTGTGATAAAGAGGGAATGGTGGTCACTGCACCCCCCCCCCCCCCCCCCCCCCCCCCCCCTTCCTGCTTAGATAGGTAATAAGAAGCATATAGTGTTGAAAGGGGGACTGTCTAGGGTTAGCAGGTCAAGCCTGCCTCTCTTTCTGCAACCCTCCCCCCTAGAGAACCGATCCCCAAACTAGATTGTCTCTTTGTCTGGTTCCAACTATATACATTGTATAAATGGTGTTCTTGTGAAAGCAACCCATTCAGTCTCATAGCCTGCTCATCTACCTACAAAGACCTGAATATTGCCGATCCACTTGTACATTGATTGTACCTTGTACACTGATTTTCATGCCATACATCAATGGCAGGTGGCACCCTTTGGACTTCTACCTGACCACGTCATGGTAGTGGCAGCCAGCACTACCTTGGCTCCAGACCTGGCCTGATGGGTACACCCTGCCACCAGGTTGTTGCCGCACCTGACCCTTTTTGGACAACCTAATATCCATCAATCAGTAATATAGGCATGAGAGGGACCCAGAAGGAGGGACTCATAGTTAGAGATCCTTTATGCATTGGCACAGTATGAGCAATCATACAGCATTAACTGTAGCTGATGTCATATGGGCAGCACTTTGCTGTGCATGCTAAGGTAAGAATCACATCACAGTGATGAGAGGAGCTTGAGAGTGATCAATGGCGTCACCTTGGGAGGGGTGTCTTCTATACTTGATGAGGCTATGGAATGTCTAACATGAAAAGGCATGTAGATGTCCTGTCCTTGTGAGGTACATTGCCATCTGAATCATCAGCTGCACAGGGACACACAGCATGACTAAGAATGTTGCTCCTGCTGGTGATTGGTGAGTACAATAGCCTGAATAAGCAGTGTGTCCCAGGCATTTTTTATGATATCCCCTTACTACTACCCCAACCCCTATACTATCTCCATTACTACACCCTATTGTCTTGTTCTTTAATGTACAATGCTCTAGGGTTACATTTTACACCATCAGCCAATGGCACTTTCAAACTTAATCCTAAGATAATTTGAAACAAAAAAGTATGATAATGTTAATAGCTGGGTTAGACCAGGCAATTGTTGCCCTAACGGAGATAGAAGCGTACAGTTATGGATAATGGTCACGCAATGATAGGCCTACTTGTAGGCTGAATGCCTCATCTGTTTGTGATGGAAGTTCTGTGTCATTGATGCTCTCTGCAGTTGTTCCCCTTCAGGCTGTACATCACTATGATGGTCATCAGCTCCTTCAGTAGTGTGTACTGTGGTCATGTGGTGACGATTCTGGAGTAGCAGAAGTTACAACTGTTCCTTTTGTTTGCTTGTCCATGTTTTGACCCAAACATCTGTGTCCTGTCTCAATGGGGCCGGGAGAGACTGTGTCCTGTGTCTTAGATTTTCTGTTGCAGTTATAACTGTTGATCATAGCTCTGAAAGTCATCACAATTTGATGTGTGTTGATCACTTTTTTCCATGAATCGATATTTAATGATGAAATAAAACAAGTCCTGAATTAAAAGCACACACTGTACTTGCAGAAGCTTGTATGGATATGGAAACATAATAACAAACCACACATCATGCACACACAAATTTAAAATCCAATCACACACACACACGCACACACACACACACACACACATACCATATACGTTCAGGAGGCCGAGCATGACTATTATTAATTATGGAATTACACATGTAATTATGAATCTTTAACCTGGTCAAGTGCCTTTGTCATCTACATACAGGGAAGGTATTAGTTGGATAACCAAACTTTTACGTTTTACGTTTTACGCCCCACATAGTACACATGCTACAAAATCAATCTACAATCTAACTCCAGTCAACACCAACTATATCCTAAAATGTGAATAATAACTAGTCCGGCATCACATATATGGCTAGCTGGTTTTGAACATAATTCTCTTTGCCTTATTCTATCATGTTTAGCATAATTAGAAAACAGTTAAGTAATTAGTAGGCTAGAAATAGGAAACACTGAGCATCCATGCTGATCGAGGAAGGCTCCACTCTTCTCTGTACATGCAAACATTGGTGGAAGTATAAAATAACTTACGTTCACACTTATGCTCAATTATCCATGGCAACAAGGATTCATTTATCATCCCCAAGACCTATGTTTTACATCAGGTATGGGATAGGTAAGGTACAGGAAGGTCTTGTTATGGGAGGGAGAGAATTGCATACATAATACCATGGTACCAGCTACTGTACTTGGGAAAATCTCCATTATAGAAGTGTCATCCATATGCAATTGATACATGCCATAAATGATATATCCCATACCAACTTCAATCTCTCCCCCAAGATGACCACACCCATATCACCACCAGCACTTTCACCAGCACTAACATCCAACCACAGGATGGAGGTGTGTACTCATGTTCTGCTGACTATGGAGTCACTGACTACTCCATTGCTCATGAGCTGGTTTACTGCAGTAAGTAGAACTGGTTTGTCCTGCTCTATATTTGATAATGTTGACCTCCCTCCCTTCAGCCTTCCCTGGCGTGGAGATAAAAGGACCAGTCAATCCTGTTGAGGTGGGTGGTCAGGTGGAGGTGGTGTGCAATGGGAGTGGAGCCCCACCCCCTGAGATCAGGTGGATGAAGGATGGACCTCATCCGCAGACAAAGCTGAATTGGCTCCCACCATTTGTAGTGACATGTCATCCATTAAATGATTGTTTGTTGACAGTTGTTCTGTTTGTTCTGTGTATTCATTTGTGTGGAACACAGTTGGAAATGGGTGTACAATTCCACTCCCCAGAATTTCTAGAAACCTGGCCCTGTTCAACCAAATTATTATGTATAATGGCTGAGGCCTGGAAGTTTTGCATGAGAGACTATTTGGTTACAATAATGAAAGCAATGCTGTAAGTCTTTACTATGTACATGTAGTAAATTAACAACATTTACTGCATGATTTCATAACTAATAGATACATGTGTGTGATATTGTCTCGCTGTTGTTCACATCAGACTTTACCTTCCTTCCTTTGTGCTTCTTCTGTTATTCTACGATGGAACATGAAGCCAATACAATGATCTTGCTGAAATGGTTGTAGTTGCCCTCATCCCCAGTCCTTATGTTGGTCAGCCTCAGGGTGGAGGGGTCCACCCACATATAGGTCTGGGGATGAGATCCTGAACTGTTCCCCAGAGGTGCCCCATCCTTCATCCACCTGATCTCAGGGGGTGGGGCTCCACTCCCATTGCACACCACCTCCACCTGCCCCCCACCATCAGCCATGGAAAGCAGGCTAGGTGTTTCCTTGAGAGAGCCACCATTATTAAATGTGAAGCTATGGACATAATTTTGATCAAAATGGTGAGGTCTTAGGAGGGCTAGTTTATTAGGGCTACAGTTTTGTGAAACTAAATAAATGGTGCCCTTCTATTCGCCACTGCACTACCTATAACCAACAAGTTTTGTGACAGCTGCCAAACCTTATCAGCAGCTGCTATCCTGTTTAGACTTGCCCATAGCACTGATCAGATAAAAATAACTCAGTTCAGTTACATGTACACTCTAATGATACTCAGTCATGGGACCTGTGCCATTTTGCATTGATGTGATTTGGAGAACTACATATCAACCCTACCTTTAAAGTAACATCCCTACACACTAAGTACTGCTAACCGGTGTGCTGTATGTGTGATCTCCATTACATGCTGTGGCTAGTTCATGTACTTCGAATTATGGACCCTGTGTGAGGACACATGGTGATAGGAGCTAATATGCACCTTTAACCCTTTAAAGGCCATGTCACGTGACATACCTTGTCAATTAAAACGTAGTAGTAACTGAGGCTCAGAGCGGCCATGTTGAACTATGTAATAATCAGCACTAACCACCCTGGGGATATCAACTTTTGTAATCACAAATAATTGTCACAATATAATAATTTAGCAACTGACATACATGCATGCATAAATACACAGATGATCGATGTAAACCCTATCAGCAGCTGCTATCCTGTTTAGGACTATTATAATACAAAATAAAAACAACTCAGTTCAGCTACACTCTAAAGATATTCAGCCAAGAAACCTGTGCCATTTTGATGTGATGTGGAGAACTACATAGATAAAACAGCACATTTAACAAATATCCCCACACATAAATACTGCTAACTGGTGTGCTGTATGTGTGATCTCCATTACATCCTGTGGCTAGTTCATGTACTTCTACTGATGGACCCTGTGTGAGGGCACATGGTGATGGGAGCAGTTAGTTGAATGTGCACCTTTAACCCTTTAAAAGCCATGTCACGTGACATACCTTGTCACGTACACCATCATATACATTATTGTGGTTCTTTATGTGTGCATACAGGTCCCCAGCACCTGGAGTATCTATGTGAAGAGCTTCGAAGGAGATGTGTCGAGGCTGTGGGGTGATGGAGGGAATGTTTTGAGTCTGTGCAGTTCACTACTTCCATTACCATATTGGTGGTGTTGTCATACAGTACTTCATTCAGCTCCATCCACTGAGGCACAGAGCGGCCATTTTGAACTATGTAATAATCAGCACTAACTATCCTGGAAATATGAACTTCTATAATCACCAATCATTGCCACAGTATAAAGATGTCACTGACACACATGCATAAATAGGCAGATGATCAATTAAGATGTCAGAAGTGATTATAAGATCTTCTACATTGTCCAATCACCAGGCAGCAGGACATTAGCAGCATGCAGCCACACCTCTTATCACTCCTCATGGTGCTCTCTAAATGGAGACATGCTGGGGTGGGGACACGAGAATCGACCACACCCATCCCACAAAATCCACCAATCATGAGTACACAAATCATTACCATCAGACCATACATACCTCATGTCTGTCTTATCCACACAGACATCTTTAGCTGGTTTACATGGGGCAGGGTGTGATGACCTTTGATGGCAAACCACACCTACCATCACCACCCCCACCACCACAATCACCACCACAAGTGCTGCTATCCAGCTATAGTCATGAGGGAGCTCATCTAGATAGTAGGAAAACATTTTATCCTCCAAATGTTCACATAACTTCAGTCCATGACACTCACCAATCACCAGCATGAAGGTAGCACTGTTATTACCAAGAATGTTACTGACAACACATGTGTAGTTGCCCTCATCCCCAGTCCTTATGTTGGTCAACCTCAGGGTGGAGGGGTCCACCCACATGTAGGTCTGGGGGTGAGATCCTGAACTGTTCCCCAGAGGTGCTCCATCTTTCATCCACATGATCTCAGGGGGTGGGGCTCCACTCCCATTGCACACCACCTCCACCTGACCACCCACCTCAACAGGATTGACTGGTCCTTTTATCTCCACACCAGGGAAGGCTGAAGGGAGGGAGGTCAACATTATCAAATATAGAACAGGACAAACCCGTTCTACTTACTGCAGGAAACCAGCTCATGACCAATGGAGTAGTCAGTGACTCCATTGTCAGCAGAACATGAGTACACACCTCCATCCTGTGGTTGGATGTTGGTGATGGTGAGAGTGTTGGTGGTGATATGGGTGTGGTCATCTTGGGGGAGAGAGGAGTTGTCCTTGAAGAAGTGAACAGTTGGAATGGGATATCCATAGACCTCACACACCAACTGGACACTCCCCCCAGCCTTCAGACATACTGGAACAGCCATTCCCAGGACAACAGCTGGTACTGGATGGGGAGGAGGTAGGAGGAAAAGATTAAAAGCCTGATGGAGGGCAAAGATTAGGGGAAAGGGTGGAAGTGGGAGGAGCACACATGTTCAAGCATACATGAGACACATGCCAATGTTATTAGAATGTATTATAAACATTTCACAGAATTAAATGTCAGCACCTTCGATGAAACGCTAAGGTTGTTATTCTTGTATAATTTTCTTACCCCCAAATGTGACAAAAATGAAGGCGGTGTTGACCACACCCACATACATTATTTGGACACTCTAGGTAATTAATGCTACTGATATGGACACTCTAGGTAATATATGGACACTCTTGGTAATGCCTGTACACTATATGGACACTCTAGGTAATACCTGTACAGTACAGTATATGGACACTCCAGATAATGCCTGTACACTATATGGACACTCTAGGTAATGCACACTAAATGCCACTTGGTTGTACCAAACAATGGAACAAACTCTTATACTTTGTGGGCAATCTAGCTCCTACCTGGAGGTGTGACAAAGATGGAGAAGGTGTTGACCACACCCACATGACCATAGAAGGAGGCCAAGTAGAATCCTTGAGTAGTGAGGTTAACAGAGGAGATGGTGAGAGAGGCACTGTAGGTGATGGGGACAGTTGAGTTGTCAGAGACAGAGATGTTGGAGATGAGGTACAGATCACTGGACATCACCAGAGAGCCATTCATGTACCACTGGACATGGTCAGGAGGAGGGTATGACATCACCTGTACCCTCAGAGTAGTACCACCACCTCCACCCACCACCACTACAGACTCCGTGATGGGAATGGGGACCAGACCTGTTAGTAAAAAGATTATGATTGAATCTTGATGGGCACAAGGATCATATCTGAGTAGTGATGATAGAATGGTTTACAAATAATAATTATGGTGGAATCCAACAATGTGTCTTTAGAACTGAAAAGGCCTACTAATATCATGTTACACAAGCAAATAATCTTCTGCAGGTACATGTATCACACTGATATGCACATATATATATATAAATGTAGGTATTATTTAAAAAAATTCACACATATACACGTTTCTGTCAGTTAAACGTAGTGAATTAGACAGAAACTATGCTCCCTCCGTATGTGATTGGTTGTACAGCATGTGATGTGACCACGTGGCAGTGGAGGTGTATAAGGTTATGTGAGCGGGAAAGAAGTCATTCTATGTTGCCAGTGCATGTGGCTGTGAACTTCATATAGTTTGAATGCTGTGTTCAGCCGGATGGCTGGTATATGAATGGGCAGATAGCAGTCTGTGGTGTGTCCCAGCCGGGTGGCTGCAGGGTATGTGTGGGGATGGAATGCCTCTGTATGCATTGTTGTGGCCCTGAATGTTGACGTGAGGCAGATAGTTCCTTAATGATCACTTCCACACAGATGAAAGCTGAAGACTCTCTGAGGAACTTGTGTTATGTTGTGATGTTGTGGTGTCCAGAGCAGTGTGTAAGAAGGTTTTTTCACAGTGAGGTTTTTTTCCGTTGAGGTGGTGTGGGCCCACCACCTCTAAATAAAGTAGGTTAAAATCTGTTGATTGTTGGTCCCTGCTCTGAGTGTGGTTTGTGTAGTGATTATGTTGTTGGATATATGTGGTTGGTGTTGTCTGTTTGTGTTGTACGTGTATTGGTGGTTTATGTTGTATGCTGTTGTTTACACTGCACCAAAAGTTGTCAGTATGCATGGGGTAAGGTGGTGTACATGTACAAGGAGGGAGATGCACACTCACTTGAGACCACCACTCTCCACTGTCTCCAAACTGAGCTGGTTCCATTGGACACGGAACACTGGTACATGCCTGAGTCCCCATCCAACAGACCATATATGGTCATGGTGAACCCACTGATCACAACACGTGGACCAGGAAACACCTCCACCCCATTCCTGTACCACCTCATCCCCAGGCCCACTCTGCTGGCCTCACAGGTGAAGGAGACATTGGTGCCCACAGAGTTGTCCAAACTGTCCCCAGGACTTGAGGTCACCACCAGGTTGGCCCTTGCTGGTCAGAGGAACAAGATGGCTACCAATACAGCCAATGTCATAACTCACCTAGGACAGTCAGTGTGGCTGTGTAAGATGTTATTCCAGTACTGCTAAAGACCTGGCATGTCACCACTGTACCACTGTCATTGACTAACACTGGACCACTTATAGATCCAACTACTCCAGATTGAACTGGCAGTATTGTGGTCTGTAGTACTGATCCAATGGGAACAGAAGTAATTATATAGTTCAAAAATGTTGGCCCATCACCAGCAGCTACTACCATAGAGAACTGGACATTAGTATCTCCTTCATAAGCAGTGACATCTTCAAGTGGTTTGTAGATGACCAGTCCAGTCCTTGGAGAAGCTGGGGGAGAGGATGGGACAGACCTCATCATGTGTACCAGGAGGCTGGGGGGGGGGGGGGGGGGGGGGGTCGGTGGGTTCGGTCGAAACCCCTCCCCCCCCCCGCTCGTTCCGCTTGTCATCAAAATAATTTATTTATTAGTACATGTAATCAATGTTCAATAATAATATTATGTGTATTTCATAATAATAATAAATATACGTTATTATAATAAGCGACACAATTAGGGACGTCGCTTATAAGCGACAATATAACGTTACACAAGTGTAACTTTTCGCCCATCGCACACATAAAAACCAAACCTTAGACATAGCTACTAGACAGGTATGCGAATAAGAATCAACACAGTTTGAGCAACGTTACGCTTACAAAAACACGTTTCTATAACGCCCAAAAGTTACAATATTTGTGTGTGTCCGAGCATCATGTGAGGACAGCTGGTACGAGTGAGTTCTTGGTGTCTAAAGACAACCCATGGTCAGGACAACAAGTTTTGGTTCAGTAGTGTTCAGGTTTACTAAAGAAAGAGAACCCCAGGAGTTGTAAGTAGGCTCCACAAAAAATGATGGTACAATCGTAAGTACGGCGCGTGTATGTACGCTAGCACTGTTCTGCCCAGTAGCGTGCACAAAATGTATATAAACCACAGGGCTTTATCCTTAAATACTTGCCTAACAATACAGCGATGATAGTACTGTAGGTAGGTTGCACGTTCACAGCAGTGGCGTCCCTAGGTGTTTCCAAAGGGGGGGGCTAATCAAACAGAGGGGCGCCATGGGGGCGTGGCTCTGACTAATCAATTAGGCATGCAGAAATTCATGTTACAATTTATTGAGCAAATAAATTAATTACAGAAACTGAATGGTTAGATTGTGCATGAACTATCCCTACTCCATAAGTAGATTGGATAATTCTATTCTTCTCGAGAAATATCTCCACAGCTGTGTCATAGTTTACGGCTGGATGTGAGTAATGAATATTCATAAGTGCGAACGAAGAAAGCCGTCTACAGGTCATAGAGGACCTTAGCCAGTTTCTCAGACGACGTAAGGTAGAAAAGCTTCTCTCGCAGGTGCAACTAGTGATTGGAAGTGTGCAACCAATTTTCATCAAGCGAAAAATATTAGGAAATCGCTCTTCATCACAACTGATTAGTGCCGATGCAAGAGTATCCGGACCCTCAATAGGTTAACATACAGACCATTTGCGCTTGAATGCAGTTGATGTTGCAACTTGCATTTTCTATTCTCAGCCCCACTCAGTTTTCGACATTACATTCGAAACCAACGTAATACGGTAAGCTTACATGCATGTATTAATTTTCAATGATGTCATACGGGCGGGAACTTCACACACGAAAGTTGCTTAATTAATTGACGAGGCGTACGCATGCATGCGTTTGCGCGTGTCACTGTGTGTGTGGCGTGTCAGTGTGTGGGGGTGGGGGGTGGGCGCCATAAAGCAGGGGGGGGGGGGGGGGCGCCGTAAAGCAGGGGGGGGGGCGCCATAAAGCAGGGGGGCGCCATTAAGCGGGGAGGGGGGGGGGGCATCTGCCCCAAATGCCCCCCCTATGGGGACGCCACTGCACAGCGTCTATATAAACAACGGGAGCGTCTTTATAGATAACCGAGCCAATTGCTCGCGGTATTTCCCAGATACCTTACCAGAGTGCTACAAACAATCAGTTCATACCAACGTGTAGACGAATCACTTATCTAACCGACTCACTTTAAAAGTTGTACGTAGAAGACTCGTTCGGTTCAAATATTATTAGTCGCTAATGACGTGACATGATAGTTAAAAATAAATAGCGTCATTGAATATCCGCAGCTCAGGTAAACCGTTGTATAGGGTGCCCACAGCCCGCCCACAATAAACAACAGCGGCGGAACCGGTGGGGTGGGGGGGGGGGGGGGGGGGGGGGGGGATCCAGACCCCGATGGGGGAGCTTACAGCAGTCCCCCATACCCCCTAGCTGGGCAAGAGGGGGCTGCGCCTCCTCCTGCTCCCACCCTCGCTACTTAATCAATTGCTTTCCCGAACTCCCTCCCCCTCCTCCCGACCAGCCTACGGGCCTGTGTACTAAGAAGAAAGAGGACTCACCAGTTATGTTAAACCTATATTGTGTTGGGCTGTCCACTGGTAGCATTCCAAAGACATTGGTCACTCTACAGTGGAACACTCTCTGTGCAGTCACAGGGTCAACCCCAATAATGGCAAGGTATCGTCCACCCTCCAGGTAGAGGAACTTGGTCCCATCACTGGGTACAGTTTGGTTGAGGCCATCCACCCAGATTATTGAAGGTGGAGGGTTGGACCATGACACATTACAGTAAAGGGCAACTTTATCTTCTTCAAGTGGATTGGATGTGTTCTTGACACTGTATGTGATATCTTTTCCCTCACCAAAGACTGCTAACAGAAGGACCACATCATCAACTGTACCACTGTTATTGTGTGGTCACCTCACATGCATAGTAGACAGTGGCTGTTCTGCTTCTGATGGTCCCAAACTGATCACTGGTAGCCCTACAGTGGTAGGGGATGCCCCCTCTGGAAGCATTCACCCCCTCCACCACAGTGGGTATGAGCAGTGAGCCATTGAGCACATGGCCATCAGAGACTAAGGCTGGAGGGTCCCCTCTGTACCATGTGATGGTGGGGGAGGGGTGACCTTGGGCAGTACAGTCCAGCACAAGGGATGTCTTGTATACTACAGTGTCCTGGGGCTCCTGGGTGAAGTGAGGAGGCTTGCCAGTACCTGCTGTATACAAGTGTAAGTTCGGTCATCGGACACATGGACATGCATTGATAAATGTAGTATTGTTTTAAAACTATATGTCCTTTTCAAAACTTTGGTCAACAAAACGATTGTTATTGTATTTTTTTCACCCTATACACCACATCATTACACTGACATGTACGTACTTTTTGTCTAAACTCTGTTAAGTTGATGAACATGTTGCATCGCATCGGCGAAAGCTCAGTCTATCTCCCAGTTCCCATAACGAGAGAATTTTTGTTTAGTGCAGTTCCAACATCGTTGTCATATCGTGCATGATCGTTCAGCTTTAGCTACGACTTGATGTACATGTATTACCGCCGCCACTACCGGGCACGTGTATCAACTACACACAATGCAACATTATTCAATATGAATAATTCCATGCATATACCGACGAATGCAAGCACTTACCTGCTTCACCAAGCGCATTGCGATATATAAAGACATAGAGAAACGAAAACTGCAATAGAAATAGAATGCATCCGTACATATGTATATAGTATCATCTAGCTTTCCCTTATATAGACCCCTTTCATATGACGTCAAAAATCACATGATTTAATGAAGTTCATTCGAGGTTAATTCAATTCATATTCAATGCTGTCCGCCATCTTGGTGCTCAAGTTACCATAGAACGGTATGGGCAATTTACATTGTTTATGTTTGCTTTGGGTCTCGTAATATACTTTTATATTCTTACCATGGAATTATGTCAGTGCCCACTGTAAAAAAATAAAACCAAACCCATAATCACTTGCTGTGAACGTACAGTAATAACCTAAAGCTTTGACTTGCCCATGCCGTCCTACACTGTAGGATGTGTCAGGTTTTAAGGTTAATAAACTATGCGTGATTATGTATTCAGTTGATTACGCATACTTGTACATGTAATGGTATTCAAAAATCAGATGCTCACTATACTTGTTTCACCCACCCAGTAATCTCGTACCCAGACCCAAATGTACGTAACGATGATTATCGCTTGCAGTATAACACCACGTGATGTTATACTGCAAGCGATAATCATCGTTACGTACATTTGGGTCTGGGTACGAGACGACCCACCCAGCCATCCCCTCCCACGCCCACTTCCTAATGACTTTTATTAACACCCCCCCCCCCCTTAAAAAATTACTGTATCTGCCCCCTGCGAAGGTGTTCTCGGGCCTTCGTGCTATCTGATAGATAGTGTTTGTGTTCTTTATGATGCGCCATCTATGCTGCCTTTGTTAGAAACGATGGCGCTTCGTGCGCGCGCACCTTTGTCTTTTGTAGTTTGTATGTGTGCATGTTTATACTATAGGGGGGGGGGGGGGGGGGGGGGGGGGTATAATTAGTTGAAGAAATCCCTTCAGTACGTTTATATGTGATTCTAGCGAACTATTAAATAATATAAAGATCAATGTTTCATTGGGTATGTTTTGTCAAAATGTTTCAGTTCATTGTATTGCAGCTGGATATATAGTTAAACATGTTTATTTTAATTAATTAATATCATCATTTACTCAAAATCATCTCATTATAAGCAACAATGTACATGTAAGTGAATTGGTTTACAAGAATTTGAAAATGTCCTGGTCACATATATAAACCACTGTGAAGCGGTGAGATCACTGACACTCACATCTGCCACTCTTGTGTGGTCATGATCTGAGGTCAGGTTATTGCCTACTTCAAACTTTGACACTTAAGGGTGCCAAACAACAAGAAGCAGCAAAAGCATCCCTCAACAAGTTATGATGATGCACAACATCTCCCCTCATTTGCATGTGGTAGCATGGTGGCCCAAGGGTTGTTAATAATCTTTGGGTGGCCTAGGGGATCCAGGATGGAAGGGAACACCATGAGCCACCTGAAGTGTCTAAGCCAAGCTCACCATCTGAGAGCAATTTATTAATGAAATTGGTAATCAATGCTAGCTAGCTCTACTCTTAAACAGGATAGCAGAGCCACTCTGATTATCTCAGGGTTAATCAAGTTATAGGAAAAGCAGCAGAGGAAGGAAGGGTACCTAGTTTCACAAAACACTTTGGAGATTGAGTCCTAGAACAACAGGCCCATATAAGACTCCAAACATTCTGCTTTGCTTAATTATTGACATAGAATAATGGTGGCTCTGTCAAGGAAAAGCATAGCCAGAGTTTGACCAACATAAGGGCTGGGGATGTGGGCAACTACACATCTGTTGTCAGTAACACCCTTGGTAATAACAGCATGTATGTGAATCATACACACACAGCCACTAAGAAAAGGAAATGGCCAGCACACTTGCTTGATGGCTGTACTCACCAATCACCAGTAGGAGCATCATTCTTAGTCATGTTGTGTGTCCCTACGTGAAGGTGTGAACATGTGGCCTCTTCAAGTATACAAGACATCCCTCCCAAGGTGACTCCTCCTCCCACCATCACTCGCCTCTCATCACTGTGATGTGATGCTTGCCTTAACATGCACAGCAAAGTGCAGCAATTTTTGCTAATATGACATCAGCTACAGTTAATGCTCAGCTGTATATTAATGCTAATGTACACAGGTATCTCTAACTATGAGTAACTGTATACCGGCATTTTTAGAACACCACACCTGACATTACTATGATATGCATGAAGCCAGACACATTCTCTAAACTATTCCCTTAGTCCATCTATATAGCCGGACTCCAAGTTTATAACACTTGTTAGCTCTAATGCTGGCATTTTTCTTCCTACATGTACCTACATCACAAGAATGTGTCTAGCTGGTTATTTGTAATAGTATCACATTAACTATAAAACATTGTGCGCAATGTTACCTTTTGCATGGAGTTGAGAATCTGTCTCATAGGTTGGATGACCACTCTTTTGGGCTTGTAATTGGAGCTGCGACTGACACAGACAAAGCATGTCTTCTATCCACATCTGCACCCACACAGTGACACAAGAAGGAGGCAAGTAGGAGAAGCTGTAGAGGGAAAGAGAGGACTAAATATAGAAGGTGCATAGGAGGCTGTGATGTGGTTCTTCACTAGTGAACAGTTGTTCTTCATCACTCCACTAAACCTTTACATGTGTAGTTGAAACTGCTGTAGCTACAAAATGGAAAAGGGGAAAATGCTACTGTATATGTAATCATGCTGCCCAATAAGGTGACCTTTGGTCTAAAACTGCTTTGAATTTGGTACACATTGAGTTTGGTGAAGATGTTACAGATATACTATTTATGATTACTGCATGTTAGCTATTAATACACGTAATCTCTAATGTAACCATAATTATTTTTGTGACATGGTGGTGGTGGTGGTGGTGGTGTGTGTGTTGCAATTGTGTTATGGCATTATGGTCATCACCTTATATTGGCTTCTGAAGAGAACAGTGCATACCCCTTCCTCCTTCAAAGGCTCTCAGTAGTGATGTACAGCCTGAAGGGTAACAACTGCAGAGAGGGCACCATGACACAGAACTTCCACTGATAGACAGTGAAAAAATATGAGAGATATAGTGTGTTTGTATCAATCTATGTGTACACATGCAGGTAACCCAATTTATTGGTCATGCAGTCATGCAAAACAGAAAAGCAAAAGAAAAGTAATGCTAATAAATGGCTTGCTGTTACTACAACATCCCACCTTGAACAAAATTGGGTTTATTCCTGACAGTTGTAAATGGCTGCACATATTAAATATCCTAGATGGCATGGTAACTGGTTCTACCTGTCCTAATATTGGATGGGAAAGGATACATGTAGATTGTCTGCATGTGGTAAATGTGGTTCAAAGGTGAAGGGGTGGTGCCTCCATCTTTTTATGCCCACCTCATGGTCTGGTAAATTAACCAATGCACAACATGTAGCTGATATGTAACTGGGGCTACTTATTTGAGAAATCCAGGTACATGTATACATTGTATGTATGCTTGCATCCCATGCTGTAATTGTGTTGGTTTGACACACATTTGCACACATGTATCATGCATCTCTTCATCCTTCTGAATCAAAACATTAAGCACTGTTTATTTCACACATGACACTTGTCCTTCAGTGTCTCTAATTAATTCTCACCATTGGGTTCTTAGACAGGTCATGTCTAAATAAAATGCTTCTTTCTGAGAGTGATTCTGCATCATTTAGAGAACGTATGCAGTAGGTTATGCAACATAATAATAATGTGGCCACCTGATATATTTGAAGCTATGTGGTTGCATGGGTGTCTGCTGCACACAAAATGCCATACATGGGAGAGGAGGATGTTATAAAAAAATATTTGTTTTGTATGTATCAATTAGTATGCAACACGCCCTACTCACATGGGGATACCATCACTTTGCTTTGTTTTGAGACATTTCATACTAACCCTTTTTACCCTTACATTGTAGTACTATTACACAGGGACCTCGATTCAGGATTTGACCATTTAGTGGGACCCATAGCTGCAGCACACAGAAGCTAGACCTTAACAGTGTATCAGACTCTCATGTGGACGGAGGGTCTGGAAGGTTGGCCTGTTCTCTAGTTGTGCTGATTAGTTTCTGTTCATTAAAAATAATTCTGTCGGAAGTGTAAGTAAATTGCATTCTTCCCAATTGTAACAATTTTTATGAGCAGAAACAAATCAGCACAACTCAATAATAGGCAAGCTTTCAGTCCCTCTATCCATGCGAGGGTCTAGCTATAGCGGACTATAATCCCCATGGGTCAGGTAGTGTCTAGCATGTTATGCACAGGCTTCTAGTACTTGGTAAGCCAGTGGCAGCAGATTGTTAGTTGGGTGTGACAGTGAGATGCCATAAGCCAAGCACCAGGTAATGTTGACCTTGGTGTGGTTGCTATCTTGGCCCTGTGGGCATTTTGGGCAGGTACATGTAGGTGTTGTAGAGAGTTTGTGGTCTGGAGGTGCACACTGCTCAAAATGTTATATCTGCCCCTCCCCTTCCCCAACTCCCACCCCCTACACACAAACCTAGACCCCAACACACATAACACCTTACATGTAAGCTCTGAGAATGGGAGCATTGTCTAGACTCCCCCATGCCCTGTGCCTGCATTGGTATGTGCAAACTGCAATCATGACAGTTGTGATGTCTGTTTGAAGATATCCATTTCTTTAGGATAGAGTTCCAGAATAAGCTTTACAACAGTGAGTCAAACGGGCCCTTATCCCTAATCCTTTTCTATTAAGTAGGTGTGCATATGTGTGGTGTGTGTGATCATGTTGGTTGAAGTACATGTATCAACATTCAATTTGCTCTTTATCTATATCCAACCACTTTCCACCCTCCCACCCACAATTTCATCACCAGCCTATAAGGATGAATGGAGCCCTTTCTGCAAAGCCACAAGACATGTTGACCTGTATACTCAGACTGTTAATGTTATTGATATTCTTCAATGAGATGTGGCCAAATGGATCAGCAGCTGCACATGACAATGAGTGTACATGCCTAGGGCCATGTAGTATGTATGACTGTGAATGTTGCAGGAGTACTTCAAAACGAGATGACCACATAATTATATGTGCTTTTGTACCATGACACCAGCAAGAAGGTATCACTGTTGTGTGTGTAGTTGCCCTCATCCCCAGTCCTTATGTTGGTCAGCCTCAGGGTGGAGGGGTCCACCCACATGTAGGTCTGGGGATGAGATCCTGAACTGCTCCCCACCATCAGCCATTGAAAGCAGGCTACGTGTTTACTTGAGAGAGCCACCATTATTAAATGTGAAGCTATGGACATAATTAAGCAAAGCAGAATGTTGGGAGTCTTATAAAGGCCTGTTGTTCCAGGGCTCAATTTCCAAATTGTTTTATTAAACTAGGTACCCTTCCTTCCTCTGCAGCATTTCCTATAACTTGATTAAACCTGAGATAACCAGAGTGGCTCCATCTAAACCTTATCAGCAGCCATATCCTGTTTAGGACTAGAGCTAACCAATTTGTTTAAAAATAAAAATAATAGAAACAGCTTAGTTCAGCTACACTCTAATGATACTCAGCCAAGGGACCTGTGCCATTTTGATGTGGTGTGGAGAACTACATAGATAAAACAGCACATTTAAACAAACATCCCTACATAGTAAGTACTGCTAACTGGTGTGCTGTATGTGTGATCTCCATTACTTCCTGTGGCTAGTTCATGTACTTCTACTGATGGACCCTGTGTGAGGGCACATGGTGATGGGAGCAGTTAGTTGAATGTGCACCTTAACCCTTTAAAAGCCATGTCACGTGACATACCTTGTCACCTTATTGTGGTTCTTTATGTGTGAATACAGGTCCCCAGCACCTGGAATATCTTAGACAAAGCCCTCTTTCAACACACTATATTCACCATTGGGTTTTCGGACAGGTCTTGTGTCTAATTTATGCCATCTTCCCATTCCTTTCCCTTACATTTGTGGTACTAGTAATTACACAGGGACCTCTAACTGCCAAAATGAAAGCCATCACATTAGACTATGGCATATCAATTTTGTACATAGAAACTGCCACCTCATATTGAGTGTGTACGTGTTGCCCAATAAATATAACATTCACCAACACACCACACCCAGCTGCAGTATGGGTTTGTATTGTCCAAATGTTAAGTAACTGTATACATTTTTAGATCACCCCACCCAACATAACTATGATATGCATGAAGCCAGACACATTCTCTAAACTATTCCCTTTGTCCATACGTATAGCCGGACTCCAAGTCTATAACACTTGTTAGCTCTAATGCTATACAGAACTAGAGATCTATCTAGCTATATACATGTAATCTCTAATAATGTAACCATAATTATTTTTGTGACGTGGTGGTGGTGGTGGTGGTGGTGTGTGTGTATGTGTGGGTGTTGTGTTATGGCATTATGGTCATCTCCTTATATTGGCTTCTGAAGAGAACAGTGCATACCCCTTCCTCCTTCAAAGGCTCTCAGTAGTGATGTACAGCCTGAAGGGGAACAACTGCAGAGGGCAGCCATGACACAGAACTTCCACTGAGAGACACTGAAAAAATATGGGAGATATAGTGTGTTTGTATCAATCTATGTGTACACAGGCAGGTAACCCAATTTACTGAACATGTTATTGGTCATGCAGTCATGCAAAACAGAAGAGCAAAAGAAAAGTAATGCTAATATGGCTCGCTATTACTACAACATCCCACCTTGAACAAAATTGGGGTTATTCCTGACAGTTGTAAATGGTTGCACATATTAACTATCCTAGATGGCATGGTAACTGGTTCTACCTGGGAAAGGATAGATTGTCAGCATGGGGTAAATGTGGTTCATAGGTGAAGGGGTGGTGCCTCCATCTTTTTATGCCCACCTCATGGTCTGGTAAATTAACCAATGCACAACATGTAGCTGATATGTAACTGGGGCTACTTATTTGAGAAAGCCAGGTACATGTATACATTGTGTATGCTTGCATCCCATGCACATGGAAATCATAGATGTCTAATTATGATGGTTTGACACACATTTGCACACAGTATCATGCATCTCTTCAGACATGAAGGTGGGAACATATGTACACAATTTCATGTGCAGCTGCTAATTCAGTTAGAATGTACCTTACAAGGACAGGATATCTACATGCCTTTTCATATTAGACATTCGATAGTGGGGGGGGGGGGGGGGGGGGGGACTGCCCGGGCCACCATTCCCCATTCCTCCTTCTGAATCAAAACATTAAGCACTGTTTATTTCACATATGACACTTGTCCTTCAGTGTCTCTATTTAATTCTCACCATTGGGTTCTCAGACAGGTCATGTCTAAATAAAATGCTTCTTTCTGAGAGTGATTCTGCATCATTTAGCGGACTTATGCAGTAGGTCATGCAACATAATAATAATGTGGCCACCTGATATATTTGAAGCTATGTGGTTGCATGGGTGTCTGCTGCACACGAAATGCCATACATGGGAGAGGAGGATGTTATCAAAACAGCCCAAACAATAAATATTTATTTTGCTATGTTTCAATTAGCATGCAACATGCCCTACTCACATGGGGATACCATCACTTTGTTTTGTTTTGAGACATTTCATACTAAACCCTTTTTATCCTTACATTGTAGAACTATTACACAGGGACCTCGATTCATGTTTATGTAACAGACACGCTGCCAATCCAAACCGTCAAAATGAAAGCCATCACATTAGACTATGGCATTTGTACATAGAAACCTCCACCTCATATTGAGTGTGTACGTCAGTGTTGCCGTACCAATACAAGTGCAGTGTGTGCTTTAATTGAGGATATATATATATATATATACATTCACCCCCATGTTCGAATTGTAGTATTTCACCCCTCCCCACCCACTTTTCATACACTTTGTATTGCATAATATGGCCACATCACCAACATTCAAACACATGTTGGAGATGTGCAATCATTTTTACTACAGCATAGGACTCCTTACTTTACTTCATATGCAAGGTAAAGATAACCTCAAGCTCAGTTAAATAATACACTTGTTCACTCACCACGCTATAAATAATATCATAAAGTTTGTATCCTTCCATGGAACCAGGAAGCCCAGCTCATCTTGTCTTTAAATCTAGCCTGTGACTTCACCAAGCAATGTTTCTAAAAACAACCAAATTAAACTAAATTACTCTATTATGCTCACTTGTAAGACTTCAAGCCTCACTTTTGCACATTCATAAGTGACAACTTGTCAGGTTTATTCCAACTGTTCACTTATTCAAGGCAATTATTTCACCACAATGTACATCTGCTATTTCATTTAGGGCATAAACATTTACACACAGCTAATGGCCTTCTCATATGTGTCTGCTGTTGCATATTGTTTGTATCTAGTCAATCAAGCATGCCTCGGACATATATAGCCTGGCCAGCCTCCTCACTTCACCCAGGAGCCCCAGAACACTGTAGCATACAAGACATCCCTGTAGGCCTACTGCCCAAGGTGACCCCTCCCCTATTTCTGGTCCTCGTGATGACGCTTGCATTACCATGATTTCCATCACCATCATGGGCCATCATGGTGGAATTTGTATAAAGAGGCTGTATTAATGGTGGGGATGATGGAATCTATTTGGAGAGCATGATAGCATGTGTAATGTCACGTAAGTCTAGTCTGGGGACATGTAGCTGACATCAATGATTATGGTGAAATGCCAGGGTTAAGTCTTGCGAATTATTAATTTTCGGTCGCTTTGATCACTGTGCCAGTGGCAAATCAAAATAAGTACAAGCAGCGAAACCTAGCAAAATAGCAAGGGTAGCACATTTTGAACCTCCTCCAGCTCTTGGATGATAATAAATGTATATAGAATACTGTCGAGTCATGGTACAGGACTATGGCTTCTAAATAGGTTGTTTTTTTTTTCAATGGTCGATGGGTTGTGTGGCCTATATGTTGATGCTCTCTGTTTGAATTTATACGTATGTACATTGATAATCACATTCTTCCTTAGGATGTACATATATCACAGAGGATGGTTGTCAAGAAAGAGTTTGAGACTGAAAGGTTAAATGCACTGCTATGACTGTGTCCATTGGCATTGACTTCTGGGTGAGAGCTAGTATTAGTAGCAGCTGTCTGTGGTTATGACGTTATATTTACTGTGTTTTAATCTACATGTATTATGACCAAACTGTACCTCCCCATGGCCAGTACAATTAAATGGTATCCAAGTGGCATTTACAAGTACAAAATAGAAGCTTGTCCAGGGAGCATTTACAAGTCTGGGGGATATGAACTTGTCCAGGGATTGGTTTATACATGAATTCTGTCCCCATGGAGGTGGGACTGTGGAGGTAGGGGTTTACGTTTGTTATTATTATTACTAAACAAAATTATTGTTATTATTATATAAACAACATCACAATACAGGGTAAATAGACATACACAAATACACTGATATATAAACATATACAACTAGACTACACACAATGTACACAAAACTATATACCTACCCTACATCACTTTGACTGATGCTACGGGAAAGGATGCCTGATGGCAATGGCATTAGCTTATACCAGGTGAAGGTTCAGCCACCCGTAGAGTTCGGTAAGAACCACTGACTTTGTCTTGGACGAGCAAGTGGCTAGTCGAGAGGCTAGCTGAGAGATAGACTCCAAAGCCTCTTTTCCCCAGGCTCCATACGACTCCACCACCAATGGTACACAGACCCAATCAAGTTCCTTACATTTGGTGTCATTGGAGGAGTGCTTTCTCAGCTCAGTGGTCAGTGCAGCTACTCCTGTTGCACACTCGCATCCAAAAGAGTTGTAGGATTAAGCGGAGATGTGACAGACAAGTCAAAAGCTGCTGGCTTGCCCAAGACCCAGTTTGGAACTAAAAGGTCAGCTGGATGGGTGTGGCTGTGATTGGTGAGATTATTACCCATTTCCACCTGGACACCCAGATGAGCTTGCTGGCAGGACTCTGCAAGGACATCACGCAGTTTGTTGTGGCGGGAAACCACATTACCACCCCTTTTGCAGGTAACAGCATGATGGCCAAGTGAGTCCAAGGCAATCTCAGGGCACAGTGGGCAACATGAACCATAAGAAAGGTCCAGGCCAAGCCACCACTTGATGGCAACCTGAAATTGGGAAGGGTCAAGATGGAGTCCAAGACCTTCTGAAGGAGTAACAGACAGCCATGAACCTGCATGAGGGGTGGAAACAGTCAGCAAGCGAGCCTTGTCAGCGATGGAGGACATATCAAGTAGAACCTTGAAGAGGTGGTCATCCAGCTTGGAGGATAGGCACTTTTGGGTGACTGGAGTCAACAGAAGTGCCTCTAAGTTAATAGCCTCTGATGGTGGTAGAAAAGAATTAAACAAATGTGTTGCTGAGACAAGGTGGTGTTGAGACTGGGAGCCACGAGGTACAAAGTGAGGCAATGTATGCTGCAGGGGAGTGCTGTGCGAGGGAACACAGACCCAGACCACCTCTACTCAGGCTCAGCCTAGCCTGGTGCCAGGCATGATCTGATGTGTCTACAGCAGTACATTGTGCAAAGCACAGTGTACTGCTGTAGATATTACAAACAAAAGGACTAATATTACAATAAGTTATATGGATCTTCCACGAGGGATGTTTTTTGTGGCAGTTGTTGTCAAATAGTGTCTGAATCTCATGGCTTCATCACATCAATCCAGGTGTTCTGGTAATTGTGTCCCACAGAGCACCATTGGGCATGTCACAAATACCACATCTGTTCAGCATGATGCCACAGTGGTCCCGTCTCTTGAAGACATTTATTGCCTTAAAGTACAAACACTTCGTCACATTCCCTCCTATGCTTTGCCTGCATTTGCTTGTGCCTTATCAGCAGCACTTCGCTGTGTTTTACATGAGAACACCTTGGAGGCATGGATCAAGTTATTATTGCTACCTAAGAGTTTTGAACTTTTAAACATATATACAATACTCCAACTATTTATTAAAACACTACAACTAAAAGTCACAAGATGTGTTTGGTGGGACACATCTGGCCAAAATTGCCCTGGCATTCTGCCTCTTGCATGAGGTTGAGGCTACAGTGACTCTAAATGGTTGATGTAACCTTGATAAGAGGTCGACATAGCTGGGTGGCCATCTTTTAGGACAGTTTAGACAGCACTTCAATAGACTCATTGCCCCAACCCCCAAACACTTCCACAACCATAGGGATGCATGACCATCCTCTAAGGGCACATGCCTCATCATTTGCAGAGTGCTTGGATTCTTCTCCTATCTCAGCTGCATGATCACAGGTTTAAGCCGCTTCTTGTAAAAATTACAAATTTAGTGGATTGATCACCTTTAAGCTGGGCAGGAGAGGGACCAGTTTGGCACTAGGATGTCTGCTGGTCTAGATTGATCCTTAGGAAGAATGTCACTTCCTTTCTCAATTTGTGTGGAAAGTCATGACTTGTTGCAGAAGTCAGCAATGCAGTCTCTGAGCAGGTTGTGTCTAGTTATCATATCACCTCCAGAACGGCAAGTAAGCATGTGATGTCCTAAGCATCCATGTTGTGATGACAAAGCGGGCATGGAGTGCCATCAGGTGTCAAAGGAAGGCCAAGCCACCATTTGAGAATGACCTGTGCTTCATCATGCATCAACGCAAGACCTAACTTTGGTGAAGGCTGCACTTTAAGCCATGCATGTGCTTGGGGTGCTGAAATAGCATATAATCTGGCCTTTATCACAGTGCTGGCATCTGAAAAGAGGGAATTGAAGTCAGCTTCTTCAATGTGAGAGGATACTGAGTGCTGGCGAGGTGGAACATCAAATACACTTTCAAGTGATATGGCATCTGGCTGACTGACCATGGCATTGTAAGCATTCACTGCAGCAAGGTGGTCCTTGAAGTTGCAGAACAAACGTCTGAAGGCACTGACATGGTTAGAGATGCAGGAGCATGGCAATGAAGTGAACGCAGGCCAAGGCCACCATGGTTCAGGTTAAGTGTGACCTGCTTAGCTGCTGGAAGCATCTTTTCTTTTGGACTCAATGTATAATACTAGTAGGAAGATTGATACTTGTTTGGGATATATATAGAGTGGACGAAGATGTTACTTCATAATCAACAGATGTTAAACACGACCGCTTATGGTGAGAGAACCAGGATATGGCAAGTATTTTGTTGCATGAAGGACAAATGCAGAGATGATTTTCAACCAACCACGGGACATTACTTGACCTATATCCAAGAATTGTGATCTTGCATGTGCTTACGCATGTGGTTGGATGGAACCCTCTCACAACATGACATGCAACTGAAGGCTGGGACCACTGCAGCCTCTGTTGTGTTTGAAATTGAATGAGTAACAGCTGGATGGATAGGTTGATCCACCACTTCAAGGGGCTGTTTGTGAGTTTCTTCAGCACTTTGCTGAGCAGTCTGGGTAGTAGCTATAGTGGACATTGAGGTATTTAAAACTTCTAAAGGACTACATACTTACTATTACACGTTACAGAAGGCTTACTTTCCAGTTATATGTACACAATGCACTCAAAAGGTATGCGTCCTTCACCCTCCCACTGCGCCGCGCCATCAGATGCCTGGATAATGCGCCTGGTCTTATTATTATTATTATTATTATTATTATTATTATTATTATACACAATGCCTCCATCCCTGATGTTGAGTCTGCACTTTCCATCTGGTCCCAAGGAACAACACAGCCCCACCTGTACAAACAAAGCAGTTAGGATGTTGGGAGCTCCCTGGCCAGAGTGGCTCTAGCAATGGAGCGGATCAGTAAACTGGCCATAAATCGCTGTCACCACTGCTGACTTGGGGGAGGACAAGTGAATAGCCAGGTGAGATGCCAGCCTGGAGCAGGTATCTTGGGCCTCATTCCACTACCAATGGAATGCAGCACCAACTTAACTCTTGGCCTATATTACCTATACCATAGATATTCGTAAGAATTGCTTTGTAATGGACTTGAGTCGTTTGGCCATTATAATGTTAGATACCTTTTTGCGGACATTGTGATTTAAATTTTAGTAACTGTACGTACGTCAGTTTGAATTTCACATAATTGTTAGTTCGTAGTCGTTCAAAATGCCCATTATTGTTTTTGCTATGTAAAAGAAACGATAGGGTGTTGATATTATATTTACATTATTTCATAGCCATCCGCGCTATCTATTGTATTGCACGGATTTTTTTATTAAGTACGCCAAGCATCTAATTAAGCGGATAAGAATGTATGTGCCATTCGAAACGTCTTTTGATATATGTGCCCTTCGAGAAGTATGTACGATCAAAAGCTATTTGTCCTATGAAAAGCATGTAGCCTTCGAAAACTACGTGACCGTCGAAAAGTATATGTGGTCCTTCGAAAAATACTAGTAGGTAACCTGAGCAAAGCTGTAGTTATGGCAGTGGCATAGCAAGGGGGGGCAATTGCCCCAGGGCGCCGACCTAAGGGCGCCGAAATGCCTAGATGTTTGGTGTAAACATCCGAAAACCATATGTGAATTTTGGCACGGAATCCACACCATAGGGAATGAGTGAGCATTTTCTCTGACGCTCGCTAAAGTCCAACAGCTTGTACCTGAGTTGTACGGCATATCGGCAATTAAACTGATAGGGTGTAGTGGAATCTGGTGATTGGACATACTAATGTAGGTCCCGATAAAGAACACGTGGAACCGTTACTAGCAAACAAGTTCCTTTCTAGTTGGGCGTGGCCGAAGGGCGGGCCACGCCCAACTAGTTCCTTTCATTGATCCCCAGCCGCGCGCGCGTGACAAAACGTCATAATACACGGCCAACTGTTTGATTTGAATAAAGACACGTATTAATAAATCATAGATAAATAAATCTATGCGTAAATTCGGGTCCGTAACGCCGCCGATCGACAGAGCCACGTTTCCAATACGCCTGTTTGACAGTACCGTCACGTTCCTGATAACTAAACGCCTCCGGTGAGGTGGCGTATGTAAAGCGTACGATCGGCAATTTTTCATAGCTTCCATGATTTATGACTTTCAATCGAATCCAGCTTCTAACTAAGCTGACGCAAAATGGTCGCCACTGAGTTCGTTGAAGGCTGCCAATCCTCTCTACGAACGGCTTGAATCCACCTTCGTCTTCTGTCTTCATTTTTCAATGGAAAACGACACAAACCTTGTCCTATGCCCAAACGCTCACTAACTTGATTTCTACAACCAAAATAACAACTCTGTATACACCTGTACTACTCACATATACATCAGTTTAAAGTCACGCGCTTTTAGAGGGTCTGTCTGTCTAGGAATCCCGCGCATGCGTATCGTCGGTTCACAACCGCGATGTGGTCATGTGGAATAAGTAATTGTTAGGTGACATTGATCAACACATGAATTTCTATAAAGCGTAAACACTGGCGTTATTCACCAGACGTACTTCAAAACGTACATCCCTCGTTCCCAAGCCCAGTTGAAGTTCGATTACGTCTGGCTAGTGAGACTACCCCTCTGAACACTTTCATGCAGTCTTTGGCTGGAACGCATACTAACTCGCGTGCTACGATTCACTGATACGCATCGATGATTCTTAATTTTCATGATATACAATTATTCATAGCTGTTCGCATGAATAAAATTAAATTCGCGCGGGCTCTTATCAAGGGCGATGAAGAAACTGGCTTGAACACTACAAAGGTAGACAATTATGATTCTAACAGTAGTTCGCAAGCTTGAATTGTCTATTTGAAAGCACATCCAAACGAGTCGGCTAGCTTTTACTATACAATGGATTAAGTTTGGTAGTTTTTCACTGTGGCGAAGCAGAACAGGTTAAAGCGGTGAAACCTAGTTAAATAACAAGGGCAGCAATAACAGCGTGTGGTGGTACGATCAGGTACTGAGTACATTGCGCATTTTGAACCTCCTCCGGACTGTTGGCTTCTAAATAGGTTTTTTTTTTTTAACTGAAACGGTCGATGGTCTTCTGTTTGCATGAATTATACGTATGTATATTGATAATCACATTCTTCCTTAGGATGTACATGCATCACAGAGGACGGAGGTTTGAGACTGAAAATGTTAAATGCACTGCTATGACTGTATCCATTGGCATGACTTCTGGGTGAGAATTAAAAGCAGCTGTCTGTGGTTATGACGTTATATTTACTGCGTTTTCAACCGTTACATGTATTATAACCAAACTGTACCGCCCCGGTACAATCCTAGTTGGGCGTGGCCCGCCCTTCGCGTATTGGCGGAAGGTTGGGTTGCAAGCCTATACCTGGATTTGTTCTGCTGCAACGGGGATTGCAGTCCAATCGGATTGCAGCGTTCAAGTGGGTCCCATTATCACCCAATTAGCGGCTGATGTGAGGTAATGATAGGCAGCTGTTCTTTCCATTTAATTCAGTATAACTTACATGTATATGAATTTTCATGGAGCGGACAAACATTGCTTTTGTTTGCGAATGTGTTACAGAGGCAACTAAAGAGTTGTGCTACCCTGCTACTATGAAGCCTGAACAACAATGCGAAGGGCGGGCCATGCCCAACTCGCACCCGAAGCAATACATGTACATATCTTGAGCAGCTGCTCTGCAGACATTATCACCACGTAATCTAACGCTCAATAATCACAACCCGAATGTGCAATAAATAACGATATTCACAACGATATTGCATAACACTCCAGAACAAATCTTGGTATAACCGACCTTCCGCCAATACGCGAAGGGCGGGCCACGCCCAACTAGTACAATCCATTGTCGTATTATACACTCCCTGCATTTAGATGACAAATAAATGGTGTCGAGGTGGCATTTACAAGTACAAAATAGAAGCTTGTCCAACAAGTCTGTGGGGCCGGGGGAGATAGATAATATGAACTTGTCCAGGGGTGGGTTTATACATGAATTCTGTCCCCGCGGGGGTGGGACTGTGGGGGGCGGGGTATACGTTTGCAATTATTAATATAATTGTCATCTGTAGTGTACATGTATTTTTGCGCGACAGTTCTCCATAAATACCATTTGTGCCATGCCACTATGCCTGAATTGCTGGCGCCGCCAAACGCAAACTGGATCGGCGGCATTCACTACTTTATGTCTTACAATATCGCTATTCCTTCTGCTGGTCGTACCCACTCGTACCCCGAATGTTACTTAATGTTAGAGGATCGACAGGCGAGGACACGTATATACTATACATGTATATGATGTACACGCGCATGACTCTGATTTGGGAGTGTTCCACCCCACAGGCTATGCTGCATTAACAGGTCTGTAAGTATTTGGTTGAAGCCCGACCTTCGCATTCCGCCAAACGCGCTGCAAGCTATGATTTTAAAATTAGCTCCGGCGCGGATACATACATGTATATTGACCGCCTCTCGCGTGGATGAGTTGTGTTGTGCTACATCAGGCCCGTAGCCAGGGGGGGTTCGGGGGGTTCGAACGAACCCCCCCTCAGAGGATAAAGGTCCTGCACTCCGCTTACGTGGAAGTACTACGGTGCCGCCGTGCAGGCAGCTCTCTAAGGCGGATTTAGGCGATTAGGCTTCCCTGACTAATAACGTACGTATGTACATGTATAACACAACGTAACGGTTAACCTTTATCTGTTAACTATAATTGTCAAATTACGTCTCAATAATTAAAAAGCAATTTGCGCCGGTTTAATAATTAATCTACACGCCGTCGCATTAATAATCGCCGGGCCGATCGACTATGCCGGGTAGCTCCCAACAAAAGAAAAGAGAGCGTGAACGAGCGGAGTGCTAGTGCTCTTCGAAGACTGCACAATTATATGAGAGCCTCAATGGGAAATAGCCGTCTTTCTAGCCTCGCTCTCCTGCATATACATTATTTATGACATGGACGTGGACTTAGATGAAGTTGTCACACGCTATGCCCATTGCACCCAAGGAAGCTTGAACTTGACTCTATTATCCGCCCTTGAATTCTGTTAAAACACTCTGTCACTGTATACTAATTAATTGTGTTTGTATATAAATGTAGAGCAAGGGAACCTATTAAGGAACTACCAACTTCCCTTGACTGATGCAGACAAACTATGCATGCTAGAGAGACAATTCAAACACTGTTGGATAGAGAATTTAACGTAGATTACAACTATGCTAACCATAAGAAATGTTTCATGAATCCTGGTACTGAAAACTCACTTTTCGGCAAACATACCTCAATGTATGGGAAAGGTACCAAATAAGGAACAACCATATCAAAGGGTTGTTATGTAAACCCTCAACCGCAAGGGGTTTGCTTTGGGGAGGGGGCGGATGCTACTTGCTAAAAAATGAAATGTCTATCCTCTGGTAGCTTAATTATGGCCGATAAACGACAGGCCTGTCTCCACTACGTGGGGTAGATGCTCTTCCTGAAGACATGGTTGGACCCCATGATGCAATCATGGCACCATGTGGTGTGTCAGGGGCAGCACTTTCTGATAAAATCACCATTGTAAGCTTTATTGAGGACGTTGTGGCACAAGATGTGAAGAGGCGGGTTGATCTCAAGGCTGCTGCAATGACAACAGAAGAAGATCTGCAGTTATGCCTAAAATTATCAATTCAGTACCACTCCACTGATGTATGTGGCTGCATGTGCAGTATGTTCTGAGCAGGTGCAACATGCTGTCGTTTAGAATGGACCTCTCCTCAAAGTTCAGAAAGTATACCACTGATAATTGAGATGGAGAAAGCTTAGATCCATAGGACAACGCTATCCATACTGAAAGGTTCAGCTCAGTGCATGACTTCAGCACAATGGATTGATGAATTTAAGGCTGCTGAGGATATGAAGAGGGGAGAGATAGCTGAGAAAGAAGAGCGATGCAGAAAAAGAAAAGCAGCTTTAGAAGAAAAGGCTGTATTAGAGCGCATGAAAGCTATAATGAAATCAGAAGGTTGCAAAGGAGCACAATACTGTAATCCTAGCTTGCCAAATGCTAGTGGAGAATTTTATCGTGCTCGCATCAGCATTGAACGTCGTCACTATCCTTTATGTCATACTTATCCAACAACTAGTGGGTCAATCAGATTCATTGATTTGCGTATGATCCATCATTGCAAACCCATAACTTTGTTTAAATTTTTAATGAGATTTAGTGTTCCTTAATACACATGTAGGGTGCGTTCCACATCGGGCCCTTTGCTCTATAGTAGTATTTTTCATGTGCCATTAATTCAAATTTCAATATTTAACTAGTAAACTATGTAACTATGTATGAGTCAACCATCTAAGTAGAGGTCTGAGACTTCCCCTCTTTTCATATCAGGCAGCTCACCTTGGAAGGTCGCATGCTCATCTTGTTTATTTTTCGGTTGTGAGTGTTTTGGTACACTGATGTACATGTGTCTGCAAACTATTAATTCTTTTGTGTTGCCAAATCAATGTTTTCAAAAGCTTCCGCGCGAAGCGCGGGAGGGGGCACTTCCCCCTCCCACACCCTCCCCCTTTTGTTGAACCACGCCCACTTTGGGTCCACTTTTTTTTTTTTTCGAACCCCCCCTTTTCCTGACCTGGCTACGGGCTTGTACATGTACGTACTCTAAATTTGTGCCATGCACGCCGGGGGTCTGCCTATAGCTTGCTAGCGCCAAGGATGTTATCAGGGCCGGTGAGAGCTGTAGTGAGGCCCGGGGTAACATATCATCTGAGGGCCCCATAGGCCCTGAAAATGCGGGGGGGGGGGGGGGGGGGGGGGGGGGGGGGGGGCCCTGAGATTGGCCCGCCGGGCCCCCTATTATACCTTGGGGCCCCTATTATACCTTGGGGCCCGGGCCCCGGGGTAAGTAACCCGCTTACCCCCCCCCCCCCCCCCCCCCCCCCCCCCCTCTCACCGGCCCTGGATGTTATAGCTGCATTCGCTACACACCTGTGTCAATGATCATCACCCAGATCATCACCCATATCTGACATTGTGGCATTGGCTGTAAGTGTATAAGAAGGCTATATACCCCTTGCCGTATCATCCCGGGAAGGATCAAAACATTAGCGGCCATATTGTTTTGGCCCAAAATGTTTGCGTTATTTAGTTTCATTACGTACGAATGATGTAATAATGACAATGGTGTAAAATCACGGCCTAATGAATTGTATTCATAAGTTTAAGCCACGAATCATAGACTTACAGTGTAGAACCGAATGAATTGGTTATGGGTTGTGCGGGCGTACAATTATAGTGTTAGATTTACGTCATCGTCGTCGTAGACACACGTTTTGGTCCAAAACAATATGGCCGCTAATGTTTTGATCCTTCCCGGGATGACACGGCAGGGGTCTATACCAATGATTAACATGCATGGCGGTCAATGATATTAAGAAGGCTGTAAGCTATGCCGGGTAATGAGCAGATATAGGTATCTTACCTTGCATGGGTAACGTGCACAGTACGAGGTATATATGGGCACGATGGCGTAAGGGAAAATAAATATGTATTACTAGTAGACTAAAAGCAACACACATGGAAATATAATTATATTAATTCCTTCGAGAGCAAATTATGCTTAAGTGGCATGCACATTATTATACTTTTTGAAATTTCACAGAGATATCTACTAATGTTAGTGTTCTAGTCTGGCTTGCGAGACTAGGTAAAATTGCTGGATAACGTAAGAGCTTACTGTGTCAACGACACTGAATTCAGAAATAATTAAAATTATGACCAGTGCTGATTATGACCCCCCGGCGCGGTCTCGTGTACAATATTCTCCATACTTCTCGCGCGGATGAGCTGTACTGCAGTAGGTACGTAATGACACACTTTCTTTCCTGCCATGCCTGGGGTGTGCTTGCTAGCGCTAACAGGATGTTATAGCGGCATTCACGTCTTCAAATAACGACATCGGGGTATTCTTTCTGGTTGTATAAAAATACGCAGTATGTCACACCCCGGCCCGACTAGGACAGAGGACACGAGGATAAGTACTTTCAAACACGCGCGCAAATAAATGCGATACATATAGTTAGTTACCGGTATCCATCCAGGCCAGCTGCAGTCAGCCAGCATACACGTGTGTGATTTTGGAGCCAATAGTATTTCACCCAACAGGCTATTCTGCGCCAATGGTGTAAGCTAGGGGCTGCCAAAGTAAGGTGCAGAGTACGAGGTATGGGTACGATGTACAAGGGAAAGTAACGCACGTGGAAACATTTGTACGTATACCACTGTAGTAATAATTTTATTACTTTGAGAGTAACTGACTCTATTATAGTATGTTACTGTACCAAATGTACACTTCCTTCCTCCTCCCCAGTGCTGCTTCATTTAGCGGCCTGTGCAGCTGGCCAGCCTCCTCACTTCACCCAGGAGCCCCAGGACACTGTAGTATACAAGACATCCCTGGTGCTGGACTGTACTGCCCAAGGTCACCCCTCCCCCACCATCACATGGTACAGAGGGGACCCTCCAGCCTTAGTCTCTGATGGCCATGTGCTCAATGGCTCACTGCTCATACCCACTGTGGTGAAGGGGGTGGATGCTTCCAGAGGGGGCATCCCCTACCACTGTAGGGCTACCAGTGATCAGTTTGGGACCATCAGAAGCAGAACAGCCACTGTCTACTATGCATGTGAGGTGACCACACAATAACAGTGGTACAGTTGATGATGTGATCCTTCTGTTGGCAGTTTTTGGTGAGGGAGAAGATATCACATACAGTGTCAAGAACACATCCAATCCATTTGCTAAAGACAATGTTGCCCTTTACTGTAATGTGTCATGGTCCAACCCTCCACCTTCAATAATCTGGGTGGATGGCCTCAACCAAACTGTACCCTGTGATGGGACCAAGTTCCTCTACCTGGAGGGTGGACGATACCTTGCCATCATTGGGGTTGACCCAGTGACTGCACAGAGAGTGTTCCACTGCAGAGTGACCAATGTCTTTGGAATGCTATCAGTTGACAGTCCAACAAGATATAGGTTTAACATAACTGGTGAGTCCCCTTTCTTCCCAGTACACATGATGAGGTCTGTCCCATCCTCTCCCCCAGCTTCTCCAAGGACTGGACTGGTCATCTACAAACCACTTGAAGATGTCACTGCTTATGAAGGAGATACTAATGTCCAGTTCTCTATGGTAGCTGCTGGTGATGGGCCAACATCTTTGAACTGTGCAGTTACAAGTGGATCATCATTGCAAACAACAACATTGTCAGTGGGGACATTAGTAGTAAGGCTGGTGATAACAGGTCCAGTGTCAGTTAATGACAATGGTACAGTGGTGACATGTCAGGTCTTTAGCAGTACTGGAATAACATCTTACACAGCCACACTGATTGTCCTAGGTGAGTGACGACATTGGCTGTATTGGTAGCCATCTTGTTCCTCTGACTAGCAAGGGCCAACCTGGTGGTGACCTCAAGTCCTGGGGACAGTTTGGACAACTCTGTGGGCACCAAGGTCTTCTTCCCCTGTGAGGCTAGTGGAGTGGGCCTGGGGATGAGGTGGTACAGGAATGGGGAGGAGGTGTCCCCTGGTCCACGTGTGGTGATCAGTGGGTTCACCATGACCATATATGGTCTGTTGGAGGTGGACTCGGGCATGTACCAGTGTTCAGTGTCCAATGGAACCAGCTCAGATTGGAGACAGTGGAGAGTGGTGGTATCAAGTGAGTGTGCATATGTGATAGAGGCCATACATGTACCAGTTTTGTGTAACACATATATGTACAAACATTTCTAGGCTATTTTCTAGCACATTTATATTCAACCATTATTGTGTTTTTCTCTCATCATTACTCAGATGTGGTCCCCATTCCCATCAAGGAGTCTGTAGTGGTGGTGGGTGGAGGTGGTGGTACTACTCTGAGGGTACAGGTGATGTCATACCCTCCTCCTGACCATGTCCAGTGGTACATGAATGGCTCCCTGGTGATGTCCAGTGATCTGTACCTCATCTCCAACATCTCTGTCTCTGACAACTCAACTGTCCCCATCACCTACAGTGCCTCTCTCACCATCTCCTCTGTTAACCTCACTACTCAAGGATTCTACTTGGCCTCCTTCTATGGTTATGTGGGTGGGGTCAACACCTCCTCCATCTTTGTCACATTTGGGGGTAAGATCAAGAGTTATTATAATATCTATGTAGGATTTGTATCGTGATAAATTGGCATCATCCACAAAGCACATGCATGTATATAAGAGATTGTTTAGCTGTACCTATTTAGAGTGTACAGGCATTATCTAGAGTGTACAGGCATTACCTAGAGTGTACAGGCATTACCTAGAGTGTGCAGGCATTATCTAGAGTGTACAGGCATTACCTAGCTAGAGTGTACAGGCATTACCTTGAGTGTACAGGCATTACCTAGCTAGAGTGTACAGGCATTACCTAGAGTGTACAGGCATTACCTAGAGTGTACAGGCATTACCTAGAGTGTACAGGCATTACCTAGAGTGTACAGGCATTACCTAGAGTGTACAGGCATTACCTAGAGTGTACAGGCATTACCTAGAGTGTACAGGCATTACCTAGAGTGTACAGGCATTACCTAGCTAGAGTGTACAGGCATTACCTAGAGTGTACAGGCATTACCTAGCTAGAGTGTACAGGCATTACCTAGAGTGTACAGGCATTACCTAGCTAGAGTGTACAGGCATTACCTAGAGTGTACAGGCATTACCTAGAGTGTACAGGCATTACCTAGAGTGTACAGGCATTACCTAGAGTGTACAGGCATTACCTAGAGTGTACAGGCATTACCTAGAGTGTACAGGCATTACCTAGAGTGTACAGGCATTACCTAGAGTGTACAGGCATTACCTAGAGTGTACAGGCATTACCTAGAGTGTACAGGCATTACCTAGAGTGTACAGGCATTACCTAGAGTGTACAGGCATTACCTAGAGTGTACAGGCATTACCTAGCTGGAGTGTACAGAGTGTACAGGTATTACCTAGAGCACTTGGTCGTATAATGTATGCTGTCTACACCTCCCCCATCTACATGTATGTCACATTAGGGGGGAAAATATAAATGATATTGTTAAAAAAATACTAGATATTGCCCTAGCAGTAACTCATAGGAGCTGATATTAATGTGTGTAAAATAGCTCCATTTTGATCAAAAAATGGCATTAATGCGTCACATGCATGTGTGCCCCTCCCACTTCCACGTTCTTCCCTAATCTTGACCTCCATCTTTAATTTTTTTCTTCCTCCTCCTCCCCATCCAGTACCAGCTGTTGTCCTTGGAATGGCTGTTCCAGTATGTCTGAAGGCTGGGGGTAGTGTCCAGTTGCTGTGTGAGGTTTATGGATATCCCATTCCAACTGTTCACTTCTTCAAGGAGAACTCCTCCCTCCCCGAAGATGACCACACCCATATCACCACCAACACTCTCACCATCACCAACATCCAACCACAGGATGGAGGTGTGTACTCGTGTTCTGCAGAAAATGGAGTCACTGACTACTCCATTGGTCATGAGCTGGTTTACTGCAGTAAGTAGAACTGGAGTGAAATCTTGTTGTGAGAACATTTGGAGGATAAAATACTTTCCTTCTATCTAGATGACCTCCCTCATGACTACAGCTGGATAGCAGCACTTGTGGTGGTGGTGGTGGTGATGGTGGTGGTGATTGTAGGTGTGGTTTGCCATCAAAGGTTATCATCACACAAACCAGCTAAAGATGTGGGGGTGCAGGTGAGGTATATATGTAATAATTTGTGTACTAATGATTGGTGCATTGTTTACTTAGTTACTAAGGCCTGTGGTTATTTAGTTACTAAGGCCTGTGGTTTGATTTTTAAATTATCTGATGGTAATGATTTGTGTACATGTACTCATGATTGGTGGATACTTTGGGATGGGTGTGGTCAATTCTCATGTCCCACCTCAGCATATCTCCATTTAGAGAGCACCATGAGGAGTGAACTAAATGCTGCTGCCTTTGTGATTGGCCAATATAGAAGATCATATAATCATCTTCATTCATCATCTGCCTATTTATGCATGTGTGTTTGTGATATGATATTGCAATCTGCTAAATTATTATATATTGGTGATTATAGATGTTCATTACCCAGGGTGGTTAGTGCTGATTATTACACAATTCAAAATGGCCGCTCTGAGCCGCAGTATTAAACTATAAAGTGTTAAGTGACAAGGTATGTCACATGCAGTGTTGATCATTCACCCCTCGCGTTTGGCCAAATCCGAATACTGGGGGGGGGGGGGGGGGGGGGGGGTTCCCCTCGAGTTTGGCCAAATCCGAATACTGGGGGGGGGGGGGGGCAGTATTGCCGCGAAATAACCTTCATCCTTAAAGATCGAGTGCGCGTATAAAAAGCGCTTGCCTGGAAAACGGTCAGCCGGCCATGCGGCCAAATTAATGGGCTAAAAATGGCGTCTGTCTAGCGTTGTGAAACATGGGGTGTCTATAAACCTCTCAAACTCCTTCATATTACCCTTACTACGTAACGTACTGCTGTAAACTCTTACATCCTGGCAGCAATAACTAATTTTCACGACTATTAAAATCGAATAACACGTGTTTATGATTGAGAATGGCGACGGTCAGGCAGACTGTCAGAGACTGACTCTTGAAGCCACTTTTGCCTCGGAGCAAAGGAAAGGGAAGCTTGATACCGATACCAAAAAGAGGCTACTCTTGCCACACGGTCCGCTCCATCTTCTTGAATGCCATACTTGATCGCGCAACTTACTGTGACGCACCTGGTACCAGCATTACACCACTGAACTTCGTTACTGGACAACTGTGGTACGTATATATATGGTCAAAGCAGTATCTCCTCCCCTTACAACCACTACTCCTTCTCCCCTTACCCCTACTCCTACTTCTCCCCTTACCCCTACTCCTCCCCTTACTAGTACTTACTACTACCCCTACTCCTCCCCTTACCTACCACTACCCCTATTCTTCACCTAGCCTACTATTACCCCTACTCCTCCCCTAGTGGTAGGTAGGGGAACAGTAGGGGGAGTAAGGGGAGGAGTTGGTGTAATAGTCCTACTCTTCCCTACACCTACTCCTCCCCTTACCTATCACTACCTCTACTGTTCCCCTTATCTACTACTAAGGGCAATAGTAGGTAAGGGGAGAGTAGGGGTAGAGATTAGTAGGGGTTACCTATCACCACCCCTACTCTTCCCCTTACTCCCTTTATCTACTATTACACCAACTCCTTACTACCCCTACTGTTCCCCTTACCTACCACTAGGGGAGGAGTAGGGGTAATAGTAGTGGTATGGTAATAGCCATCAAGTGTAATGATTATCTGAACCATGTAGATGTAGGAGACCTTGTACACAATAGGGATCTTATGGTCCACACCTCTGTGTCCACACCCCTGTGTACTATGGTCCACACCCCTGTGTACTATGGTCCACACCCCTGTGTAGTATGGTCCACACCCCTGTGTACTATGGTCCACACCCCTGTGTACTATGGTCCACACCCCTGTGTAGTATGGTCCACACCCCTGTGTACTACGGTCCACACCCCTGTGTACTATGGTCCACACCCCTGTGTACTATGGTCCACACCCCTGTGTAGTATGGTCCACACCCTTGTGTACTATGGTCCACACCCCTGTGTACTATGGTCCACACCCCTGTGTACTATGGTCCACACCCCTGTGTACTATGGTCCACACCCCTGTGTAGTATGGTCCACACCCCTGTGTACTATGGTCCACACCCCTGTGTAGTATGGTCCACACCCCTGTGTACTATGGTCCACACCCCTGTGTACTATGGTCCACACCCCTGTGTAGTATGGTCCACACCCCTGTGTACTATGGTCCACACCCCTGTGTACTATGGTCCACACCCCTGTGTACTATGGTCCACACCCCTGTGTAGTATGGTCCACACCCCTGTGTACTATGGTCCACACCCCTGTGTACTATGGTCCACACCCCTGTGTAGTATGGTCCACACCCCTGTGTACTATGGTCCACACCCCTGTGTACTATGGTCCACACACCTGTGTACTATGGTCCACACCCCTGTGTACTATGGTCCACACCCCTGTGTACTATGGTCCACACCCCTGTGTACTATGGTCCACACCCCTGTGTAGTATGGTCCACACCCCTGTGTACTATGGTCCACACACCTGTGTACTATGGTCCACACCCCTGTGTACTATGGTCCACACACCTGTGTACTGTGGTCCACACCCCTGTGTACTATGGTCCACACCCCTGTGTACTATGGTCCACACCCCTGAGTACTATGGTCCACACCCCTGTGGACCATAGTACTCAGTAATAAAAAACAGTTCTTTTCAGAACTGCTACATTACAAAAGACTGACTACATATGCCAATCTTGCTAATACATGTATATGGTGTGTGTTTGTGTGTGTGTGTATGTGTGTGTTGTGTGTGTGTATGTGTGTGTGTGTGTGTGTGTGTGTGTGTGTGTGTGTGTGTGTGTGTGTGTGTGTGTGTGTGTGTGTGTGTGTGTGTGTGTGCAGGAAATCAGGTGGCTACGACACTATGCATGGTCCACATAAACAAGGTGCACGTTGAGGACCACCATTCATTGTCTCCTCTGATATGTTGCCACATCTCCTACTAATAAGCATTTATGGTAGCCTAGTTGCACTACTAGAGTACTGGTATGTGCTATCATTACCTGGCATGAGTAATGTCAGTCTCTACATGTATGTCCTTGAAATGTAATATGGCACTTCATCTTAGTGGCAAACAACAACCTTTGAACAGCATTTTGACGTACTAGTATTATATAAACATTATTGCCGTGGCTTTGTCAATGGTCGCGTGACTTATTATTTTTATTTTTTACTAGCGGTACGTACGCTTAAACTTACCATTACATAAAGACAGCTCATAGCCCTGGGCTGCTACGAGATCATTCATCATTGCTACGGAGCGTACGTATACCGGAGTAACATAGTTCCAACGCGAAGCCAAGCCTGCGAAGGTATACGGTAATCCGACGGTCCTCCATATCCTTTGAGGACATATACATGTAACCCTACCCCTTACAATGTTATGTGTCCCTAATGCAATGTTATGTGTTTATCGAAGACCCCCCTGAGGCTCTCTCGTCGCACACCCAAAGGGGACTAGCTGTGTATCACGTGATACGGGGAAAAACCTTTTTCCAGGCAAGCTCCTTTTATACCCTCAACAAAAGAATCCTCCGGCGCTGCGCGTGCGTCAACGAATGACGCATTGCGCTGTATTTACACGCGCACTCGATCTAGTTGGGCGTGGCCCGCCCTTCGCGTATTGGCGGAAGGTCGGGTTGCAAGCCTATACCAAGATTTGTTCTGCTGCAACGGGGATTGCAGTCCAATCGGATTGCAGCGTTCAAGTGGGTCCATTATCACCCAATTAGCGGCTGATGTGAGGTAATGATAGGCAGCTGTTCCTTTCATTTAACTTACATGTATATGAATTTTCATAGAGCGGACAAACATTGCTTTTGTTCGCGAATGTGTTGCAGAGGCAGCTAAAGAGTTGCGTTGCCCTGCTACTATGAAGCCTGAACAACAACGCAAAGGGCGGGCCATGCCCAACTCATCGATACCGCACCCGAAGCAATACATGTACATATCTTGAGCAGCTGCTCTGCAGACACACAAAACCGCAATTTCACCACGAATAATCACTACCTGAATGTGCAATAACATAACGATATTCACAACGATATTACATAACACTCCAGAACAAATCTTGGTATAGGCTTGCAACCCGACCTTCCGCCAATACGCGAAGGGCGGGCCACGCCCAACTACACTCGATCTTTAATCGTCTATATCGCATTTAAAATCGCGATATAGTAAATTATTCATGATCAATTATTGCTTGGTTATTAAATGTTGGAGTGAATAGTTATGGTTACCACGAAGGTATACATGTACTTACTAAATGTACTTGCTACCACAGACGATTTCATGAGCGTTGATCGCAGAGCCTTAAAAACTGCCGTATGGGAGGCTTTGGAAGGAACAATTTTTTACTGCTACATGATAGCTTGCGCGCAATGTTCCCAAGCAGCCTGTCAGCAGAAATCAATAAGATCCATTGTTGTGGTGGAGGAATCATCAATCATACGTCCCTACCATAGCTAAGCCAGCAAGCAAGTACTTGCGCATATATTTTTGCTTAGGTATTTTCCTTAAGAAAAGGTTGCGCCCGTGGGGGCGTGGCATCTTGCATGAAAGGCTGCATTGGCAGTCGTATATTTCTAAGGCAAAATTCAAACTGAACTGGTTTAACTGTAACAGTAAATTGATATACCTAAATTTATGCTTATTCTCTGCTCGTTTGTAAATCTTATTTCTGTATATCTTTGTTACGTCCGTGCACGTAATTTTTATTTCTGTATATCTTTGTTTACGTCCGTGCACGTTTATTTCGCGATATGACTAAAGATTAATCGCGATATATCGCCTTATCGCGGCAACACTGGTCACATGACACTATATCCATAGCTTCACATTTAATAATGGTGGCTCTCTCAAGGAAACACCTAGCCTGCTTTTAATGATCCATCCCCAGACCTTCATGTGGGTGGACCCCTCCACCCTGAGGCTGACCAACATAAGGACTGGGGATGAGGGCAAATACATACACAAAAGTGCTACCTACTTGCTGGTGTCATGGTACAAGAGCATATATCATTATGTGGTCATCTCATTTCTACTGCAACATTCACAGTCATACATACAACATGGCCTAGGCATGTACACTCATTGTCATGTGCATTTGGCCATATCTCATGCAAGAATATCAATGTTAACAGTCTGAGTCTACAGGTCAACATGTCTTGTGGCTTTGCAGAAAGGGCTCCATTCATCCTTATAGACTGGTGATGAATATTGTGGGTGGGAGGGTGTTGATACTTGAACCAACATGCATACTCCATCACACACACCACACATATGCACACATACTTAATAGATAAGGCCCCGTTTGACTCACCGTTGTAAAGCTTATTCTGGAACTCAATCCTAAAAGAATGGATATTTTCAAACAGACATCACATGATTGCAGTGTGCACATACCAATGCAGGCACAGGGCATGGGGGAGTCTAGACAATGCTCCCATTCTCAGAGCTTACATGTAGGTGTTATGTGTGTTGGGGTCCAGGTGTGTGTGTGTGGGGGCAGATATAACATTTTGAGCAGAATCACTGTGCACCTCCAGACTACAAACTCTCTACAACATCTACCTGCCCAAAATACCCACAGGGCCAAGATAGCAACCACACCAAGGTCAACATTACCTGGTGCTTGGCTTATAGCAGCTTACTGTCACACACCCAACTAACAATTCAAAATGTCACATGACATCATACATGTACACATACTACAACCTACCAGCTACTTATAGCAAATTTTGATTTTGAGCGTACTTTATTTAGAGGTGGTGGGCCCACACCACCCCAAGGGAAATCTCCTTTAGTGCTGAAACAGAAAGCATCATATCATGCCACAGTATATAGCCACAACTTTCATAAACTTTCATGGTGCTTCCTGATCTGCTGCCACTGACCTACTAAGTTCTAGAAGCCTGTGCATAACAGATATAACACAACTATGCTAGACACTACCTGACCCATGGGGACTATAGTCCGCCATAGCTAGACCCTCGCATGGATAGAGGGGCTAAAAGGTTGAGTTGTGCCAACTTGTTACTGCTCATAAAAATTCATACAGTTGGGAAGAATGCAATTCACTTACTTCCGACAGAATTATTTTTAATGAACAGAAACTAATTGGCACAACTTGAGAACAGGCAACCTTCCATACCCTCCATCCACATAAGTGTCTGCTACATGGGACTATGTGCATGTGTGACGGATCTGCCAGCGCCTTTGCCACGCAAGCCGCCAACGTCCGTGTTCACAAAGCTCGTCTTCACTCCTGTCCACACCCCTGTGTACTATGGTCCACACACCTGTGTACTATGGTCCACACCCCTGTGTACTATGGTCCACACCCCTGTGTACTATGGTCCACACCCCTGTGTACTATGGTCCACACCCCTGTGTACTATGGTCCACACCCCTGTGTACTATGGTTCACACCCCTGTGTACTATGGTCCACACCCCTGTGTACTATGGTCCACACCCCTGTGTACTATGGTCCACACCCCTGTGTACTATGGTCCACACCCCTGTGTACTATGGTCCACACCCCTGTGTACTATGGTCCACACCCCTGTGTACTATGGCCCACACCCCTTTGTACTATGGTCCACACCCCTGTGTACTATGGTCCACACCCCTGTGTACTATGGTCCACACCCCTGTGTACTATGGTCCACACCCCTGTGTACTATGGTCCACACCTCTGTGTACTATGGTCCACACCCCTGTGTACTATGGTCCACACCCCTGTGTACTATGGTCCACACCCCTGTGTACTATGGTCCCCACCCCTGTGTACTATGGTCCACACCCCTGTGTACTATGGTCCACACCCCTGTGTACTATGGTCCACACCCCTGTGTACTATGGTCCACACCCCTGTGTACTATGGTCCACACCCCCTGTGTACTATGGTCTACACCTCTGTGTACTATGGTCCCCACCCCTGTGTACTATGGTTCACACCCCTGTGTACTATGGTCCACACCCCTCCATACTACGGTCCACACCTCTGTACTAGATTCAAATGATGATAATGATACTTCAACTTTCACTACCTATGGTTTGATCAATTCTAACATAATGAAAACAGTTCTTTTAAAAAAGACATATGCCAATCTTGCTAATACATGTCTATGGTGTCATCTTAATATGTACTTGTGTCTGCGTATGTATATGTCTGTGTGTGTGTGTGTGTGTGTGTGTGTGTGTGTGTGTGTGTGTGTGTGTGTGTGTGTGTGTGTGTGCAGTGGCCTTGACACCATGCATGGTCTACATGTGACCACCATTTCATTATCAGATGATCTCTTCCTGTTGTTGCCACATGTATTTATAATAAAGGTATCATAGCCTTAGTTTGGCAAAGATAAGCCTAGCCTGGGAAGGTATGGTGATCAGTTGGTACTCCATATTCTTATGCATCCTTTGAGGGCATATAACCATACCCCTAACAATGTTATGTGTCCCTCTGCAATGTTATGTGTTCAATGAAGACCCCCTCTGAGGCTCTCTCCTCACAATCAAAAGTCGTGCTGTGTAAATCACATGATTAAGGGAAAAATCAAGGCAAGTTCCTTTTATACCCCCAATGAAAGAATTCTCTGGCATGTCAACCTACAATGCATTGCACGTGTTTTTACATTTTACATAAAACCTCAACTTTAGGATTCATGCATAGCATATGCATGCAGATACGTGATTCTGTTGCTATACAGCTCATAATTTTATCGCACGAGCATAGCATAATATGGGGTACATGTATAAAGGTGGCCCAGAAAAGCTATTACATCAGTTAAATAATGCCTTTTGCAAACCCACCCATGGTCAGTATAAATCGTCTAAACTAGCTCTGCACATGCAGCTGTTAATGCAGATGCCTTTGCTTAACAAGGTACTAGTTATGCATAAAATAAAAATAAAAACAGGCGAATTTCTACACGATGTTAGTGCTATTGCAATTAAAATGACATTCTAGCAGGGGTAAGGCTGGTTCAGAGCCATTCTAATATGATGCCTCTTACAACCACACAAGGCAGCTAGGAGCTATGTATAGTGGTGGAGGAGAGGCTCTGCTCACATAGAAATAGAAATAGCTACTACAGTGGTATTTCAAAAAAGAACTCCAATGGGGGTAGAGTAGCCTCGTCCCCAGGCCATATTAAAGTTACGGGAGCAAAAAATACATTTTTTGCACCCGTAACTTTAATAAAAAATAGGGCCTGGGGACAAGGCTAGGGGCAGAGGGACTCTAATGGGAACAAAAGAGATTACAAAAGGGAATTATATCCCACCTCCTGTCTACACTGAGTAGAGTAGTATCTGATAAACCTGCAAACAGAAGCCATTGTATTAACAGCAGATAATGAAAACATGGCAAGTACATGTACACATATGACCGCAAAGGTCATCCCTACATGTACACATATGATCCGCCCCTAAAGGCCTGCATACACAAGGGCCCTGGCAACTTGTCTCATGCAACTCAAATGAATATGAGAAAAAGGCGCCAGGAAGTCCATCATATGCTGGCCTAAGCCAGCATATAAGGCAGCTTATAAGACTAACACAATTCATTGAGATCTATATACAGTTGAGATTTTGATTTGCTGAGCATTCAATTATTGCTCATATCATTATGAAAAACAGACTTAGCAGTCACAACTTTTGTATCAATACTTAGTAGATGACTGAACTGGCAATATTTATCACCCATGGCTGGTGTCCCATTGTGTTCTTGTGACCACAGAGTTAATTGTATAGTCACATATTATTCGCTGTGAGCAGTGGTGGCCTGGCTACTTTAAGGCAGGGGGGGCACACACAAGAACGGCGCCCCCCCCCCCCCCCCCCACCCCTTGTCTCGTACCCATGTATCCGCCCCTGAAAACCCAGTTGAGAGTTTGATTCAATTTTTGCTCTATCATATCATTATGAAAAACAGACTTACATGTAGCGGTATCACAACATTTGTATCTTGAACTGAACTGGCAATATTTATCACTCATGGCTGGTGTCTCATTGTGTTCTTGTGACCACAGAGTTAATTGTATAGTCACATATTCCAGGAATGGGCTGGGAGCAGTGGCAGCCTGGCTACTTTATGGCAGCGGGGGCATACACAAGAACGCCCCACCCCTTGTCTTGTACCCATGTATCCGCCCCTGCAAATCCAGTTGGAATGACGATGATCGACCGTGCACATGCACATGCACAATAGAGGCAAGTTAATTTGTTAATTAAATAAATATTTATAACCATTAATTCAGACGATTGAGCACTATCGCTGAATAATACATTCACCTGACGCCCTTCGGTGCCCGTGGTGCCCCGCGTCATAAAGTGGCAGGTGGGTTGGTGCCCCCCTGGCCCCCCCGGCCAGGCTGCCACTGGCCGTGAGAAGTGGAACTCTCAAGTCCACTCTCACGCCAATATAGGACTGACGTAGCTGGTAAATAGGCCAGGCAGGGTGGTATATCATAGGATATCCCTACATAGTACCGACAGACTATGTCAGTCCCATTCCTATGTAGCTAGAGGATCACCTACCACCACTAAGGTAGGTGGCAGGTGGTCCCAAGTGCAGCATTGTACATGTGAAGCTAGACTGATTATGTTGGACCGATGCTGAGTCACTGTATACATGTACATGTAGGTGCATGGGATCTAGTCTTACATGTAGATAGTAATATAGTTTATCAGTATTTCTGTATGGTACCACAATTAGAACCTGCACACCAGGCTATTAGTAGCATTTGAATTTTAAAAGCCAAATACTGTCAGAGACAAGCATGGAATTACAATCATTAGTACCCCCCCCCCCATTCTAACTTCTAGTTTTGCACCATAAAAAAAATTCCAGCAGCAATGTCACAATGTCATATGTAGCGTAGCAGCGGGTGTACTCTTTCTACTGTGGCATAGTGGGGTCTTTAAGATAGCACTACTATGAGCGGATGATGACCTCAAGAAACAATACTAGTACGTACAAATTCTCACCAAAGTACAAGCACGGCACTCACAGCTGGAGGTAGAAACATTCCTTGACTCAGAGTAGGTCAGCCAATGGTGTGAAAGACTGCTCAAAATCCCATGTACAAATCCATAACCAAAATGCATGACAACTAAAAGAAGAGAAAAGGATGACCAAGATGGTAGAGGCACCTGTACCAAATTAAAACAAAACAACAGCATATAGAGAGAATGCCACAAAGTACAGACACCACCTAACTAGCCACACCAAGCAATAGACGATCACAGCCACCAATACCACTGCAACCATTCACCCCCAAATTCATCAAACCCCTCTATCCCAGCTGGTCCCCTGTCTACAGCTAGACTCACTCATGCAGTGCAGGCCTGGACTCGGAAGAGAAAAAGGTCACAGTGTGTACTACAGTGCAACTATGCCATTCAACAATTGTACTATGGCTTTGTAGGTCGCGCACAGAGCCTTACATGTATGTGCAATACAAGTACTTGAGACAAAGTAATTCTGAAGTTTTAAAGCACAGAGTAATAAGTTGGATGGTGAAATCTGTGCTACCCCATAGAGCATTTTTAGCCTTGCGCTCTGAGCTTTAACTCCAAAATAGCTTTGCGATCAAGTGCAAAGTTGGACTTTGTAAACATATTGCACAAACACTGTATCAAAAGCTCATGCATTTGCATACATGTACTTCCCAGCAAAAGACCAAGACATATGGGTAGTACTTACTTTACATGCCATTACATGACATGTCTGACATCTTTATGCTTAACACCAGCATGTAGACAGAATGCCACAAAGTACAGACACCCCTAATTACAGCCAACCCACACCAAGCAATAGACAATCACATCAGCCAACACAGGTCCAGACATGTCAGCAGTGATAGTAGCGACTGCTGACTGGTCCACAAGCAACTCAAATTCAAGGGGCACAGTTCTTCTGTTGTATTGGAAACGTTTAGTATGATTACATGTAGTGAGGCATTATTTTAGATGGATGTGCATTATTTGTTTTTGCATGCATGAACTAAAGACTTGGACAGAGTTAGAGTTTCCCTACATATTTGGGGATGAGCAGCAATACAAGCAGCAGTAGTCCAGAGGTTCAGGTATGAACGTTTTGATAAGATGGTGCTGATAAGTGTGTGCTGGTACAACTATGACATTCTATTCAAGCGCTGATCAGGCCAGCAACAAAAGTGTACTATGGATGAGAGATAAGCATAAAGATGCCAACATTTTGTTCCATCCACACAGTCTCAGAACCTGGAGCAGACTTCACCAAAGCGAGATCAGACAGCGGTTAGATCATGTGAAACCTAGATTAGACTTTCCAAGATAACAACAGTTTTCCTGCATCGGTGATGTAAAATGAATGAGGGAGAGAAGCTGTCAATACCCTACATATTTAGTGTGCACTCGTCCATTAAGAGCAGTTTAACTTGCCTTTGTCACTGATTAAAAAATCAGAGCAGTTCTCTAATATAATGCATGTGCAATCAAGAAATTAAAGCTATTATGTAGTTGGAATCATATATACTCTTAAATTTATAAATATAGCATATCGGTAGCCAACTTTCCAGCGCTAGGTACAGTATTTACCAGACCTTCATTATCCATATGTATTTAATAGTAGTTTTATTTGGTGCGTGATTCAACTGAATTTCAAACTGAATGTGCCTCTACCTGTGCAAACCACAATGATGGGTCAGTGGACCAGAAAGGTGGCAGCTTGATGCTGACAGCTTACATGTACACACCAGCATGTTGGAAACACCTACAAATATCACCATGACCAGCACAAATCCTAGCATTGTGGAATATAGTAAAGGGAAAGGATGTGTTTGTCTCTTTGCCCACTGGTTCTGGGAAGACATTCTGCCACACCATTCTGCCTGAAGCTGTTCAATTGATACAACAGGAAAATGCAAATATAAACTAAAATCAAGTGATAAATGCCTTCCAATTTTCAGCTTTTTAAATTTTCATGGAGTGTTTAATGCCAATAATAAGCTGTCCAAATTTTTATAAATATATGGATACCCCAGGGATCTCCAAATTATCATTAATCTCCAGGTGTACTACATATAGGTGCAAGTTGAATTAATTTATAGCAAACCCATATGAATAGAGAACAAACCAAAAACCCATTGTACTGTAGAAATGGTTAGTGATTAAGAAAATACTAGTACTTCCTTGCAATTCTTCAAAGACTGTCCTATACAGCTAATTCTGCATTGCCAAAAGATGCATTTTCAACAAATGGCAAAGCAACTTCAAGCACCGACAAGTAATTTTGGAATGATTGGTACAACATGTTAAAAGAAGGGGGTAGTAAGACAGGTCTTTGGCACTGAGCATATTAAACTTGATATATGTACCTGTACATCAAATTAAATCAAATATAATTTTGTAATTTGCTAGCTCCAGAAGCGTATGAATGATACATATTTATCAGTCACATATTTTGGAATAACCAAGTGAATGGACAAAATCTGGAAAACATATACATGCAGAGCGGTTTATAACTCCCTTAAAGTGATCTGAAAAAATGTCAGACCAAGAGGCATTTTGGTCGGACATGATCTGACATCATTAATTATTCATGACTAAGCATTGCAGGTATAAACTAATTACATGTGTTATGAAATACATACAGAGTGCATAGTAGCAAGCAAAGGCATGGTTTGTACATTAGAGTTAGGATCTGAATCAGGATGAACTAGGTATGATGGGGATGGAGGACTGGCTATATGCAACTGACTAGTAAGACACAATAGTATATGGACTAGCTATCCAACGCTCACACGAATACACGGATACAGGCTTAATCAATATTCTGAACAAACTTTTCCCGCATAATCACAATCATGATCGAGGTTGGTTATTGCAGTCAATCAGCAGAGTAATTAGTGGGCGTAGTTGCTAGTTGTAATGATCGGCCGAAATGACCGACCGTAATAATAAATGATCGGCCATGGCATGTCCGATGGCCGACCGTTATATTCCGCTCTGATGTTACATGTACCGTGTTTTTGGTACAAATGGCAAAACCGATTAGGGTTAGAACACTGCCATAGAATGTACAAAGTAACACACACATCAAGTCTCTAGGGTACACCATCACACCCCCCTAGCGTAAAAAAAACATTCATCCTTGTCATACGTTTTTGTTAAACTATCAGCATAATGCATTTTTAAAGAATGTGCATCTGGTTTTTTTTTTTCTTTTTTGGATCGTGTGATTTAAAAAAAGTAGCTTGACAATTGGTAAATTTAGCATGATAGAAACAACAGTAGTGAAATGGATGTCAAAAACTATCAAGGTCTTAAGATTGGGGGTGCACGCTGAGTACAAGGGGCACCATGCAACATATATAACAATAAATTTGAATTACATCATACTAGACTATGGTTATTAATTCAATCCCCATAATAATATTAAAGGTATCAGGTGTAATAAAAATCTCTTTACCTCAGCTCACAAAAAGAAGACTATTAGAACCTCAAAATAGAAGACTTTAAGGCACATTTATTGCAATCTCAAGTAAGCTGTTGATTTATACAGAGGGTTCCTGTGAGATTCACTTCATGACTAAGGTAGCAACAAACCTTTAGTGTGTCAACCTGTTCTTGTCCATTGTACGATTTTCTCAACAGATAGTTTCCTGGTACATATAAACCTGTAATACAATTCAATATATGTATTAGCATTAATATTTGGTTTGCTTTTGAAAAAAAAAAATCACCTTACACACGTACCAACAACCATCTCCACTAACTTGCTCAGGTACTGTATGTCAGGCTGTGTGACTATACTGAAAAGATGGTGGTAAATGAGCAAACTGCAAAGCACACACACCTACATGTTTCGCATCTTGCCCATGTGACAATCACATCACCCGCTGCTGTGAAAATCTGGGTCTGGGTACGAGACAAACCACAAAGCGGTAAAGCTACATCCACGTGCTCACGCAAGGGGGGCGTATAGCCCAACGTTTGCGTCTCACTAGCTCAGCGCTACAATGCCATACAGTTGTTTCTTCTACAGACTAAGGCGGGGGCGTAGCTATAGGTTACCACGTAGGCCGTAAACAGATAACGTACATGCGGTCTCATGCACAACTTCTTGTCTGTACCGAAGTAACACACGAATCACGAATCAACCCATTCCACCTAGCCGAACAAAACCTCCGTAAATTAATGCATGGCCGCTCACCGATAAATCTTTAAAACTGAAGGCACTCCGCAGAGCCATAGAAATTGGAAAAAAATGACGTGCAATTTGATTTATGGCTGGTTATTATTGAATGGATTACATCAGTGCCCACCGTTTACTAACATATACATAGGGGCGAACTGCAGTCAGTCTATAGCTAGTATACCACAAACGATTTCATCTTTAACTGTAATTACAATTTAATACATTCACCACACGAATGTAGTATACAAAATAAACTAAGCTAACTTACCAGACCATAAGGTGGGCATAAAAAGTCTGTACATGTAAAACTATGGAGGCACCACCCCTTGACCTATGAACCACATCAACCACCAATCTATCCTTTACCATCCAATATTAAGACAGGTAGAACCAGTTACCATGTAAACTAAGGTGTGATGTTGTAGTAATAGTGAGCCATTCATTAAATCAAGTGCTACTTTTCTTTCATTTCATGACTGCATGTTCAATAAATTGGGTTACCTGCATGTGTAAACATACAATACTGAACACAAATCCCCTTTTTACATTCATTCAATATATCAGTCTGAGGTGGTTGGATGCTGGTACCAGTTGAGTTTTGTGTCCATGAAGCTGATGACCATCAGAGTGATGTACAGCCTGAAGGGGAACAACTGCAGAGGGCAGCCATGACACAGAACTAAAGTGAAAACGCTCAAGGTCTCTAATTCATATTTACCGGTAGAATTTTGGCAGAGGAGGAATTGGCATAGGATTTGTGTTAAATACTCTGTCATCAAATTTGGCAGTTTGGTGGTCTTTTCTGTGCAGTCAACCTCCAACTTTTTTTATTGGCAGACTTATATCTAAGGTATTACACCCTGCAATGGCTGCAGAGGGAAATTATGACACTCCTCATTGAGAAATGCAGAGTTCTGGTCTCCCACCTGATCATTGTGTCAAACTCAAGGAATGCCTCAAGATGGGCAATTCATGGCATGCTCTACGTGTATACAATGTATACATGTAGATGTATATGGAACCACATATGCAATGTGGCTGCCAGCCATAGCATAACCAGATAGCATCTCTAAAAGCACTCTTGTGTAGAGCAAAACCATGCCATGCGATATGGAGAGCATTCAGCCAGCTGGATGCTCATTTTTTACTTGCAACATCTGGACATTTTTTTGGCTTGAAGCTAAGCCAGTAACTTGGCAACAGATGCAATTCTTTATTGTTTTTTTTTATGTTTGGCTTGAAGCTTTGGAAACAGCTAGCTACAATTCTTTATTGCTTTGTAAAACATGTTTGCCTGCATGCCTAGAAGTTGGCAGTGGCTGTTGATGGGGATGAGATAATCCCAAACACTACTGCCGGCCAGTAGACACCCTTGTTACCAATTGGGATTGTGGCATCTCAGCTGCTTTCGACATTTATTTTACCATTGCATCCCAGTCTAATTCTGGAAATGTGAATGCATGTATCAGGGTGTTTCAGCAAAGGCAGCAGAGCATACTTAAAATGGATGTCTGGGGACCAGAGGCACTGTGGATCATTCCCTTCGGGGAAGCACCCCAGAGTCCAAGGTTGTAACAGAGCTATATGGCCACCTTAGCTTGCTATTGGTTAGAGCTACTGCTGGATCAATCCTGGTCTGCTCCTACCCCAACAAGAAAAAACTGTACACATTGCTTGTGTGTGTGTGTGTGTGTGTGTGTGTGTGTGTGTGTGTGTGTGTGTGTGTGTGTGTTGTGTGTGTGTGTTGTGTGTGTGTGTGTATATACATGTATATATATATATGTTTGTGTGTTTGTTTACATGTACACAAAAGATTCATAATTGCATGTGTAATTACATTGTCATACTCAGACTCCTGAACATATGTGAAGTGTGTGCATGTGTGCCAGTGCAAGTGTGTGTGCATCGTGTGTGTGTGTGTGTGCCAGTGTGTGTGTGTGTGTGTATTTGGTTTTGTAAGTTGTGTGTGCATGATGTATGGCGTTTTTTATATTTCCACCATCATTTTACCACTATTTGCATGGGTGCATGTGTGATGGAGGCTGTGCGTATACATTAAAGAATGAATGAAGGCACCTTCAATTAAAGCACAGCTGTAGTCGGTGTAGACAGGAGTAACAGTGTAGATGTGTGCTATACCTTCCCTAGCTGTATGTATAAACCTTTGCTCTACTGAGATGGTAAAGGCCTGATCAGTTTCACAAAAGATTCATAATTGCATGTGTAATTCCATTATCACCTATGTGAGTGTGTGTGCTTGGGTTGTGTGTTGTTTGTTAATGTACATGTGTCGTGTGCCATGTGCATGTGTGTGTGTTGTGTATTTGGATTTGTAATTTGTGTGTGCATGATAGTGATGTATGGAGTTTCTTATCATAATGCTTCCATGTCCGTACAAGCCTCTGCAAGTGCATTCTTGCTGTTAGTTGAAGTTTGTTTTTGTTATTGTTTTATCTAATTACTTAAAGTATATTTGTGGGGAAAAAAAGTGATCAACACATCGACCTCTACAGCTATGATCAACAGCAACAGAAAATCTAAGACATAGCTATAGGGGGACAAAGAAGCATCTGCCACTACAGGAGGTGACTTGTGCATGAAACATCACCACATGACCACAGTACCCACTGATGAGCAGATTGAAGGAGGTATGCGGCCAGTAGCAGTAGCAGTAATGGATTACAAACAAACAATTTGACTACCACGCTTTTTGGTTGCAATGCAAACTGAATTCTCTTTACTCTGCAAAGCAATCAGGGACCAGATCTTTTCATCAAAGGCTACACACAAAAGACTTTCTAATCTCGTTTAGTTACATGTAGCTTGTTCTATTTGTACATGTATAAAAATGGAGAAAAATAAAAAATCATATATCGGATATCACTTTATCCCTTGGTTACCAATATGGCACGATCTTCGACTGCTATGCACATAAAAATTAACGATCTGTACGGTGGTGGCATATTATTTATGGTGGTGGCAACTTGGAAACAACTTTATTTGACCTACAGAGCTGAAAATTAATTACGCAGTACATGCCATTATGTTCGAAATTTTGGCCCCGGCGCGGCCTCGTGTACATGCACATAACAACAACAAAAAACAAGCTACAAAAAAGATACATGGAGATATTGACCGTATACTCCCTACCTCTCGCGTGGATGATGCTAGGTACGTAATGCCACACAATTTGTGCCACAAAATTTGTGCCACGCCGCCAGGGGTCCGCTATGTAGTTGCCAAACGTTGACTAGATGTTATAGTGGTATTCACTACTTACAATTTCTTCATTTCTTTGCGCTTGCAGTGTAATAAATACATAGCATGTTTCACACAAAGTGTTACTTGATGACTTTTTAAAACGCGCGATCTCGTGCAGCATGATGTGATTCAGAGCCAATGGCGGTTAAATACGTGCAGATAATATAAAGTACTAAAACTGGTTTAATTTCAATATACAATATACGTATTGCATGGGCACATCTATAGGGAAATAACATAAGAATATGTCGCGGTATTATGGACAACTGATGTTACTTCGATATCAGATAGTGTTTATCAAATCATCGGCTAACATCTTTAAAACTTCACGTTATTAGACCACCTCTTTCCTTTTTTGGTACGTATATGTTACTTGTACGTTTATAGAATAACTTTTGTATCAGTTGAGTTGTGAGTAATCAACCATTAATATTTTTTTGAATGCTCAAGTTGGTGCATGTGCCAAATGTACACTTCCTGCTGCTTCATTTAGCGGCCTGTGCAGCTGGCCAGCCTCCTCACTTCACCCAGGAGCCCCAGGACACTGTAGTATACAAGACATCCCTGGTGCTGGACTGTACTGCCCAAGGTCATCCCTCCCCCACCATCACATGGTACAGAGGGGACCCTCCAGCCTTAGTCTCTGATGGCCATGTGCTCAATGGCTCACTGCTCATACCCACTGTGGTGGAGGGGGTGGATGCTTCCAGAGGGGGCATCCCCTACCACTGTAGGGCTACCAGTGATCAGTTTGGGACCATCAGAAGCAGAACAGCCACTGTCTACTATGCATGTGAGGTGACCACACAATAACAGTGGTACAGTTGATGATGTGGTCCTTCTGTTGGCAGTCTTTGGTGAGGGAGAATATATCACATACAGTGTCAAGAACACATCCAATCCATTTGCTAAAGACAATGTTGCCCTTTACTGTAATGTGTCATGGTCCAACCCTCCACCTTCAATAATCTGGGTGGATGGCCTCAACCAAACTGTACCCAGTGATGGGACCAAGTTCCTCTACCTGGAGGGTGGACGATACCTTGCCATCATTGGGGTTGACCCTGTGACTGCACAGAGAGTGTTCCATTGCAGAGTGACCAATGTGTTTGGAAAGCTATCAGTGGACAGCCCAACAAGATATAGGTTTAACATAACTGGTGAGTCCCCTTTCTTCCACTGCAGTACACATGATGAGGTCTGTCCCATCCTCTCCCCCAGCTTCTCCAAGGACTGGACTGGTCATCTACAAACCACTTGAAGATGTCACTGCTTATGAAGGAGATATTAATGTCCAGTTCTCTATGGTAGCTGGTGGTGATGGGCCAACATCTTTGAACTGTGCAATAACTTCTGTTCCCATTGGATCAGTACTGCAGACAACAATACTGCTAGTTCAATCTGGAGTAGTTGGATTTATAAGTGGTCAGGTGTCATTAGTGGACAGTGGTACAGAGGTGACATGCCTGGTTACTCCTAGATTATCTTATACAGCCACATTGACTGTCCTAGGTGAGTGATGACATTGGCTGTATTGGTAGCCATCTTGTTCCTCTGACCAGCAAGGGCCAACCTGGAGGTGACCTTAAGTCCTGGGGACAGTTTGGACAACTCTGTGGGCACCAATGTCTCCTTCACCTGTGAGGCCAGTGGAGTGGGCCTGGGGGTGAGGTGGTACAGGAATGGGGAGGAGGTGTTTCCTGGTCCACGTGTGGTGATCAGTGGGTTCACCATGACCATATATGGTCTGTTGGAGGGGGACTCGGGCATGTACCAGTGTTCAGTGTCCAATGGAACCAGCTCAGTTTGGAGACAGTGGAGAGTGGTGGTCTCAAGTGAGTGTGCATAATGTGATAAGAGGCCATACATGTACCTGCACAGGTGGGTTTGCTTGTGTAACACATGTACAGACATTTTGTATTAAGAGATGCATGCATTTTGGATTCAACCATTATGTTAGTTAATATTTCTCTAATAGGTCTGGTCCCCATTCCCACCAAGGAGTCTGTAGTGGTGGTGGGCGGAGGTGGTGGTACTACTCTGAGGGTACAGGTGATGTCATACCCTCCTCCTGACCATGTCCAGTGGTACATGAATGGCTCTCTGGTGATGTCCAGTGATCTGTACCTCATCTCCAACATCTCTGTCTCTGACAACTCAACTATCCCCATCACCTACAGTGCCTCTCTCACCATCTCCTCTGTTAACCTCACTACTCAAGGGTTCTACTTGGCCTCCTTCTATGGTTATGTGGGTGTGGTCAACACCTCCTCCATTTTTGTCACACCTCCAGGTAGTAAGATCTTTAGGCACTGAGTTAAATTGGCAGGCATTACATAGAATGCCCATATAATGTATAGGCATTTCTTAGAGTGCACCCACATTACCAAGAGTGACCGTATAATGTATGTGGGTGTGGTCAACACCTCCTCCATCTTTGTCACATTTAGGAATAAGATAAATAATTGTTTTGATTATACAAGATATTAATTACTAATAATAACCCTCGCAATACATCATAGTGGCTGACATTTATTTGTGTAAAAAGTTTATAGTAGCTCCATCTGGATTAAAATTGGCATTATTGTGACACATGCATGTGTGAATGTGTGCCCCTCCCACTACTATCTTCTTCTTTGCCCTCCATCAGGTTTTTTAATACATCTCTCTTCTTCCTACCTCCTCCCCATCCAGTACCAGCTGTTGCCCTTGGAATGGCTGTTCCAGTATGTCTGAATGCTGGGGGGAGTGTCCAGTTGGTGTGTGAGGTTTATGGATATCCCATTCCAACTGTTCACTTCTTCAAGGACAACTCCTCCCTCCCCCAAGATGACCACACCCATATCACCACCAACACTCTCACCATCACCAACATCCAACCACAGGATGGAGGTGTGTACTCATGTTCTGCTGACAATGGAGTCACTGACTACTCCATTGGTCATGAGCTGGTTTACTGCAGTAAGTAGAACTGGTTTGTCCTGTTCTATATTTGATAATGTTGACCTCCCTCCCTTCAGCCTTCCCTGGTGTGGAGATAAAAGGACCAGTCAATCCTGTTGAGGTGGGTGGTCAGGTGGAGGTGGTGTGCAATGGGAGTGGAGCCCCACCCCCTGAGATCAGGTGGATGAAGGATGGGGCACCTCTGGGGAACAGTTCAGGATCTCATCCCCAAACCTACATGTGGGTGGACCCCTCCACTCTGAGGTTGACCAACATAAGGACTGGGGATGAGGGCAACTACACATGTGTTGTCAGTAACATTCTTGGTAATAACAGTGCTACCTTCATGCTGGTGATTGGTGAGTGCAACAGAAGGAAAAGAAATGTTGCTAAAATAGATACTAGATGACATCTTCCATCTCAATTTAAATTCACAACACCACACTTCTCTTCACACATTGCACAAAGCAGCATAACTGCCACCTGATTGATAGCAATGTGCAAGTTGATGTGATGTTAGTACATGTATAAATTAATGCAACAATTCCATACCCAATCATTACTTTTAACTTTTATGTTGAACTTGGTTACTCAGGTCTGATATTGTTGTCTCATTTAAGTATCATCTTTATGTGGTCATTTGGCCAACTAATGACAAGAACTTTACATCACATGTTAGTTGTGCAGCAAGTTATATCATTCTATTGCAGGTCCTTCTGTGTCCCTCACCTCCTCCATCACCATAATCATCAGCCTGTCCCTCATCCTTCCCCTGATCATCACTGGTGCTGCCATCACTCTAGGTCTGCTGTGCATATACAGACTGCATCTCTGTACCAATAAGGAGGGGGAGGAGCATCAGGAGGAGGTGCATGATGAGGTCATGTGCCCTAAGGATGGAGAACAGTTCAAGATCAGTACTAATGAGGCCTACACAGTCCTTCCTCTGATGGAAGCCAATGTTGCCTATGGTGTAACTTGTCATTAGGCATATACTGCCACTATCAGATGTTTTGATTCACCATCTTAATTTTGTAATAGGAGTGTGTCCCAAGTATCTTTTATGTTGAATCCTGAGGTATCCACCCCCTTAGTACTACCACACCCCTGTACTACCCTAGTGTCTTGGACTTCAATGTTTGATTAGGCTAGGGTTCAATATTTTCATGTACACCTTCAGCCAAAATTCACATTCATCTTGAAATTTAATCTTTGGGATTTAAGATGTAATAAGGGTGTGTGGCCAGGCAAATGATGTGATCTGTATATATGTTCTAAGGTATGGTTCATGTGCCCTAATAGAGCTAGAAACGTAGGAATGTTAGGGTTTAGGGTCAAGAAAAATCAAATTTTATCGGGCTGGTGTCAAATTACACCTTCCCAGCACCTCCATCTCCAAACATTGCACCAAATCTGTGAAAGCAAAAAAATTGATCTGACTCATCCCCAGTCCATGAAGTGGACTGGGCACCATACTCAAAATCCTTAGGCACATCTATGGTTCATGTGTCTGACTGAGTTTACAGCAGTAAGTAGAACTGCTTTGTCCTGTTCTAGATTTGATAATATTGACCTCCTTCCCTTCAGTTAGGGAGTAGTTTCAGTATCTTAGTTCTGTGCTAAGAAGAGTACAACATCATCTGTTGTAGGAATAGCAAGCCATTAATTAAAATCAAGGCTTACCTTTTTTACTGTCTTTGTTTTGTTTTGTTTTGTTTTTTAATATGTGGGAGCACTCAATTAGAGATACTTCAGCTAAAATACCTTTGGCGCTTAATAAATGGGCCCCACAGACAAAACATAGCAAAATGTGCAGGACTTGATCACCAGATCCAATGGAGGTGATCACCAGATCCAATGAAGGTGATCCAATCAGCTGAGCTCACATGACTCACCATGACAACAGTTGACCTTCTAACCTTGATCCATCATGCACACTAAGGGAAGGTACATGTAGGGGTTTGTTATAGGTCATGTGATTATCAGCCACAATCATTATTGCCCACAACTTTCAGCATAGTTCTATTGACATTTCAAAATCCAGCTACATAATGTTACATGTACATGTGTATCTTGCTTTTATAGTACTCATGTGATGGTCACATGTCTGGTCATATGGAGGAGTTTTAACCCTTCCAGTACCCTCCCTTCGTACCTGGGTTTTAACCCCTCCAGCACCCTCCCTTCATACCTGGGTTTTAAACCTTCCAGTACCCTCCCTTCATACTCTGAGTTTTAACCCTTCCAGTACCTTCCCATCGTACCTGGGTTTTAATCCTTTCCGTACCCTCATTTCGTACCTGGATTTTAACCCCTACAGCACCCTCCCTTCGTACCTGGGTTTTAACCCCTCCAGCACCCTCTCTTCATACCTGGGTTTTAACCCTTCCAGTACCCTCCCATCGTACCTGGGTTTTAATCCTTCCCGTACCCTCATTTCGTACCTGGATTTTAACCCCTCCCTTCGTACGTGGGTTTTAACCCCTCCAGCACCCTCTCTTCATACCTGGGTTTTAACCCTTCCAGTACCCTCCCTTCCTACCTGGGTTTTAACCGTTCCAGCACCCTCCCTTCATACGTTGTCTGGGTACAAGGGTGTGGTCACTGGTTAGTGGGTACAGGGTGTGGCCTGGGTACAAGGGTGTGGTCACTGGTTAGTGGGTACAGGAGTGTGGTTACTGGTAGTGGGTACAGACAGGAGGGTCATTATGAGCACTTGCTCCCCCCCCCCTCCCCAGACCCTAGAGCAGCCAGGAGAAGACTTGATATGATCATTCCAACCATAGTCAAGCGGGACATGAGGCTGTTGAGCTGGGGATCATGAAACAGTTCACCTTCTCCTCTGAGCTTCAGGTCAGCTGACTGGACTATCATATATGATGTGATGTGATGTCATTCCCCTGAGCAGCATATGAGTGTCTTAGTGAAGCCCCTCCCCTCTCATGACCCCAAGTTGTTCCATGTCTATGTGAAGGGAGCTCCAGAGAAGATCAGAAAGTTGTGCAGGCCAGAGACAGGTGTGCATTTGAGTGCATCTCTAATTAATGCTTCACTGTGTGGGGGTGTGGTCATATATAAATATATATATAATTATAATATTATAATATATATATAATATTATATATATATAATTATATAATAAAATTAATATATATATATATATTCTTTGATGTTCTCAGCTCCTTCACTCAGAAAGAGATGAGGGTATTGCATCGTATTGTCATATCACATGATATCAGGAAAGTTGAACGGTCAGTGTGTGGTAGGTATGGTGTATGTGTGTGTGTGTATGACATGGGTTTCAAGGCTACGATGTGTTATTGTGCTTTTAATAATTGTGGACTTGGTGGAGTGCAGCTCCTGCCAAGTGGAGGGATACAGTCTTACTAGTTGTCCTTCACTCACTGTCCCTGCTTTGTCGGGTTCATTCCGTTTTAGTCACTAATAACAACGCCCTCCACCATTACTAAATGAAAATGAATATCGTCTTGTAACTTTGACGAAAGTCCATCTTCCTTCTTTACCTTTACCCCCTAAAAGACAACCTCCTCCCCTCTCCCTACCCATCACCTAGGAGACAACCTGCTCACAGTTGTGTCAGTGGCCCGGTAGTGTGGTATGCTAGACCCAGGCCACCAGGCCATCATGGTGAAGGCTGACTCTGCCTCCTCCACACCTTCCACCTCCTCAAGGAAGGGTCTAACCTAGTCTTTCTCCTTAAAAGCACACAAGCCAGGAAACTTGTGGAAAGTTAGCTCCTCTCCCTTCCATACCTCACCTAGTGCTGCCCCCTCCCCCTACCATCCCTCCCCTAGTGCTGTCCCCTCTCCTCCCTCCTCCCCTTTCCATCCCACCCCTAGTGCTGTCCCCTCCCCTCCCTCCTCCCCCTTCCATCCCTCTCCTAGTGCTGTCCCCTCCCCTCCCTCCTCCCCTTCCATCCCACCCCTAGTGCTGTCCCCTCTCCTCCCTCTATCCCCCTTACTTCTCTTCCTTACAAGGTGGGAAACTGTAGGAATTTCAAATTTCACTTATAGCCACCATCACAACATCAAGAGCACACCAAACGTTATAGTACAAACACATCAGAAAAAATTAATCAAGAAATATCAATAAATAAAAGGAAACACTACAGACAAATTAACTACCTCATAAAATTCCACACAGGAAGTACATGTAAGGAACTGTTGGGTGAGGTGAGGTCATCGCATCATGCCTGTGTGTGTGCTTGTGTGTGTGCATGTGTGTGTGTGGGGGGAAGGATTGTAATGCATGTGTATACTTACCTTGTGAGGTCTTCGCAAGGTCAGAGGTATAAGCCACCTCTGACCTTGCCGATCTGAAATTTAGGAAATAGCCAACATGATAACTGCACTACAAAACATTATGGAATGCACACATTGATAATTGGAAGAAAATAATATGAAGAAATAAAAGATTGAGGATTACAAAAATAAATAAAAGAAAGACCAGAGGCAGAATAACTTAAACTAAAGATTAAGTAGTCACTTACCAAACCCCCAGTCTTCACCACAAAGATAAGAGATGGATGTGTGTATGTGTGTGTGCATGTGTGTGTGGGAGGGAAGGATATGTGATGCATGTGTATACTTACCTTGTGAGATCTTCGCAAGGTCAGAGGTATAAGCCACCTCTGACCTTGCCGATCTGAAATTAAGGAAATAGCCAACATGATTACTGCACTACAAAACATTATGGCATGCACACATATTGATAATTGGAAGAAAATAATATGAAGAAATAATAAATAAATAGATTGAGGATTACAAAAATAAATAAAAGAAAGACCAGAGGCGAAATAACTTAAACTAAAGATTAAGTAGTCACTTACCAAACCCCCAGTCTTCACCACAAAGATAAGAGATGGATGTGTGTATGTGTGTGTGCATGTGTGTGTGGGAGGGAAGGATATGTGATGCATGTGTATACTTACCTTGTGAGGTCTTCGCAAGGTCAGAGGTATAAGCCACCTCTGACCTTGCCGATCTGAAATTTAGGAAATAGCCAACATGATAACTGCACTACAAAACATTATGGCATGCACACATTGATAATTGGAAGAAAATAATATGAAGAAATAAAAGATTGAGGATTACAAAAATAAATAAAAGAAAGACCAGAGGCAGAATAACTAAAACGAAAGATTAAGTAGTCACTTACCAAACCCCCAGTCTTCACCACAAAGATAAGAGATGGATGTGTGTATGTGTGCGTGCATGTGTGTGTGGGAGGGAAATATATGTAATGCATGTGTATACTTACCTTGTGAGGTCTTCGCAAGGTCAGAGGTATAAGCCACCTCTGACCTTGCCGATCGGAAATTTAGGAAATCGCAAACATGATAACTGCACTACAAAACATTATGGCATGCACACATTGATAATTGGAAGAAAATCATATGAAGAAATAATAAATAAATAGATTGATGATTACAAAAATAAATAAAAGAAAGACCAGAGGCAGAATAACTAAAACGAAAGATTAAGTAGTCACTTACCAACCCCCCAGTCTTCACCACAAAGATAAGAGATGGATGTGTGTATGTGTGCGTGCATGTGTGTGTGGGAGGGAAGGATATGTGATGCATGTGTATAATTACCTTGTGAGGTCTTCGCAAGGTCAGAGGTATAAGCCACCTCTGACCTTGCCGATCGGAAATTTAGGAAATAGCAAACATGATAACTGCACTACAAAACATTATGGCATGCACACATTGATAAAATACTATGAAGAAATAGATTGAGGATTACAAAAGAAACACCTTAGGCAGAATAACTAAAACGAAAGATTAAGTAGTCACTTACCAAACCCCCAGTCTTCACCACAAAGATAAGAGATAGATGTGTGCATGCGTGTGTGGGAGGGAAGGATATGTAATGCATGTGTATACTTACCTTGTGAGGTCTTCGCAAGGTCAGAGGTACAAACCACCTCTGACCTTGCCGATCTGAAATTTAGGAAATAGCCAACATGATAACTGCACTACAAAACATTATGGCATGCACAGATTGATAATTGGAAGAAAATCATATGAAGAAATAATAAATAAATAGATTGAGGATTACAAAAATAAATAAAAGAAAGACCAGAGGCAGAATAGCTAAAACTAAAGATTAAGTAGTCACTTACCAAACCCCCAGTCTTCACCACAAAGATAAGAGATAGATGTGTGCATGTGTGTGTGGGAGGGAAGGATATGTGATGCATGTGTATACTTACCTTGAGAGGTCTTCGCAAGGTCAGAGGTATAAGCCACCTCTGACCTTGCCGATCTGAAATTTAGGAAATAGCCAACATGTTAACTGCACTACAAAACATTATGGCATGCAAACATTGATAATTGGAAGAAAATCATATGAAGAAATAATAAATAAATAGATTGAGGATTACAAAAATAAATAAAAGAAAGACCAGAGGTAGAATAACTTAAACTAAAGATTAAGTAGTCACTTACCAACCCCCAGTCTTCACCACAAAGATAAGAGATGGATGTGTGCATGCGTGTGTGGGAGGGAAGGATATGTAATGCATGTGTATACTTAACCTTGTGAGGTCTTCGCAAGGTCAGAGGTATAAGCCACCTCTGACCTTGCAGATCTGAAATTTAGGAAATAGCCAAAATGATAACTGCACTACAAAACATTTAGGCATGCACACATTGATAATTGGAAGAAAATCATATGAAGAAATAATAAATAAATAGATTGAGGATTACAAAAATAAATAAAAGAAAGACCAGAGGCGAAATAACTTAAACTAAAGATTAAGTAGTCACTTACCAAACCCCCAGTCTTCACCACAAAGATAAGAGATGGATGTATGTATGTGTGCGTGCATGTGTGTGTGGGAGGGAAGGATATGTAATGCATGTGTATACTTACCTTGTGAGGTCTTCGCAAGGTCAGAGGTATAAGCCACCTCTGACCTTGCCGATCTGAAATTTAGGAAATAGCCAACATGATAACTGCACTACAAAACATTATGGCATGCACAGATTGATAATTGGAAGAAAATCATATGAAGAAATAATAAATAAATAGATTGAGGATTACAAAAATAAATAAAAGAAAGACCAGAGGCAGAATAGCTAAAACTAAAGATTAAGTAGTCACTTACCAAACCCCCAGTCTTCACCACAAAGATAAGAGATAGATGTGTGCATGTGTGTGTGGGAGGGAAGGATATGTGATGCATGTGTATACTTACCTTGAGAGGTCTTCGCAAGGTCAGAGGTATAAGCCACCTCTGACCTTGCCGATCTGAAATTTAGGAAATAGCCAACATGTTAACTGCACTACAAAACATTATGGCATGCAAACATTGATAATTGGAAGAAAATCATATGAAGAAATAATAAATAAATAGATTGAGGATTACAAAAATAAATAAAAGAAAGACCAGAGGTAGAATAACTTAAACTAAAGATTAAGTAGTCACTTACCAACCCCCAGTCTTCACCACAAAGATAAGAGATGGATGTGTGCATGCGTGTGTGGGAGGGAAGGATATGTAATGCATGTGTATACTTACCTTGTGAGGTCTTCGCAAGGTCAGAGGTATAAGCCACCTCTGACCTTGCAGATCTGAAATTTAGGAAATAGCCAAAATGATAACTGCACTACAAAACATTATGGCATGCACACATTGATAATTGGAAGAAAATCATATGAAGAAATAATAAATAAATAGATTGAGGATTACAAAAATAAATAAAAGAAAGACCAGAGGCGAAATAACTTAAACTAAAGATTAAGTAGTCACTTACCAAACCCCCAGTCTTCACCACAAAGATAAGAGATGGATGTATGTATGTGTGCGTGCATGTGTGTGTGGGAGGGAAGGATATGTAATGCATGTGTATACTTACCTTGTGAGGTCTTCGCAAGGTCAGAGGTATAAGCCACCTCTGACCTTGCCGATCTGAAATTTAGGAAATAGCCAACATGATAACTGCACTACAAAACATTATGGCATGCACACATTGATAAAATACTATGAAGAAATAGATTGAGGATTACAAAAGAAACACCTTAGGCAGAATAACTAAAACGAAAGATTAAGTAGTCACTTACCAAACCCCCAGTCTTCACCACAAAGATAAGAGATAGATGTGTGCATGCGTGTGTGGGAGGGAAGGATATGTAATGCATGTGTATACTTACCTTGTGAGGTCTTCGCAAGGTCAGAGGTATGAGCCACCTCTGACCTTGCCGATCTGAAATTTAGGAAATAGCCAACATGATAACTGCACTACAAAACATTATGGCATGCACAGATTGATAATTGGAAGAAAATCATATGAAGAAATAATAAATAAATAGATTGAGGATTACAAAAATAAATAAAAGAAAGACCAGAGGCAGAATTACTAAAACGAAAGCTTAAGTAGTCACTTACCAAACCCCCAGTCTTCACCACAAAGATAAGAGATGGATGTGTGTATGTGTGTGTGCATGTGTGTGTGGGAGGGAGGGATATGTAATGCATGTGTATACTTACCTTGTGAGGTCTTCGCAAGGTCAGAGGTATAAGCCACCTCTGACCTTGCCGATCTGAAATTTAGGAAATAGCCAACATGATAACTGCACTACAAAACATTATGGCATGCACAGATTGATAATTGGAAGAAAATCATATGAAGAAATAATAAATAAATAGATTGAGGATTACAAAAATAAATAAAAGAAAGACCAGAGGCAGAATAGCTAAAACTAAAGATTAAGTAGTCACTTACCAAACCCCCAGTCTTCACCACAAAGATAAGAGATAGATGTGTGCATGTGTGTGTGGGAGGGAAGGATATGTGATGCATGTGTATACTTACCTTGAGAGGTCTTCGCAAGGTCAGAGGTATAAGCCACCTCTGACCTTGCCGATCTGAAATTTAGGAAATAGCCAACATGTTAACTGCACTACAAAACATTATGGCATGCACACATTGATAATTGGAAGAAAATAATATGAAGAAATAAAAGATTGAGGATTACAAAAATAAATAAAAGAAAGACCAGAGGCAGAATAACTAAAACGAAAGATTAAGTAGTCCCTTACCAAACCCCCAGTCTTCACCACAAAGATAAGAGATGGATGTGTGTATGTGTGCGTGCATGTGTGTGTGGGAGGGAAATATATGTAATGCATGTGTATACTTACCTTGTGAGGTCTTCGCAAGGTCAGAGGTATAAGCCACCTCTGACCTTGCCGATCGGAAATTTAGGAAATAGCAAACATGATAACTGCACTACAAAACATTATGGCATGCACACATTGATAATTGGAAGAAAATCATATGAAGAAATAATAAATAAATAGATTGAGGATTACAAAAATAAATAAAAGAAAGACCAGAGGCAGAATAACTAAAACGAAAGATTAAGTAGTCACTTACCAACCCCCCAGTCTTCACCACAAAGATAAGAGATGGATGTGTGTATGTGTGCGTGCATGTGTGTGTGGGAGGGAAGGATATGTGATGCATGTGTATAATTACCTTGTGAGGTCTTCGCAAGGTCAGAGGTATAAGCCACCTCTGACCTTGCCGATCAGAAATTTAGGAAATAGCAAACATGATAACTGCACTACAAAACATTATGGCATGCAAACATCAGTTGATAATTGGAAGAAAATCATATGAAGAAATAATAAATAAATAGATTGAGGATTACAAAAATAAATAAAAGAAAGACCAGAGGTAGAATAACTTAAACTAAAGATTAAGTAGTCACTTACCAACCCCCAGTCTTCACCACAAAGATAAGAGATGGATGTGTGCATGCGTGTGTGGGAGGGAAGGATATGTAATGCATGTGTATACTTACCTTGTGAGGTCTTCGCAAGGTCAGAGGTATAAGCCACCTCTGACCTTGCCGATCTGAAATTTAGGAAATAGCCAACATGATAACTGCACTACAAAACATTATGGCATGCACACATTGATAATTGGAAGAAAATCATATGAAGAAATAATAAATAAAAAGATTGAGGATTACAAAAATAAATAAAAGAAAGACCAGAGGTAGAATAACTAAAATGAAAGATTAAGTAGTCACTTACCAAACCCCCAGTCTTCACCACAAAGATAAGAGATGGATGTCTGTATGTGTGTGTGCATGTGTGTGTGGGAGGGAAAGATATGTAATGCATGTGTGTACTTACCTTGTGAGGTCTTCGCAAGGTCAGAGGTATGAGCCACCTCTGACCTTGCCGATCTGAAATTTAGGAAATAGCCAACATGATAACTGCACTACAAAACATTATGGCATGCACACATTGATAATTGGAAGAAAATAATATGAAGAAATAAAAGATTGAGGATTACAAAAATAAATAAAAGAAAGACCAGAGGCAGAATAACTAAAACGAAAGATTAAGTAGTCCCTTACCAAACCCCCAGTCTTCACCACAAAGATAAGAGATGGATGTGTGTATGTGTGCGTGCATGTGTGTGTGGGAAGGAAATATATGTAATGCATGAGTATACTTACCTTGTGAGGTCTTCGCAAGGTCAGAGGTATAAGCCACCTCTGACCTTGCCGATCGGAAATTTAGGAAATAGCAAACATGATAACTGCACTACAAAACATTATGGCATGCAAACATTGATAATTGGAAGAAAATCATATGAAGAAATAATAAATAAATAAATAGATTGAGGATTACAAAAATAAATAAAAGAAAGACCAGAAACAGAATAACTAAAACTAAAGATTAAGTAGTCACTTACCAAACCCCCAGTCTTCACCAGAAAGATAAGAGATGGATGTGTGTATGTGTGCGTGGGAGGAAAGGATATGTAATGCATGTGTATACTTACCTAGAGATGTCTTCGCAATGTCAGTGGTCATCGGACGAAAACGTACGTACGCGTATACATGTAGAGGATGTTACACGCGCGCGAAACTACATGCACGTACTTATAATATCACTTTATTCGTAATGTTGGGTATACGAGATAATACTTACCTAGAGATGTCTTCGCAAGGTCAGTGGTCATCGGACGAAAACGTACGTAACGCTACTGTCACGCGCGTACTTATAAATTATGTCACTTTAGTTGGACCTCCCCGCACGTGATATACATGTATAGCAACGTTACTAATTAACCATTAACAAATATATTAAATACGTATTAACGTTCTGTAAGTTACGTTGTAATTAAAACAGATGGTCCAAAAAACACATGACATCAATTCAAAATAGGGAGCAAATACAAAACGATCAGACCAGTCAAACGTAGAGTAAATGATGTGTCAGACACCGATACTTTTTGTATACGTAGCGCGCAAATGATAATAAGATTACGTGATCTTCACGCACGTGATATATAGCAACTGAATACACAGTCACATATGTTACGTAGTAAACAATATAAATCACTTTTATATGAATTTTGTACGTTAATTCGTACGCCCACGCATGAGGAAACAACTTCGCGTCAATGGGTTAACATGGCGCAAAGTGCTCAAAGATTTAAGTCTATCAGTCGTAACAACTTGAAACACGCGTACGCAACCGGTTTGATAGTACGATATAAAAAAGAATGCTTTTAATTTTAACTACATTAGCAGCCCATGCCAAAGCGAAAACGTCTACAAGTAGGTACCCCCGCCTACCTCACTGAGTCGGTGTAACTCACGTGATCCTGTCATGTTGGATGCATTCTGATGCAAGCATGGGCGCTAGTTATCCAAAACTGTGGGATAAAAATAGCAGAGCCTCAAACAGACTGACGTACAAAATGCAGCCACGCAATAAGATTACTTAAGCCCTGTAACTGCACTAAAGCAACTGACTTACCCGAGGCACCAAAACGGTATAGCTTGCTTGCGTCGCTCGCCGAGAAGCCAGGCAAAAAAAACAGCACGTGCAATAATTGTTCCTGTTAAAATGCATAAAGTACACTTGAGAACAAGAGCCAGGATCCAAAGATGGCCCACTAAAATGAATACAATCATATTAACACACACGCGACATCAAAGGCGAACACAACCGCAAACCTATTTCACTTTTGTAGTTGTAGTTTGTATACATGTATCGCAAGAAAGTACTGAGCAAAGGACACTAGCAACAGGCAGCAACGTTAATGCTAACAACCAATAACTTCCCACACTTACCGAAAAAGAAACTACATGCAGCATGGTTTTGAAATTGGCGCACTCCTTTCGCGCATGCGAAGTACAACGAAATTGAATAATTAGGAAATACGGTATTAGAAAGTCGATAAAAAAAACGTTATCCCAAGAAAGTGACTCCTCCATGGCGGCCATTTTAATGGTGTCGTAGTCTCGTACTCAGACCCAAATTATCGATACAACTATTCCTACAGTGGCGTACGTGGCGCGCCATCACCTATGTATCAGATAGGCGGTGCTACCAGACATTATGTACTTGCTTACAACTAATGTATGTGCTTATGGCGGAAATAACCTTTGAATGCTAATGGCGTTACCTTGGCATTGGTTATCCGCGTTTAATGTATCTTTTTCATGATATGAATGAATGAATATTAAAGGCACATGACAATAATAATGAAGTTATTAAAGAACACACCAAGTCATTACAGAACACATCAACAACACACCCAGTTATATACATAATGTGAACACACCAACATAACATACCAAGTTATCAAATAAGACACCAAGTTATTACAGAACACATACGTACATGTACCAAGTTATTATAGAACATAGCAGCTAGCTATGGATGTAGAATTCTAAAGGTTGGGAATTATGCTAATTTTGTTTTATTTGATTACATGGTGGCACCCTTATGTATATACATTACTACTACATTAGATAACATGTACGTATAAAAGCACGTACTACGTACAAGTGTTATGCCCATGCACACGCATAAGCCATAACTACACGCTCACCTGGTAGTAGTAGTGTTAACGTATGACTACATTTTGGATGGTGGCTCTTCACACTTCTGCGGTGCCATTTGGACGGTTTCCAGAAGCGAATGCCTGTATTGCTCTGATGCGGGCCCTCTCTCGGCCTATCAGGCGCGCAAGGCGTATCGAGGTTCACGGCTGTTTCGAGCTGGACAATTAGTTTGATAATTAGAGCGTTACGGTATATGATTTACAAATGATGGCGGATAGCCTCATTATCGCTATGCAATGTTTAACAGCATGGCTTGCTTGAAGCTTACACCTGGTGCTATTATACGCTGATGCATTAGTACCAGCAATCATTTCTCTATAACACACACATGTGAACTATTAATACTACGCTTTCCAATAATACACTGGCCTCGTTTTCATAAGCATACGCCGTTACGTCATCTCGAGCATGTGTTAAAAAAGCGCGAGTTGCATCGAGCCGCCAATTTTCCCACTGGTAAATTCGACATAGAGGCAATGTTAACACTTCAGGTGAAAGGTGTATGTCATTAACTAAGTGCGGCCGGCACTTTTCGGCCTAAACAGTCTGCTTGTTTTCTATGAATAATGATGCGGAGTTGTATAGGTTGAATGGATTCCCACCACCACCAAGGTCAGTTGCACTACAGAGGGTGCATGACTGAAGGGGAAACTAAAAAGACACCACATAACAGTGTGAGGCATATACTCAGGCCTTGCAGAAGGTGTTTGGTATGGCATTTTGAACTGAGGAGGATGCAATGGTGTACCCACAAAGCTTTTGTAGCTCCTGCAAGGATTCCCTTTAAAAGGCAGCTGTACCATGTGTGACTGCATTTCAGTGGCAAACACATAGGAGTTAATCTTGCATGGTGAGATGTTTGCACCCGGACCCAATATGATGGCATTCAAATCAAAATGTATTTAAATTCATACATATATAAGGTATGAACACTTCATATCCACTCAGCAAGTGGGAAGGCCATCCAATATCATTCACATAGCTAAAGATGGTGGTGCTAGTACACTGACATCATTTACCCCCTACCCGCTGTTTTGAATTTGTCAGATCTCTGTGCCTGAACGTTCTCAACCTGCCCCTGCACAGTGTGTCAGCAGAGGTACAGTGTCCCTGTTGTTATGACACAGCACAGCTGCATCATGACCCTGCTTCCACCTTGGGATTGAACATCTCGGGCAATATATTCATCCATTTTGCAGCCTGTTCCAGGGACATGTAGGAAAACCATCTCCTACTGAGGAGAGGAGATGGTAGATGTCCTGAGACGCATGTCATCAACAAGTCCTTAGAACCTGTCCAACACAAGGAAGAGTATGTGCACATGATTATCATTGACAGGATGACATCACATACGGAGAAGTCATAAGACATTCACACACACACACACACACACACACACACACACACACACACACACACACACACACACACACACACACACACACACACACACACACACACACACACACACGTTATTTCCCAAAGCCACTATCCCAGTATTAATGCATTTTCTTGACGACCACAATGACAATGTTGCTTGGGTACATATTAAGTGGTATGTTGGATTTGGTCTCCTTGGAAAACAAGGAGCAAATCCATATACATGTCAAATTCAATGCACTGGCAGCCAAGGACATATGCATCAATACAGGAAAAGTTGCAGTATTACCAGTGTGTAATGTAGGAATATCACAAAATATCGCAGCAATACCAGTAGTAACAAAAAGACGCAAATATGTATCACCTATGCTATACATGGTATGAAAAATCACTTTTAATATGTGTCAAATCACCTATGTTTGATGACTTGTAGCGCTGTCATTTCTGCAGGCCGCACTTAGTTGTTTGGCTTTCAAGGTAGCCTCCGCTCTCCACCATTTATCCATGTCTTGTTTTCATCCAGGAAAATTGGCGGTAGTCTAGTGTTCCGATCTTTGTGAAGGATATCCAATCGCGGTACTCTCGTGGCGAGCGCTATAGCTAACAGACGGTACAGAGTTGTGCCTTGCAATTCACACGAAGGATAGAAAAATGGTATGTGTACGCTAAAATGGCTTTTAAATGGCGGGACTACAAGTGCAGTCCTTATATAGCTCGAAGATACAAAGTCCTTGTTGAGGTCATGTTTGATGATGTAATCGTTTCAATATTTCAGGGCGTAGGTCTTATTGTCCAACGTTGAATGGGCCTGAAACAGCCGTGGGTTGTGGTGAGTCAGCGGAATGTGTCCATTGAAAGTAAAGCTAGGATGGATACGAATTATGCCACTTACCATTTGGATGGCTTGGAGTCAAGTCGAACACCTTTAAACAGAAGAAAGTCGGCCATGGCCAGAAACGTTATTTCAACCCTCGCGGACCAGCAATGTCCAGCATGCATGCAGTGAGCGAGAACAAAGCCATTGTCCTACTTGTCAGCCTCGCGGCGCCGGAGATACTCTAGTGCACGTGAGCTCTCTCAAGGTACATGGCTGTACAGCTGGAGCGCTCCAGTTGGCACTTCAAATACAGGCCGCCCCTGTGGTCCTGACACTACTCAGTGCAGTGCAGTGACGTCATGACAGTTGTAATCAGAATTAATCGCAATAACCAATACTATATATACTATACTATACCGGTAGAATAATTAATTAATCCCCAAACTCGTATTACTGACTGGAACGAGATCTATATAATAACCCCAACATCTACATGAAGTCTAAAATATTTCACCCGGGAATTACGAGAATTATGACCTGATAATGCTTGACACCACTACATGTATACCATTAAAACGATATCATTTCACCAGGCCGGCCCAGGCAGATGTCAGCCAGAAACCATCCACAACAGAGAATAAAAAACCTTTTTATACAACACACCACGTCAAGAAATTGAGGTTTACTCCTAAACATTTTTTGCGCCATTACGACTACAGTTGAAGAGTTATTCAAATCTTTTATTTATGTACTTAATTTAAGCCGAGGGTGTTTTAGATTTTATTGTATCCTAATTAAATTTACATCAGCAATTATAACCACAGCCCATGCTTTAGGAATATCTACAGCACTTTGAAAAAAGAACACCCAGGTATTCAACATCCAAAACTAGTTAAAACTAATGTTAATAATATTAATCATAATTATACTGATTATACAGATTATACATTAAACATTATTATATTTCCGATAGGTAACCAACTAACAGAATAGTGCAAAATTACTTACTCGCTCTTATAGTAAGTTAAACACCAGCGAGTTTCTGTCATCTATGACATGTACCTCTCCTTGTCTTACTTGGTGCTCCTATAGGGACTACCTTTTCTGTGGAAATTATGCAGCTTCAAAGCGTTCAGAGGCCATGAGGTTGTTATCCAGACTGGTAGAAGTAGGGGCCTCTGACACTCAGGAGGCTTTATTCATTCCTCCTCCCCAGTTCTGCTTCATTTAGTGGCCTGTGCAGCTGGCCAGCCTCCTCACTTCACCCAGGAGCCCCAGGACACTGTAGTATACAAGACATCCCTGGTGCTGGACTGTACTGCCCAAGGTCACCCCTCCCCCACCATCACATGGTACAGAGGGGACCCTCCAGCCTTAGTCTCTGATGGCCATGTGCTCAATGACTCACTGCTCATACCCACTGTGGTAGAGGGGGTGGATGCTTCCAGAGGGGGCATCCCTTACCACTGTAGGGCTACCAGTGATCCATTTGGGACCATCAGAAGCAGAACAGCCACTGTCTACTATGCATGTGAGGTGACCACACAATAACAGTGGTACAGTTGATGATGTGGTCCTTCTGTTGGCAGTCTTTGGTGAGGGAGAAGATATCACATACAGTGTCAAGAACACATCCAATCCATTTGCTGAAAACATTGTGGCCCTTTACTGTAATGTGTCATGGTCCAACCCTCCACCTTCAATAATCTGGGTGGATGGCCTCAACCAAACTGTACCCAGTGATGGGACCAAGTTCCTCTACCTGGAGGGTGGACGATACCTTGCCATCATTGGGGTTGACCCTATGACTGCACAGAGAGTGTTCCAGTGTAGAGTGACCAATGTCTTTGGAATGCTACCAGTGGACAGCCCAACACAATATAGGTTTAACATAACTGGTGAGTCCACTTTCTTCCCAGTACACATGATGAGGTCTGTCCCATCCTCTCCCCCAGCTTCTCCAAGGGCTGGACTGGTCATCTACAAACCACTTGAAGATGTCACTGCTTATGAAGGAAATAGTAATGTCCAGTTCTCTATGGTAGCTGCTGGTGATGGGCCAACATCTTTGAGCTGTGCAATTACTTCTGTTCCTGTTGGATCAGTACTACAGACCACAAAACTGACATTTGGATCAGAAGTAGCAATAGTGGAAAGTGGTCCAGTGTCATTAGTGGACAGTGGTACAGAGGTGACATGCCTGGTCACTCCTAGCACATCTTACACTGCCACACTGACTGTCCTAGGTGAGTGATGACATTGGCTGTATTGGTAGCCATCTTGTTCCTCTGACCAGCAAGGGCCAACCTGGTGGTGACCTCAAGTCCTGGGGACAATTTGGACAACTCTGTGGGCACCAATGTCTCAGTATACAGTGGAGTGGGCCTGGGGATGAGGTGGTACAGGAATGGGGAGGAGGTGTTCCCAGGTCCACGTGTGGTGATCAGTGGGTTCACCATGACCATTTATAGTCTGTTGGATGGGGACTTGGGCATGTACCAGTGTTAAGTGTCCAATGGAACCAGCTCAGTTTGGAGACAGTGGAGAGTGGTGGTCTCAAGTGAGTGTGCATATGTGATAAGAGACTGCACATGTACCTGCACAGGTGTGTTTGCTTGTGTAACACATGTATAGACATTTTGTATTAAGAGTCTGAGATGCATGCATTTTGGATTCAACCATTATGTTCGTTAATATTGCTCTAACAGGTCTGGTCCCCATTCCCATCAAGGAGTCTGTAGTGGTGGTGGGTGGAGGTGGTGGTACTACTCTGATGGTACAGGTGATGTCATACCCTCCTCCTGACCATGTCCAGTGGTACATGAATGGCTCTCTGGTGATGTCCAGTGATCTGTACTTCATCTCTAACATCTCTGTCTCTGACAACTCAACTGTCCACCGTCTCCTCTGTTAACCTCACTACTCAAGGATTCTACTTAGCATTCTTCTATGGTTATGTGGGTGTGGTCAACACCTCCTCCATCTTTGTCACTATTGGAGGTAAGTACCAGCTGTTGTCCTTGGAATGGCTGTTCCACTATGTCTGAAGGCTGGGGGGAGTGTCCAGTTGGTGTGTGAGGTCTATGGATATCCCATTCCAACTGTTCACTTCTTCAAGGACAACTCCTCCCTCCCCTACCAACACTCTCACCATCACCAACATCCAACCACAGGATGGAGGTGTGTACTCATGTTCTGCTGACAATGAAGTCCCTGACTACTCCATTGGTCATGAGCTGGTTTACTGCAGTAAGGAGAACTGGTTTGTCCTGTTCTATATTTGATAATGTTGACCTCCCTCCCTTCAGCCTTCCCTGGTGTGGAGATAAAAGGACCAGTCAATCCTGTTGAGGTGGGTGGTCAGGTGGAGGTGGTGTGCAATGGGAGTGGAGCCCCACCCCCTGAGATCAGGTGGATGAAGGATGGAGCACCTCTAGGGAACTGTTCAGGATCTCATCCCCAGACCTACATGTGGGCGAATCCCTCCTCTCTGAGATTGACCAACATAAGGACTGGGGATGAGGGCAACTACACATGTGTTGTCAGTAACATTCTTGGTAATAACAGTGCTACCTTTATGCTGGTGATTGGTGAGTGCAACAGAAGGAAAAGAAATGTTGCTAAAATAGATACTAGATGACATCTTCCATCTCAGTTTAAATTCACAACTCCACACTTCTCTTCACACATTGCACAAAGCAGCATAACTGCCATATGATTGATAGCAATGTGCAAGTTGATGTGATGTTAGTAAGAATTAATGCAACCATACCATACCCAATACTTTTATATTGAACTTGGTTACTCAGGCCTGATATTGTTGTCTCATTGAAGTATCATCTTCATGCTTCATTTGGCCAACTAATGACAAGAACTTTACATCACATGTTAGTTGTGCAGCAAGTTATATCATTCTATTGCAGGTCCTTCTGTGTCCCTCACCTCCTCCATCACCATAATCATCAGCCTGTCCCTCATCCTTCCCCTGATCATCACTGGTGCTGCCATCACTCTAAGTCTGCTGTGCATCTACAGACTGCATCTCTGTACCAATAAGGAGGGGGAGGAGCATCAGGAGGAGGTGCATGATGAGGTCGTATGCCCTAAGAATGGAGAACAGTTCAAGATCAGTACTAATGAAGCCTACACAGTCCTCCATCTGATGGAAGCCAATGTTGCCTATGGTGTAACTTGTCATTAGGCATATACTGCCACTATCAGATGTATTGATTCACCATCTTAATTTTGTAATAGGAGTGTGTCCCAAGTATCTTTTATGTTGTATCCTGAGGTATCCACCCCCTTAGTACTACCCCACCCCTGTACTACCCTAGTGTCTTGGACTTCAATGTTTGATTAGGCTAGGGTTCAATATTTTCATGTACACCTTCAGCCAAAATTCACAATTAACTTGTAGTTTAATCCTGAGTTCAACATGTAGTAAAGGATGTAGCCAGGCAAATGATGTGATCTGTAAATATGCTCTAAGGGAAGCATAGAAATATTAGGGTTTAAGGTCAAGCAAAATCCAATCTTATACTTTCTATCAAGTGATTGAAATCGGGTGTCAAATTACACCATCTCAGCACCTCTGTCTCTAAAAATAGCACCAACTGTGTGAAAGCAAAAACTGCACTGGAGGTGGATGTTTGGATGTGACATGTCACACCTCCTTGATGCTACACAATAAGCACCCATCATTAGTCATATTAAGGAATGGTGCATTTCACAAAACATCTCATGCAGTGGAAATCCCACAATGTGGTACCATTTTTTGGTGGCATCACCAGTAATGTACTTTTGTATTGAGAGTTTGGCTTGTAATTGGTAACCTACTGAGTTTTTAGTTGCCTTTTGCAGGCTCCTCCATTTGATATGTTGGATATCACAACAACATAGAATGCATGGCCATGTATTTATGTTGTTGCTGTAGCTTTTATGCATGGTAAGTGCTGTATAATGTCTGATGGCTGTGGGGTGTATCCATGCTGACCTTAGCCTTAATACAGGAAAACTTATAATATTAGTTCAGACAAACCATAACACAAGAGGCACAAAACCTCACTGTGTAAGGGTATGTAGCAAATACTGAGATGAATTGGAGTGAAAATATTTATGGAGTGAACACCTGTAGTTGATACCATACCAACCTTTAATTTAGCTGCTATGGCATATGGGGCAAACACCTGCAACTGATGTCATTGCACAGAAGAAAAAAACTTTTCTACAACAAATGGATTTTATTCCTAGCTACTGATCCCAATTATTGTTCAATAAATCCATTAATTACCCATCCGTGGTGCAATGTTTGGCAATCGATTCCATGCCATTCTGGGATTCTACCCCAGTTTTGTCACATACGTGTAAAAACCAGGATGAGATTGATTTCTATCCTGGGTGTTAGGATATTTTCTTGGACAGCCATGCAAGTATGCCCATGCAAAATAAAATAACTTCTATACTCCCTTTGGTGTGCACTTTGGCAGCAGGTCCAGTTAGGGTACAATGCTATAGGGTTTAATTTAACACAATCAGCCAAAGATATTTGAAAATTAATTTTATTCTCTTTCAAACTTAATCCTAAGATAATTTGAAATGATAATCTTAATAGCGGGTTCGAGCCAGGCAAATGTTACCCTAATGGAGATAGAAACATCGTTATGGATAAAAATTAGGGTTTACGGTCACGTAAAGCACACACTTATCCATATTTTTAATTTCCACTGGGTGATCAAAATCTGGTGCCAGATTAAACCTTCCTGGCATCTCCATCTCTAAACATTGCAGCAGATGTGTCAGAACCAAAAATCTATCTGGATGTGTGTCATAATATAAAGTGTGGTACAGTAGTAGTAGTTAATGTTAACCTTCCTCATTCAGCTATCGAGGTATGACATGTAACTATAGTGTAGTATGCCTTGACTCCTTATGTAGTGTGCCTTATGTAGTGTGCCTTATGTAGTGTGCCTTATATAGTGTGCCTTATGTAGTGTGCCTTATGTAGTGTGCCTTATGTAGTATGCCTTGACTCCTTATGTAGTGTGCCTTATGTAATGTGCCTTATGTAGTGTGCCTTACGTAGTGTGCCTTATGTAGTGTGCCTTATGCAGTGTGCCTTATGTAATGTGCCTTATGTAGTGTGCCTTATGTAGTGTGCCTTATGTAATGTGCCTTATGTAGTGTGCCTTATGTAGTTTGCCTTATCTAGTGAAGGATTAGTATGAACAAGTTTTGTTAGATATTAGACTTTTAAGTTCATGGATTCAATGCATGAACATAACAGATACATATTATGATGATTGGAAACTGCACAAGAGATACATGATACATGCTACTGAATTGTGTTGGTTTGACAGACATTTGCTTAGCATCTATGCATGGGATGCGAGCATATGTATTTCTCCAATAAGAAGCCCCAGTTACATATCAGCTACAAGTTCTGCACAAGTGAACATACCAGACCATTAGGTGCTCATAAAAAAGCCTACAAAAGCACAGAGGCACCACAACCACATCAACCACCAATCTATCCTTTACCATCCAATATTTTAAGACAGGTAGAACCAGTTACCATGTAAACTAAGGTGTGATGTTGTAGTAACAGTGAGCCATTAATTACAATCAAGTGCTACTTTTCTTTCATTTCATGATTGCATGGCCAAAAGCATGTTCAATACATTAGGTTACCTGCATGTGTACACATAGAATACCGAACACAAATCCCCTTTTTACATTCATCCAATATATCAGTCTGAGGTGGTTGAATGCTGGTACCAGTTGTGGTTTGTGTCCATGAAGCTGATGACCATCAGAGTGATGTACAGCCTGAAGGGGAACAACTGCAGAGGGCAGCCATGACACAGAACTAAGGTGAAAATGCTCAAGGTCTCTAATTTGTTCTTCATATTTTCCGGTAGCATTATGGCAGAGGAGGAAAACTAAGCTAACTTACCAGACCATAAGGTGGGCATAAAAAGTCTGTAAAAGTATGGAGGCACCACCCCTTCACCTATGAACCACATCAACCACCAATCTATCATTTACCATCCAATATTAAGACAGGTAGAACCAGTTACCATGTAAACTAAGGTGTGATGTTGTATTAATAGTGAGCCATTCATTACAATCAAGTGCTACTTTTCTTTCATTTCATGACTGCATGGCCAATAAATTGGGTTGCCTGCATGTGTAAACATACAATACTGAACACAAATCTCCTTTTTACATTCATTCAATACATCAGTCTGAGGTGGCTGGATGCTGGTACCAGTTGTGTTTTGTGTCCATGAAGCTGATGACCATCAGAGTGATGTACAGCCTGAAGAGGAACAACTGCAGAGGGCAGCCATGACACAGAACTAAGGTGAAAATGCTCAAGGTCTCTAATTCTTATATACCGGTAGAATTTTGGCAGAGGAAGCATTGGTATAGGATTTGTGTTGAATACTCTGTCATCAAAGTAGGCAGCTTGGTGGTCTCTTCTGTGCAGCAGCATCAAGTCAACCTCCAACTTTTCTATCGGCAGACTTATATCTAAGGTATTACACCCTGCAATGGCTGCAGAGGAAAGTTATGACACTCCTCATTGAGGAATGCAGAGTTCTGGTCTCCCACCTGATCATTGTGTCAAACTCAAGGAAAGCCTCCAGATGGGCAATTCATGGCATGCTCTACATGTATACATGTAGATGTAGATGGAACCATATGCACTGTGGCTGCCAGCCATAGCGTAACCAGATAGCATCTCTAAAAGCACTCTTGTTTAGAGCAAAACCATGCCATGCGATAGGGAGAGCATTCAGCCAGCTGGATGCTCTTTTTTTACTTGCAATGTCTAGACATTTTTTTGGCTTGAAGCTAAGCCAGTAACTTGGCAACAGATGCAATTCTTTATTGTTTTTGGCTTGAAGCATTGGTAACAGCTAGCTACAATTCTTTATTGTTTTGTAAACATGTTTGCCTGCATACCTAGAAGTTTGCAGTTGGCTGTTAATCAGTGGGGATGAGTTAATTCCAAACACTACCAGTAGACACCTTTGTTACCAATTCTGATTGGGGCATCTCAGCTGCTTTTGACATTACAATTGAATCCCAGTCTAATTCACTAATAATTTTGGAAGTGTGAATGCATGTAAGGTGTTTCAGCAAAGGCATACTTAAAATGGATGCCTGGGGACCAGAGGCACTGTGGATCATTCAATTCAGGGAAGCACCCTAGTACTGCTAGATCAATCCAGGTCTGCTCCTACCCCAACAAGAAAAAATGTACACATTGCTTGTGTGTATGTGTGTGTGTGTGTATGTATAATTATAATTATAATTATATGTTTGTGTGTTTTTTTACATGAACACAAAAGATTCATAATTGCATGTGTAATTACATTGTCATACTCCGACTCCTGAACATATGTGAAGTGTGTGCGTGTGTGCATGTGTCATACATGTGTGTGCATTGTGTGTGTGTGTGTGTGCCAGTGTGTGTGTATTTGGGTTTGTGAGTTGTGTGCATAATGTATGGCGTTTGTTATAATCATAATTATGTACATTATGCTTATTCTTCGGATGAGATTCATCCTTCATCCACCTGATCTCAGGGGGTGGGGCTCCGCTCCCATTGCACACCACCTCCACCTGACCACCCACCTCAACAGGATTGACTGGTCCTTTTATCTCCACACAAGGGAAGGCTGAAGGGAGGGAGGTCAACATTAACAGGACTCCATTGTCAGCAGAACATGAGTACACACCTCCATCCTATGGTTGGATGTTGGTGATGGTGAGAGTATTAGTAGTAATGTGGGTGTGGTCTATGTGATGGAGGGAGGAGTTGTCCTTGAAGTTGGAATACTGCATATTGATGACACTTCTTCCCTTCAGACATGTGTGTTCCTAAGTACAGTAGCTGGTACCATATGGTATTAGGTAACAAGGCCTTCCTGTAAGGTACATACATACCCCATACCTGATGTAAACAACATGTCTTTGAAGATGATAGTTGCCATGTATAAAAATAAGAAGTATATAACACTTATACATTATACAGGAGTAATGGTGTAGATGTGTGCTATACCTTCCCTAGCTGGACGTACAACGTGAAGGTTTGGCTCTGCCCAAGTAATACTTTTACTCTACTGAGATGGTGATCAGTTTCACAAAATATTCATAATTGCATGCGTAATTCCATTGTCACATATGTGAGTGTGTGTGCTTTGGTTGTGTGTTGTGTGTTAATGTACATGTGCCGTGTGCCATGTGCATGTGTGTGTGTGTGTGTGTGTGTGTGTGTGTGTGTGTGTGTGTGTGTGTGTGTGTGTGTGTGTGTGTGTGTGTGTGTGTGTGTGTGTGTGTGTGTGTTGTGTATTTGGATTTGTAATTTGTGTGTGCATGATAGTGATGTATGGAGTTTCTTATCATAATGCTTCCATATCCGTACAAGCCTCTGCAAGTACATTCTTGCTGTTAGTTGAAGTTTGTTTTTGTCATTGTTTTATTGCATTACTTAAACTAATAATATCTATGGTTTATAATATACGGAATTTAATTTTCCTACCAACATTCTAGCTGGGTGGCCCTATATACCGGCTTCGCTGCACAGTGATGACGATATACAGGTAGGCCAAGACATGTGCCTAGATACGATTACTTGATTGTTATTTATTCACAGACATTTCGTTTGTTTTTATTTATTAACTATTTTTATTTTTATTCAATGCCCTGGACCGTATACCATTAGGGAATACATGTACGGTCTCCCTCCCCCCCCCCCCCCCCAACCCGGACCCAACTCCCTAGGGAACATGGTCCGTCTAAAAAATTGTCCATCCAGGGAATACAGTCCGGGCGAGGAGGCGGACTCCATTCCCTGAGGTTTAATTTTGATTCAAACAATGTACCTCGATCATCTATACCGCATTGATACCCCACTTAAACCCCATCTGTACCTCACTTATACATGCATACCACTTGCTACCCCATCGAAAATTTTCATTAATCCGGATCAGGGACTATTTTCGCTCGGTTGACTGGGTAACAACAAAAAAGAACCGGAGATGAAGGCGCGCGCGCAAGACGACCGAAGGCAAGCTTGGGCATGCATCACGGTTACAGCAAAAATGCTCAGCTTTTTGAAACACAATGCATTCGTTACATTGGGCACATCGCGCTTACCGAACTGCATGGTCGTAAACTATGGAATGTATCAGTTGGCGACTTTTCGAACCAAAGGTGTGAGCCCTTACGTGCATGCACGCGCGGTATATTTTATGATGTATATACCATGCGGGGCCGGGGGGGGGGGGGGGGGGGGGAGGACTGTATTCGGCCATAGGGAATTGAGTCCGAATTGGTTTAGTACAGCCAGGGAACTCGGTCCGGGGGACCGTATTCCCTAGGGAATAGGACCGTATACCCTATGACACTAAGCCTATGACACCGGTATGAATTCTAAGTATGATACCCACATGTAATAGAAGGTCCTGTTTGCGCCATTGTTGATCGAGTACTGCACGTGAAAGAAAAAGCGTTAGTACATGTGCATGTATTAGCCTGATACCAGACCGTTTTACGATGAAACACTGAAGCGAATTAACACCTAAGTGTATGTACTTATGTTTTTTTACAGCACAATGCTGCACAAGCCCAGTTCTATCACCATGTTGCATGGTAAGTATTTTCTTTCCATTTATGAGCATGTGTGGCTAGTACTGTTTACTTAAACTATGATGTTTACCAGTAGTATGGCTACCAATGTTTTCACATGGTGAGTTGAATGTTTCTGCGTTCTAATACCATACATAATATACAACAATGATAAGAAACATTATTGTTTATGTTGCTGAACATCCCAACTCTTATTATTTTTAACTCTTTGACAGTCAAGACGGATAACGTAGTTAATTGATTATTTGCCAGTAATGTTTTTAATTATGGCTACCCGTACGGCCGTTGCTTAGTAGTCGCTGTTCTCGAAGAATCACGCGGTTAGCCTCCTTAAAAAGATACTATCTATGATAGAAGAGTGTTTTATGATGTTTGTTATGATATATGGTGTACTAGCTTGAAAACAATCGGCAGCTAACAAGACCCGATTTAGGTCGAGCGAAGCGGGCAGGAATTCGAAGCCGTATATTGCACATACTACGAAGCAGTCGATAAAAACACCATAGTTCTATCCCTTGTTGTTACATCTAACGTCCAGACGTTTTAAAAAGCTTCGCTCGCCTATGTTTTAGTAGAAAAGACGGGTGCTAATTCGAAGCTGCTGGTGACGATAGAGACGCCATTACGTGTACACCTGCAGCTGTTCGTTCCCGCTTTCCTTTCCATTAAAAACCAACGCTCCGGTCATAGCTCTATGCCACTAAGGCTTATTGGTACACGGAGCGTGTAACCGTGCGACACAGACTGGTTTTCTATATGTGTGCATATATATATGCACTTGGCGGTAAACGCGAATTAATTTTTAGTATATATATATGCACTTGGCGGTCAAAGAGTTAAAGTGTACTTTGGGTGTAGTCTCGTTCCCAGACCCACATACGGCAGTAGCGGATGGGTTATAACGAATGCATATCGGGCTTGGGGACGAGACTACTTTGGGTGGTGGAAAATCTTATTTTTACTTTTAAAATACTGTTACTATTTTTAACCTGAATGTGAGCTATCCAATCAAACCATAAAAAAGTGTTTTCAGGTTTTTACACTCATTTCTTGAACCATAGATTATTGAGAAATAATCTATGCTTGAACCTGCTCCAGAAATACATGCATGGTTTTCCTTTTCAACAAACGGAGAGTGACAGGATGCCAGTAGCGCAACAATTAAACTCTTCAATTCTCGGTTACGTTGTGTGTTGTTGAAAGTCCAAATTGTTTAGAAGTACTTTTTACAAAGCTTAATAGCACCTGTGACTAGAAGTGAAATTTTTATAACTCCTGTGTGGCAATAACCTGGAATATGCCTTATCTCTGTACAAAAGAGGCAACCAAAAAATTATTACACACATGTAGTAACTCATGTTTGGATTTAGCAGCTAATGCAATGCCAAGTGACAAATAGCTTCCATATATCGTCAAGCACATGGTCTTTGTACAAATGCAAGTGAATCATACAAATGTCATGTCTTTTAAAAAAGACTTGGTGCATTACTGCATGGAACCCCTATATAGCAAACAACAATATGGACACATACACTAAAGTGTAGCTAGGATTCACTTGGGCCATTTCAACATAACACTATGGCTGGAAAACAAACTACATGCACCCAGCATCATTGCCAAAGCAGGTATAACAGCTAGGCATGCACACAACATAACTCCAAGTTGTTCATCTTTTCCTCCAACCTCCATATGTATTGTCATCCTTGTCACCTCTGGCTGCATAGCTGGTGTAGACTGGCCCCACCACACCACAAGACCATTATGCAACCATTGCTTATGGGTACCACTGAGGGCATACACAAGTGATTTACGAGGAGCACAATTTTCAAAGTGCAAGGATATTCCTATACACTGATATGTCAGCTAGGCAGGCCCCTCCCACAGGCCTCTGATAGTGAAGATGTAAAGGTGAGGTGCCAGCCATCCTTTGGAGTCTAACTCGGCAGATTATCATTGACAAGGAGTCTCTCTACTTGATCCTCAATCTTGACCTTACCATATGGTCCACAGAATTTGACACTTATATATAGTCAGAGAATTGTATCTAATTGCATGGGGACTGTACCCCTAGGCCTTTCGGATAGAAATGCTCAAGCTCTTGGACTTCCCTAAGCTAAATGATATTCAGTTGTAATGAGGGAGGGAGGGTAGTGCTATGAGTGTAATGGAAGGTATTTGTTACATCACTTCTGTATGATTGTTTTGCTGTAATCACTGTCACCATCTTCATTAAGAAAATCTCAACTATATATTCAGTACCTTGTATTAAATACTGTAAGTTGTGAAAATAGTATGCTATCTAGGCCTCCATCTCTTTGGTATGGAGCCACTTGTCATTTGTGTGGCCCCAGGAGCCTCTTGACCTGTTGGATCATCATGCCACCTCTTGTAGGAGCCTCAGCTTTTAATTTTACCTTCGCTCCCATTTATAACGAGCTTGCTAAAGGTAAGTGATATGCTCTACTGTCTATGGACAACGCTGCTGCATGCGATGTCATTGTCATTGTCAGCACAACTGTGGGATTTGAACTTGGTGGGAGTTATCCTCTTAAGGTAATAAATTGCATTATTTTTATTTATGTTACTTCAAGAGCGTTATACAACTTATGTATTGAGTTATAATCAAACCATTAACGTTACATTTTTTTGTATCTTCACATTTTCCTTCCTCCTCCCCAGTGCTGCTTCATTTAGTGGCCGGTGCAGCTGGCCAGCCTCCTCACTTCACCCAGGAGCCCCAGGACACTGTAGCATACAAGACATCCCTGGTGCTGGACTGTACTGCCCAAGGTCACCCCTCCCCCACCATCACATGGTACAGAGGGGACCCTCCAGCCTTAGTCTCTAATGGCCATGTGCTCAATGGCTCACTGCTCATACCCACTGTGGTGGAGGGGGTGGATGCTTCCAGAGGGGGCATCCCCTACCACTGTAGGGCTACCAGTGATCAGTTTGGGACCATCAGAAGCAGAACAGCCACTGTCTACTATGCATGTGAGGTGACCACACAATAACAGTGGTACAGTTGATGATGTGGTCCTTCTGTTGGCAGTCTTTGGTGAGGGAGAAGATATCACATACAGTGTCAAGAACACATCCAATCCATTTGCTAAAGACAATGTTGCCCTTTACTGTAATGTGTCATGGTCCAACCCTCCACCTTCAATAATCTGGGTGGATGGCCTCAACCAAACTGTACCCAGTGATGGGACCAAGTTCCTCTACCTGGAGGGTGGACGATACCTTGCCATCATTGGGGTTGACCCTGTGACTGCACAGAGAGTGTTCCACTGCAGAGTGACCAATGTCTTTGGAATGCTATCAGTGGACAGCCCAACAAGATATAGGTTTAACATAACTGGTGAGTTCCCTTTGTTCCCAGTACACATGATGAGGTATGTCCCATCCTCTCCCCCAGCTTCTCCAAGGACTGGACTGGTCATCTACAAACCACTTGAAGATGTCACTGCTTATGAAGGAGATACTAATGTCCAGTTCTCTATGGTAGCTGCTGGTGATGGGCCAACATCTTTGAACTGTGCAATAACAAGTGGATCATCATTGCACACAACAAGACTGTCAGTGGGGTCATCTGTAGTAGGACTGGTGATAACAGGTCCAGTATCATTAGTGGACAGTGGTACATTGGTGACATGCCTAGGCCTGCAGGTATTTAGCAGTACTGGAATAACATCTTATACAGCCACACTGACTGTCCTAGGTGAGTGATGACATTGGCTGTATTGGTAGCCATCTTGTTCCTCTGACCAGCAAGGGCCAACCTGGTGGTGACCTCAAGTCCTGGGGACAGTTTGGACAATTCTGTGGGCACCAATGTCTCCTTCACCTGTGAGGCCAGTGGAGTAGGCCTGGGGATGAGGTGGTACAGGAATGGGGAGGAGCTGTTCCCAGGTCCACGTGTGGTGATCAGTGGGTTCACCATGATCATATATGGTTTGTTGGATGGGGACTTGGGCATGTACCAGTGTTCATTGTCCAATGGAACCAGCTCAATTTGGAGACAATGGAGAGTGGTGGACTTAAGTGAGTGTGCATATGTGATAAGAGACCATACATGTAGGCCTACTGGCATATATTTTTATGTAACAAATGACATTTTTAGGCTATTTGAGATACACATGCATTTTGGATTCAACCAGTATTTTTGTAAATCTTTCTTTCTGCATCACTAACAGGTCTGTTCCCCATTCCCATCAAGGAGTCTGTAGTGGTGGTGGGTAGAGGTGGTGGTACTGCTCTGATGGTAAAGGTGATGTCATACCCTCCTCCTGACCATGTCCAGTGGTACATGAATGGCTCTCTGGTGATGTCTAGTGATCTGTACCTCATCTCCAACATCTCTGTCTCTGACAACTCAACTGTCCCCATCACCTACAGTGCCTCTCTCACCATCTCCTCTGTTAACCTCACTACTCAAGGATTCTACTTGGCCTCCTTCTATGGTTATGTGGGTGTGGTCAACACCTCCTCCATCTTTGTCACTATTGGAGGTAAGATAAATTTTGATACTTTTACAAGTACAAGATGTTGCTAATCATAACCTTAACAAATACATGTGTGCCCCTCCCACTTCCACCATCTCCCCTAATTGTTGACCTCCATCAGGTTTTTAGTTACATCTCCTCTTTTCTTCTTTCCTCCTTCCCATCCAGTACCAGCTGTTATCCTTGGAATGGCTGTTCCAGTATGTCTGAAGGCTGGGGGGAGTGTCCAGTTGATGTGTGAGGTCTATGGATATCCCATTCCAACTGTTCACTTCTTCAAGGACAACTCCTCTCTCCCCCAAGATGACCACACCCATATCACCTCAAACACTCTCACCATCACCAACATCCAACCACAGGATGGAGGTGTGTACTCATGTTCTGCTGACAATGGAGTCACTGACTACTCCATTGGTCATGAGCTGGTTTACTGCAGTAAGTTAAGTCATCCTTCATGCGGTCATTTGGCCAACTAATGACAAGAACTTTACATCACATGTTAGTTGTGCAGCAAGTTATATCATTCTATTGCAGGTCCTTCTGTGCCCCTCACCTCCTCCATCACCATAATCATCAGCCTGTCCCTCATCCTTCCCCTGATCATCACTGGTGCTGCCATCACTCTGGGTCTGCTGTGCATCTACACACTGCATCTCTGTACCAATAAGGAGGGGGATGAGCATCAGGAGGAGGTGTATGATGAGGTCATGTGCCCTAAGGATGAAGAACAGTTCAAGATCAGTACTAATGAAGCCTACACAGTCCTTCCTCTGATGGAAGCCAATGTTGCCTATGGTGTAACTTGTCATTAGGAAACATCAGATGTTTTGAATAACCTCACCTACTTGAATATCTTACTTAGCCATCTTAATACATGTAGCTGTGTGTCCCAGGTACAAGTAAGTGTCCATGATCTTGATGCTCCAGTTATACTGTAGAACGGTATGGGCAATCATAGATAATTTACTCTTATATCTATGATAGTATAACTTTGTTCACCACTTTTGGCTAGCGAAGTTGTTTTTGTCAAAACGCCTTCACGAGAACGAAAGAGGTGAGCTAAATAATGGAATCAGAGTCCTCCCGATCGAGTTTGGTGCAATTATATCTGTCGTTGGTACAATGCGGATCCTGAAAAAAGCGGGCATCTACTTGTGACAGCTAGCATGCAAATGTTGTATTGAACCGAAATTCCAGCATTTTTGGATGACACAGTCAGGTCATATGTAATGAATTCAGCCGGAGCTTCTATGAGGCGTATCTGCCAAAATCTGCGCTTCCCCAGGAAGGTAGGTCAGTATATATATATATACATATATACCGGCAAAATGTCCAGATCATATTGTTTTAGCTGAAGAAGCATACGCTATAGTCTTCGAGGAGCAGGTAGAATTATACTACAGTTCAGAATTTTATTTATAGACAGCCGGCCAAATGATGCATGTAGGTGTACAGTGGCGCGCATGCAGGAGCTGCAGTTGTCAACTGCACTTTTCATTTATAATAATAATCATGCATAATAATAATAATAATAATAATAGGTTAGCATAATTTTCATGATACCAGAGAAAATATGTATGAACCCCAATCATTTGAGCAGCTGCTGCTTGTTAGTTACATGAAAGCTACAAGCATGCATGTATAATGTCATAATGGCGACTTTATCACCGGTGACTTTCACAGGAAAAATGGAATGCCTGAAAATTTTTTACCCCCGTGCCATTTTTCCTAGGAATTTTTGCACCTCCACTCCAATTTTCTTAGGAAACTCGGCATCCCGTTAGGAAAATAGGCATCCCTTAGCATAGCCGTTTAGCGGGGTGCAGACCCATAGGAAGCAGTTGAAAATAGGTCAGGCCAGCAAGTGACACATACCATTGCAGCTAGGGGACATTTCCTATAATCAGCATTTTAGGCGGCTGCAGGGGAACAGGAAAGTAGCTATGCATTTTTTGTAGCACTGAGCAGATGCACTTCGCGTCCCTGATAGCATTTGTTGCTGTAATGCACCTGTGTGATGCTCATACGCACACTGGGGGAAAGATTGCGAACATGTTGCCCACTGCAATATTCATGGTTCCAGTGTCAGGAAAATCTGCTATGAATAAATATTGAATGGGGGCCATCTGTGTCTGAAACAATCAGTATATACCTTATCATCACCCTTGCACGTAGATTCTCCACTGAACTAGTGATGATAGATCTGGTAACCAACCCCTGCCTATTGCCAGGGCTGCATCAATAACATAGTACTCTGCTGCCCGAAAGACATGTACAGTATCCGCACACACATGATGATTTATGGACCTGATGCAATGCTGATAAAATTAGTTTTAGCATATCATATTCATAACAAGTCATTTGGCTCAACGCTAAAACCAGTGGTTCTGAATCACGAGGTAGCGAGTTCGAAATCTGCAAAGATTGGCGATTTTTCACCCGAGGAGTTTGGCAAAATAAGGGTTTGGGCCCTCCTCTCATCTCCCATATGATGCAAGTTTGACAACTTGACTGCCTCGCTAGATTCCCACTGTGACAAATAATCGCTTTAGTCCGCTTCAAAAAATACATCCGCATAAGTCCTACTGATATTACATATTTTTTAAAAAATTTACGGCTTAACATGAATATTCATACTTGTATATACTTTTTACTCAGTTCTGCGGTTACCGATATACCATACTCTGGCATGGGCTGAGCGATATGGTGTGATCACATTGCATGTAATTGCGTTTGCGGGAAGAAGTGTGTAGGAATAGGCTCTTTTTGATCCACTTTTATATCGATTAAGTTATCGGGGAACATCAGTACTAGGCTACAGTTGTGATATTGAAGCTCAGCCCGGTGAAAAGATAATGAATTATATATAATGATTATTTTTCACATACATTAAAACGAGAAAGAAATGCACAGAAAAATAGGACTGCAGATGAAAACATGCTAAAATCTCTGTGCCCTCCGACATCGAACCATAGGCATAGACAACATCGCCATTTCACTGTACCTGTATACGCTTGGTAAAATGGTTTGCCTTTCTGTGTAGGAGTCCGTCTACTGATCATGAAACAACAAAGGGTGCATGTATTAGTGTTTTGTTTTTGTATGACACTTCAAATCCTACATACATGTAGGATCTATACTAACGTAGGTCCCGATATTTTTTAGAACTTGGACTGAATTTTTAATCTCGGAGTATGATGCTTTCAGTTGACACTATATAATGCATGAAAGATGAATGTCGGTTAAACTTCACGTCCAAGGATGGATTACCCTGTAGTTATAATAATCATACCTGAATCATTGTACCTGTATAATATGGAACATTTTTAAAAAGGGGTAGTCGATTTCCTACCGATTTCTGCATATGAAGCCGGAAACGAATATCGATTAATCGCGACTAAGAAAAACCAGTAATCATCACGCTCATGCCTGATTCAGGGGTGGATGCAGGATTTTGTGGCCCGGCCGGCTTGGCAAGGGGTCGGGCAATGGTAAGGGCGAGGGCGGGAAGGGATACGCCTCCCTCTCCTGATGGGGAAGCACAGTTCCTCCATCGGGGTCTGGGGTAGAGCTTTGCCCGGCACTTTCCGCCAGCGCACTTCTTAAGTCACAAAACCATAGATTTGGCAGATTTTGGCTAGCATAAAATTACCATAATTTCGTACATGTAGTAACAGATGTAATATGACAAGAATTATTAATAGTTGTTTCATGATCCACAGGCTGCACAGGAAAAAGTTTCCTATTCAGTTCCCCCTAGGTTTTTAAAAAAATTCACAGTTGACTTTGTCACCCTCATGGTTGATTTAGTCGTTATCAGCCAGCTTGGGATCATGCCTACATTGTAGTTCAGGAATCGAAAAAATTTTCCTGTGCTGGCATTATATTGCAACCTGCATGTGCCTTTGCACGTACATTTAATCGTGTAAGGTACAGTTGAGGGCAGGGGTGGCGATGTACCATACTAAAATTTATCCGTTAATTAGTCTCCGTACCCAGACCAACAGTGTTGCCGCGGCCAGCCTTGGCCGTCCGGCAGCCGCGAAAATTTGCCAAAATTTGTGCTGACCGCCATCGGCCGCGGGCCGTCAATGTGTCTGGCCGTCTGAGCCGTCAAAGTAGGGTGACCGTCAGAATTTTACGGCTGACCGTAAAAAATATTATCCGGTCACTGATGGTCAAATAGCTACTGCAATATGGCTGACGATATCGAAGAACCACAAGAATTTATCTTGGTTGATAGCTTCCCAGAAAGCACAGGCTCATGCCAGGTTCAAGGAAGAGATTTACAATATTGCTGGTATGGTACTGATGACTGATGCACCTGCAGATGTCCAATTATATTACTGATAGTGTATATGGTCCAATTGAACGGAGATGACATGCACAACAATTGCATTGGATGCTTTTAAAAAATGATTTTGATAAACACGATGCAGAGCGTTTGGCTGCTGATCCTACTGTGATGCAGATAACCATGCAGGAAAGAGATGGTAGACGATGAGCGGTTTCGTCAAGACCTAACAGCAAAATCCACTAATTGGCGTGTAAATAATGCCATAGACTGGTGTAGCAGAAATTTTCCGAATATAGCAAAGATGACACTAAAATATTTGGCTGTTCCAGCGTCAAGTACAACCTCTGAACGTGTTTTTCCCAATTGAAGCTAATCCTTGACAGAAAGAGGTGCATGCATGGAGAATTGAGGCAGACAGGCTTGAAAGGATTTTGCTTTTACGCTGCAAAAAGAACTTAAGTGCCAGCCCTAATTTCCATCCTCACCTCCTTAATTCTCTTCAGGCTGTTTTATTCTTCTTTGTATTTATCCGTTGAATCATTGCTATAAATATGATTGCATCTGGTATCAGTAGAAAGCCGCAAACCGATGAGTCGATGACCAGCAGTGCATGCGGAGTTATATACGCTGCCAATACAGTAATATATACACGTATGTAAGTTTTGACCGATTAAGACCGTCTGCCGTGACCGGTAAGTACGAACTGGCGGTTTTTGACGGTCCAAAACTGACCGTGACCGTGCCGGATAGGTTTCAAACGGCCTGCCCGTGATCGTGACCGTATGGAATGGTCACGGCTATCTCTAGCCGTGACCGTGACCGCCAGAGGTCTATTCTGGTCAACTGGCCGTCCGTGACTTCCTCCAACCGGTCAACCGCGGCAGCACTGCAGACCAATACGGCACAGAGAAGTGCCGCTTGTAAGGTCAGGGAACGACCGTGATATCAGCTAGTTCTTCCTGAAGTCATATACTATATAGACTCAAAGGGGTCTATTCGGATAGGCTCAGAAATGCAGTGAAATAAGCTAAGAAAACAATTCATTCCCCACACTCTTTGTGTTCTGGATAGATTCGATTGGATAGGCATCATAACTTTATCATGAGTCATGATTGAACCATAGACTAGAATAGGCAATTTATAATTGTAACATTTTTACATTTACCCTGATGTCAGAAATGAGACGACGTCATTATTATGGCATGCAACTTCAAGAGCAATTGTAGCGATTTCACTTGTTTTCTTTGGCAGCCGATACATAAATTACGTAACTGTTAAAACATGATCAGCAATCAAGATTTCTGTCCCATAAGAGAATTTTTAACTTTGGCACATTGTAATCTACAATAATAATGAAGAAGGAAATAAAGCTTAACATATAAAAACTATTACACTGTAGGCAAATTGCTATGGTCATTATTGTGAGCCCAGCTAGCTTAATCATTTAGTTTCAAAGAAATTAAGTTACTTTAAGATGTAAACAGATCAGGCACACTGCTTTCTCTCATTGCCAAGGTGTATGCTACGTAGATTGGAATTACATCAACAATTTACATGTACCTACATGTAATCCAAGCATGCAGTGCCTTGGCCTTAGTTTGGTGCTACATTGATTGTTACCTTTACACCATGATTCACATATACTCAGACATCTTATTGTGCATAAGATGTTATACAAGCTGAGACCAGCCAAGTGTACATCAGTCAAGTACAATAAATTACACAACTTACACTGCTGTATAGCATGCAACCATATACATGTGTCAATAAATGCCACTTCGTCATGATGCACACTTCCAATGCTTGCTACAGTGGAGGCATAATAGAAATTATAGTGAGCAGAGTATCAGACAGGGCACATATATGTACATGTCTGTCACAAGGTGTTTGAATTGGCTAGCTTAGCACACATCAAGATAAAGGACATTATAAAAATGATTGTTTTTATTTGGGCCATCAATCCATGCAGACTGTCAGTTTATTGTGAATTTGTGAGCCCCTAATACTTATGCCTGGATATACTTGTAAGAACTTGGTAGTATTGTATTGCTATCAACTCCTGAGCATTGTAGAAAGTATTTTTTCTACTTGTTCATTCTTTGTCTTTTAATTGAGGGTGTTGCTATAGAAGTACAATAATGAGCTATGCATGTTCCTGAGTATATGCATTGTAGTGGATAGTATTGTACCATGTTACATTGTACTGAGCTATGTTACTGTTATGTAAACCTTTACATGTCTTACTGTTGTATAGGAATGGAATATGTCTACACGACAGCTTCTTCCTACATCAATGTGTGGTGACACTGCTACAGTGGTAGCTCTACTGGATATAGGAGCTGATATCAATGCCAAGGATGAGGTTAGTTTATTATGAGGCATGCAGTACAGTAGATAGTTTGCATATACATGTAGCTCTTACTGCCATTAGAAATGTGTTGCCAGACCATGCATTTCAAACTAAAATGTTTTCGTACAAGGTCCTATGTTTCTCCCCCAAATCTACCACAACAAGCAGGGCCATCTCGAGTGTTCCTGGCCCTACCCATTTGTTGTATATTAGATTCAGTATGTACGACTCCAGTGGAACTTTCTAGAACCATTAATATCTATTTGTACATATTTTGTGTGATTTTAACCCCCCACCCCTTTATCAGTCTAGAATGTTCAGTTAGAGTTGTGTGCTGTGTGCGTTGACAAGAATTGGTTATTGTCTTTTATAAGGAAAGACATTCTAATAGGTTGCGGGCCCAGGGCCACTGTAATTCTGACAGAAAGGGAGAGCTTTGTGGTATCTTTCTAGAAGAGGACCGACAAAAATGGGAAAAAGTGGTCAATTGACAAAGTGACTGAACAAACTGGTCCACGTGGAAATTCCGTAGCAAAAAGGCTGTGGGCCTTTGTCGACGATAGTACAAGAGAGCAGGTAGAGAATGAATCTGCTGAACATAGGTGCGTTGAACAGAGAGACCAGGTGATGGCAATTTTGGCTATGTCAATCAGCCAGTTGGAATGTACAACTCCAAGGGAGATTTGGTTGATGCTAAAGGATCGTATTGAGCGGAAAAGTCTAATGAGCAAAATGCTCTTGATGTGTGAATCTCTAACCTACCGCCTTATGCAAGGAGAATCGATCAGTGATCATCTTAAGCGATTTAAGGAGATTTGTGACAAAATGGTAGCCATCAACCAAAGTATCACAGAGGAACAGAAGTGATGATTTTATTGCTAGGTCTCCTAAAATTATGGGATGATCTTCAAACAGCATTGATGACTCACGGATATGGCTCCACACTTTGATATGTTCAACAGCTTGCCCTCATAAGTGAGTGTGATATATTAGGTGTTACATGTACCCATTGTCTACAGTAGCAACTGAGTTCTGTACATTGATAGAAACCGGTTTAGTGTGTGTAACTTGCTAGGAACTGGTTTAGGTTGTCAAACCAGTTTGGTTTGTAGTCAGACAAGTTTTGCCTAGTTGATATAAATAGGTTATGCTGTACCAGTGATCGCTCTCTCTACCAATTATACTTCGCACTATCTGGGACTCAACTGGTTTGTATATGTGTGTGGCGCCAGCTATAGACTGGATACTACAGTCAGAAACTCAAGCGTCAGCAAATGACGATCAAGGAGACTCAGTACTTCATAGTACTTACCAGCGAGAATGCTACAACTGTGGATGCCACAGATCCTTTGAGTGCAAGAAGCCCCAATACAATTCCGACACTCGTGGTACCTTTGTTGGCCGTGGATGTGGATGAGGACATTTTAAGATATCTGGAGAAGTCAGACTAATTTGCTGCAGGAAGATGATGATTCCAAGCCTGATCAAAAGAACAGATGTTTGTCGTTGGGCTGTTGGAAAACTAAGTTGAAAATTCAGCATGGATTGTTGATTCAGGAGCAAGCCGGCACATGACTTTTGAGGTGATTTGGTTTGTCAACTACATTGCCTTCAGAACACCTCAGAAAGTTAGAACTGCCTCAATCCAGGCACTTGGATATGGGGACATAGCTATTCAAACAATTTTAGATAAAGGAACCGATCAGTTCACTGTGAAGGATGTGCTTCTAGTACCTGACTTGACATGCAGTCTTCTTTTGGTTTCAGCATTGCTGTAAAAAGGGATGGAAGTTCAATTCTGTGAAGAAAAGTTTAATATTTTGGATCAGAAGGGAAAAGTAGGTATAAAGAGAGATTGGCTATTCCTTTAAGACTGTCAAGTCAAGATACCTAAAGGCCGGGCAAATAAAGTTTGCTGAAGAAGTTCTAATCTCTGACGCAAAAGTAACAGCTGATCTTAACTTGTGGCATCAGAGACAGAACTTCAATTGCGAGAGACAATTAAGAAAGGTCAAATATGTAGTGTGAAGATCTCTTGCACACAGTGACTCATTAACATTCTGTGATAGATGTGTGCAAGCAAGATGTCTCAAAAATCCAACAAACCAGTGGGAGAGATCCAAGCAGTTAATTCACTCAGGGATATGTGTGGTATTATGTCTGAGAGCATTGGTGGTAGCAAATATTTTGTTCTTTTTATCGATGATTTTTCCAGATGGGCCAAAATCTACTTATTGAGAGAGAAGAAAGAGGCGGTGGTGAAGTTTAAGGATTTTGAAGCTGAGGTGTGGAATCATTGGGAATCACATATCCAAATGCTGAGAACAGATGAAGGTGGCGAATATATGAGTAAGGAGTTCAAAGACTTCCTGGAATTGAAAGGAATACATCACGAGATGACAGTCAGGGACACACCAGAACAAAACAGGGTTGCTGAAAGGATTAACCGAACCCTCTGTGAGTCAGGGCAAGCGATGTTGTTCCACGCAGGACTAAGCAAGGGATTTTGGGCTGAAGTGATTAACACTGCAGAATTCATCAGGAATTGTCTCATCACATCAACCACACTGAGGAGAGACACCATACTTTCGATGTTTTGGCAAAGCAGCTGATGTCCCACATCTTCGGGTTTTTGGGTGTACAGCCTATGACCATATTCCTGATGACCAATGCAAGAAGCTTGACAAGAAAGCAGAAAACTTATAGATTCAGATATGCTGAATTCCAGAAAGGGTATCGATTTTGGGACCCAGAGAAAAGGAAAAGTGTTGTTCTGAAAGAAGTTGTGTTCAATGGGATAGATTTTGGTCAGCTATCATCTATTAAATTTCATGAAATGGAAGAAGGAACTAAAGAAAATTACAAGAAAGAAAAGAACCATTACCTCAAGAGAAAGAACGATCATCTTGTGAGAAAGAACCATCACCTCAAGAGAAAGAACGATCACCTTGTGAGAAAGAACCATCACCTCATGAGAAAGCACCTTCACCTCATGAGAAAGAACCATCTCCTCATGAGAAAGAACCATCTCCTCAAGAGAAAGAACTATCACCTCATGAGAAAGAATCATCACCTCAAGAGAAAGAACCATTACAAGAGAAAGAACCATCACCTTCACTAGTCCCTTTGCCTTTGAGGAAAACTACTTGCTCAATAGCTGGAATTCCCCTGAAGAGGTTTCATGATGAATATGGAGAACATACTCATATTTTTGACCCTTGTGCCTTCTTGACAATGAACATCTGTGAACCTACAACCATTCAAGAAGCAATGGAATCGCTTATTCTCACAGGAAGATGGTATTGATTATTTTGAGACCTTTTCTCCAGTGGTTTGCCTTAACTCAATTCGTGCCCTATTAGCAATTGCTGCACAGCAAGCCATGAACATTCATCAGATGGACATAGTCACTGCCTTCCTAAATGGTCATCTTGATGCATGGAACAACTGGAGGGTTTCATAGAATCAGGAAAGGAGCCTTGTTTGTCGACTCAAACATTCACTGTATGGACTGAAACAAGTGGCACAATGTTGGAATCATGAAAGGAATGATTTTCTTCTTTCAAATAATTTCTTAACTTTCTAGAACTATTAATGTGCTGTGAGTGCTGACAAGAATTAGTTGTTGTCTTTAACAAGGAAAGATATTGCAACACCATTTGCATTCAATGGTCACAATGAATAGGGCATACTCTTGTATAGGAATGACTCAATGAGCCGAATGAGGGGTCCGGTAAATCCACCCCTTTGATTTTAGCTACTGACCTGTCCAACTCCTAAACATACCTTCTTGATATACTATGATACATATTCCACTGATCAAGGGCGCCTGCTATTTTTTTTTTTTTTTTTTACTTACATACATATATACATGTATATGGGTTGTATATGATATCTCCCTAATTAAGGTAGGTAGTTGGATATTTTTAAAAAAATTGATATTGGTTCTAAAAAGGGTAAAAAAATGTGCATTCCAACGGTATATTAATTATCTTTTTTCATTCGGTCAATACGGCAGTATAAAGCGGTACTTTTGAATGTATGGAACTGAATGACAGCGCTAAAAAAAACTGTGGTGGTTTAACTTACATTCTCTACACTGATCTTACTAAACATGCTACTGCAGCCAAATATATAAGGAGTGATTGACACATACCTTTAGAAGGTACTACAACAGATATTATGCATAAAATCATGCATACAGGCTGCTCTTAGTAGCGATATAGAAATACATATAGCCAAATGTATATAATTATATAATATTTATAATTATAATTATAATTATTATATAATATAATAATTATATCATATTCTCGGAAACAAAATCTTAGAAAAAGCAACCCATTCAATGCGCTACAAAATTCTATAACCATCAAACCATACCTTTTTGACTTACTACTGCGAATCATTTCACCGTATACAACGAATAGCAAATGCTGTAATGAACTGGTGTAATGAACTGACTGTAATTGCTAACTAGCGAATGATTAACCGGACAGATCGGGAGTATTTATTGTGATGCATTGCTGTTTAGAGTGAGTCTTCTTAATACTGTGCAAAACCTGATCAATGTAATATTATTATATTGGTGTCAGAAGTGGGATAGGGATGACGGCGGAGGAGCTTCTCTCACGAACGGTAAGGATGAGCTTACGGCCTCCACCCCTATTTACAGAAGAGACAGACTTGTTGCTGTGGCTCACTCGCTTTGAAATGTACGTGAACCAAGCGAAGATAGCGGAGAAACAGTGGACGAAGGAGCTTCTTCCATTGTTGGCGGAAGGTCCTTTCAGGTTGGTAGCGCAACAAGGTTTGGTAGCCTCCGAAGACTACAAGGCAGTGACGCAGTGTCTAAGAGCCCAGTACGCCCCCGAAGGTAACCAGTTAGAGTGGCAGGCGAAATTTCAGCGACGTGTGCAGAAGTCGGGCGAACAGCTGGCCGAGTACGTGGGGTATTTGCGCATGATGGCAGATAAAGCGTATCCGAAATGGTCTACGGACCAGCGGCTTGAATTGGTAAGGGACCAGTTTATCCAGGGTGTGCAATCTTCCTCCACGCAGCTGCGACTCATGAAAGAGATGCCTAAAACTGTCGAAGAGGCCGTTATTCTCGCGACGCAGTTGGAAGCTATAGAGGCGGCGCAGAAGAAGCTGTGCAGACAGCGCACACAGGAGTCGCTGGCGGTCGAAAGGGATACGAAACCGGGGGACGGAGAGGACTCAGAGGAGTCGTTCGCGGCGGCTGTTAAGCGTGCAGATAACGTACCCATGGTGGAGAAGCTGAGAAGGCAGGTGGAAGACTCTGAGAAAATGCTACACCAACTCAAGAGACAGCTTCAGCAGCTTCAACTTGACCAAGGGCATGCACGGCAGGATGCGCCTGCAAGAGGCTTCGGCCACAACGCTTATGCAAAGAAGCGCTCTTCAAACTACTCACATAAGCAGCAAGGGGCGGTATGCTGGAACTGTGGGGAACGGGGACACTTAAAGCGAAACTGTCCATCGAGGAAGAGTTTCGTGGATTCAGCGGCCGTAAGTTCCACTTTAATGATTGAGGGTTTTCTTGACGGTCGTGTTACGACGTTACTGGTGGATACGGGTTCGCATACATGTATTGGTATTTGAAAATCAGATGTTCACTACACTTGTTACATGTCCAATGCACCCACCACCCACGCCCACTTCCTAATGACTGTTATTAACCGTGCCCGCCCCCCCCCCCCCCCCCCCCCCCGCTTACAATTGCACTAGATAGGCAGTTAAGCCCTATCTTTGCACCATGAACACTACAAACAATATGGTTCCATCATTATGTTGCTGTAGTGCGAGCTAAAGTGCAAAAAAAAAAGAAAAGTGATGAATTTTTTTCTTTTTGGCCAAGACCCCCCCCCCCCCCCCCCCTCCCGTAACTTTGATACCCGCCCCCCCCCCCCCCCCCCCCCCCTCAAGTACGTTTATAATTAAATGATTCTAGGGAACTATTAAATAACATTAAGATCAATATATCTTGGTTTCATTTGATTGATGTTAATAAATTATTCTTTTAAAAATGATTATTAACATTAATTGCTATATATGATAGTAAATGTTATTGAAATATTAAAATGTTTCACAGTTGGAAATATCTAGTTAAACTTGATTTTTTTATTTGATTTTAATTAATTAACCATAATTAATATCATCCTTAACTCAACTTCATTATATGCAACAATACAAACAATCTTGGTAAATTGGTTTACAATAATTTGAAAATGTCCCGGTTACCTTCATAAACATAAACCACTGTGAAGTGATGAGGTCACTGAAAGGTCAAATGCTGCTGGCTTGCCTTGAGACAAGTTGTGGACAAGAACATCTGCTGATCTGATCTTGTGTGGTCATGATCTGGGATCAGGTTATTGCCTACTTCAACTTTGGCACTTAAGTATGCCAAACGACAAGAAGCAGCAAAAGCAGCATCCCTCAGCAAGTTATGATGATGCACAACATCTCCCTCTCATTTGCATGTGGTAGCATGCATGGTGGCCCAAGGATTGTTAATAATCCTTGGGTGGCCTACGGGATCCAGGATGGAATATGGGCAAAGGGAACACCGTGAGCCACCTGAAGTGTCCATCATCTGAGAGCACTTTTATTTCTTTTTTTTTTTAACGAAATTGGTAGTCAATGCTAGCTCTACTCCTAAACAGGACAGCAGCTGCTGATAAGATTTAGATGGAGCCACTCTGGTTATCTCAGGGTTAATCAAGTTATAGGAAAGGCAGCAGAGGAGGGAAGGGAACCTATTTAAAAAAAAAAAAAAAAACTTTTGGAAATTTAGTCCTAGAACAACTGGCCCATATAAGACTCCAAACATTCTATTTTGCTTAATGAAAAAGCACAGCCAGAGTTTGACCAACATAAGGGCTGGGGATGTGGGCAACTACACATGTACATGTGTTGTCAGTAACAACAGTGCTACATGTATGTGAATCATGCACATCTATGACACCACAGCCACTAAGAAAAGGAGATGGCCAGCACACTTGCTTCATGGCTGTACTCAACAATCACCAGCTGCAGGAGTGCTGTGTGTCCAACATGAATATGTGAACATATGCACACAATTTCATGTGCAGCTGCTGATTCAGTTGGCAATGTACCTCACAAGGATAGGACATCTACATGCCTTTTCGAGTTAGACATACATGTACCATAGCACGGGAGGGGGGGCACCGGCCACCATTCCCCCTTCATCAAAACATTAAGCATTGTTTATTCCCCAAACAAATCACATATGACACTTGTTCTACAGTGTCTCTAATTACTTCTCACCATTGGGTTCTCAGACAATTCATGTCTAAATAAAATGCTTCTTTCTGAGAATGATTCTGCATCATTTAGAGGACTTATGTAGTAGGTCATGCAACATTATAATAATGTGGCCACCTGATATATTTGAGGCTATATGGTTGCATGGGTATCTGCTGCACAAGAAATGCCATACATGGGAGAGGATGTTATAAAAACAGCACAAACAAACAATAAATATTTATTTTGTATGTTTCAATTAGTATGCAACATGCCCTACTCACATGGGGATACCATCACTTTGTTTTGTTTTGAGACATTTCATACTAACCCTTTTTACACCATCTTCCCATTTGTTTTCCGTACATTGTCGTACTATTACATGGGACCTCGATTCAGGTTTATGTAACAGATATGCTGCCAATCCAAACTGTCAAAATGAAAGCCATCGCATTAGACTATGTCATTTGTACATAGAAACCTCCACCTCATATTGTGTGTACACATACGTGTTGCCATACCACTACAAGTGCAGTGTGTGCTTTAATTGAGGATACATATATATACATTTACACCCATGTTCGAATTGTAGTATTTCACCCCTCCCACCCACTTTTAATACACTTTGTATTGCATAATATGGCCACACCAACATCACCAACATTCAAACACAGATGTGCAATCATTTTTACTACAGCATAGGACTCCTTACTTTACTACATATGCAAGGTAAAGATGGAAAGACTTTAACCTCAAGCTCAGTTAAATAATATACTTGTTAACTCACCACACTATAAATATAAAAACGACAATGATTATAGAGAAAAGGGGTTCCCCCATGTTCAAATTGTAGTCCTCACACACTTTTCATACACTTTGTTTTGCACGATATGTATCACCAAAATTCAAACACATGTTGGAGATGTGCAGTAATTTTTACTACAGTATAGGACTCCTTACTTTACTTCATATGCAAGGTAAAGATGGAAAGACATTAACCTCAAGCTACTATCAGTAACACCTAGAGCTCTATACAAGAATGTGTTTAGCTGGTAATTTGTAATAGTGTTTGACATTGTGTTGTGTGTTTAAATTGTACAAATATATATATACATGTAGGACTATTTTTTTAAAAAGAATTAAAAATATAAAACATTATGCAGTGATACCTTTTGCATGGAGTTGAGAATCTGTCTCAGAGGTTGCATGACCACTCTTTTGGGTTTGTAATTGGAGCTGCGACTGACACAGTCAAAGCATGTCTTCTATCCACATCTACACCCACACAGGAAGGAGGCAGGAAGGAGAAGCTGTAGAGGAAAGGAGGGGACTAAATATAGAAGGTGCATAGGAGGCTGTGATGTGGTTCTTCAGTTGTTCTTCAGCACTCCTTACATGTACTATAGTATAGTTGAAACTGCTATGGCATCAAATGAAAGTGGGCAGAAAAGGGGACATACTATATTTAATTTGCCTGCCAATAAGGTGACCTTTGGTCAAAAACTACTTTGAATTTGGTACACTTTGAGTTTGGTGAAGATGTTGTAAATATACTATTTATGATTACCACAAAGCACCACATATATATGGGGACTCCTGTACATGTATTATATGTGTGCAGAGGGAGGGTTGGAACAGTTAATGTTAATGCTATGAACTGATGATGAAAGCATAGCTATCAACCATGCCCTTAAATGGCCTTAATTGTCCACCCTGAAAAACAGCAAAATTTCATGGGTGAGAGGATATACTTCAGTTGGATGCACACATGCAGGGCCATTTAGCTAGTGTGTAGAAAATAGCTAGATGGCTATATTTCTACTTCCTATGCAGTACATTATGTACATCTGTGCCAGGATCCTAATAGATTGGATATGACCACCTACATGTCTGCACACACACGCACACACACACGCACGCCACACACACACACGCACACACACGCACACACACACACACACACACACACACACACGCATGATGCTAACAAAAAAATGGTATACATGTTCCCCAAACCCATACCAGTATTAAAGTACCTTCGTGCTGTTTCATGGAGTGAAGTTACATGTATGTACAGTTATCGTCTCCGTATTCGATACGGATTACCGAGTACAATTACCGCACATCTCTAATTACATTCATAATTGGGCAAGTTATTCTTCGAATAGGAAAATTACAATTACAAGTACACATATACACCACTTGAAAAACATGCAAAAATCAAAGTTAAACTCCATCCTCAGACCTGAAAAAGCCTGAACGTGATAGTAAAGCTTGAGCATTTGCTCTCACCAGTGTTAGATTGAGACGTTGGTAGATGTTAGTGATGGCCTTGGATTTGCTGCACTGCAACTGGATGGCCAGACGGGATGCTAGCCGAGAAATGGTGGACTGGGCTTCTGCACCCCAGCAACCGTAAGTCTCAACTGCTAAGGGTATAGCAACCCATCCAAGCTCTGCACACTTGTTATTATTATTTTTGAATATTATTATTATTATTAACACGACTCACAAGTATAAAAAACGAACTCAGGCTACTGACACTGCACTAGCTACACTACACTACACTACACTACACTACCCACAAATGTCCTAAAGAACTACTACATATTCTGCCCATGATGGCCCTGGATATTGATCTGACCAGGCACATGTTCATTCTGCTGTAGATGTCAAACAGGGCAACAGATTTGGGGCGACCATGATGGATGGACAGTAAAGATGCTAGGCGTGAGAACACATTATTATTATTATTATTATTATTATTATTATTATTATTATTATTATTATTATTGAAAAATTACAATTACAAGTACACATATACACCACTTATGTTATTATGATTATTATGCAATAAACACAACGTAACTAATAATGGTAACACACTATCTAACAGGTGTCTTGAAAGGACATTGGACGGGACAGCAGAGCTCGAACATTTGCCCTCACCAGGGTCAAGTTGAGTCTCCCGTACAAATTGGAGGTAGCCTGGGACTTTGAGGTAATGTAGCGTGTAGCCAGACGAGAAGCCAATTGTGCCAGGTGCTGCCTAGCTTCTGTACCCCAACACCCATAGCTCTCCACAGCTAGTGGGACACGCTTCCACCCAAGCTCAGAGCATTTCACATCATTGGCATTATGCTTCCGCTGCTCTGCTGCCAAGGCTGCTGACCCTGCCATCACACTCGCTTCAGTAAAGGTACTTGGGTTAAGCGGTGATGTGACGGTAATGTCAAAGGCAGCTGGCTTGCCTAACATCCAGTCAGGGACCAGAACATCAGCAGGTCGTGTACGACGTTGGTTATTATTATTATTATTATTATTATTATTATTATTATTATTATTATTATTATTATTATTATTATTATTATTATTATACATAGAATACATGAACGAATGAATATAACATCACATTACTAATATTGTTACTAAATGCATAAAACCTCGGAATTGAACCTAAACCTGGACAGGATGGCTCTGCAGTTGGCTCTCACTAAGGCTAGGCCTAGGCGGCTGTATATTCCAAAGATGGTCCTAGATTTGGGTTGGTTTAGCCTGGTGGAAAGACGACCAGCAAGCTTAGAAAAAGCCGCCACTGCTGCAGCACCCCAACACCCATAGGTCTCGACCACAAGTGGGATGCAGACCCAACCCAGTTCTTCACACTTCCTGTCATTGCTGTTGTGCTTTCTGTTCTCAGCTGCAAGGGCTGCCGAACCTGCCGTCACGCTCGCTTCTAGCAAGACACTTGAATGTAGCGTGGACGTGATGGAGACAAGTCTAAGGTTTGCCAAGGTCCCAGTCTAAGGTTTGCCAAGGTCCCAGTTAGGGACAAGAACATCTGCTGGGTGGGATTGTGTATTGGTAATCCCAGCCCCACATCCCATCTCTAGACATGGACCCAGGCAAGCACGTTGGCAGAAGTCTGAAAAAATGTCCCGGAGCTTATTATGGCGCAATACCACATACCCTCCATGCTTACAACTGAGGGTGTGATGGCCAAAGTCATCCAATGCAAAGGAAAGTCAGTGAGGGCAACTTTGGCCTTGGACAACTGTGATACCCAACCACCACTTCAGTGCTACTTGAAATTCTGCCGGATCCAAGTGGAGGTTAAGTCGAGGGGAGGGAGTGACTGACAGTCACAGCAGCAACCATCCCACACCCACACACCTCAACCCCCCTACTCCGAATGCTGAAACCTTGCACGGGAGAGCTAGGCTCTAGCATTGGCTCTCACGAGCGAAAGGCTTAGCCTCTGGTACAAGATGGTGGTAGCCTGTGATTTTTTACATCCCATTTGGATGGCTAGACGAGCTGCAAGCCGCAAGAAGGATTGTTGTGCTTCCATGCCCCAGCATCCATATGACTCCACAGTTAGGGGAATGCACACTCATCCACGCTCAGCCACACTTGGAATCATTGGCATTATGCTTTCTTGCCTCAGCAACCAAAGCAGAAGACCCACACCTCACCCCCGCTTCAGTCAAAGTGGTTGGGTTAAGCAGTAAAGTGGTAGTGAGGTCAAAAGCAGCAGGTTTGCCAAGGTGCCAGTTGTTATTATTATTGGTAAGGAATACAATAGGTACAAATTTGACAAACCTGCAATTCTACTAACTAAAATACATTCTGCTAACAAATCTACAGTTCTACTAACCTATCTGGACATTTTCTCTCCCCCATGATGGCCCTAGCCACTGACCTCACCAGTGACATGTTGAGGTGGCCATAGATGTCACTCAGCATTTTGGGTTTGGGAATGGCCTGGCCGATGGCAAGTAGAGAGGCAAGATGGGAAAAAAACACTCTGAGCCTCCATCCCCCCCCCCCCCCCCCCCCCCCCCCCCCCCCCCCCCCCCCCCCCCCCCCCCCCCCCCCCCCCCCCACCGCCCAGTTACCGTACGTTTCGTAGTGGAAGTGTAGGTCCCGATCTCAATAGCAATGACAACTGATAATATTCTGATTCTTCAGCAATGTACATACAATATATACTTGCATGTCACACACCAAAAGGAGGGGTTCACACATTTGGTCCATGCATGGGTCACACACACAACTAGAGATCCAGTTGGATTAGTCCATGCACATGCTACTGCCAATAGATGTTGATGAGATGATTACACACCTCTCCATCAATTTGAAGCTTGACCTCAAGCTTAAAAATAGTCAGGTCGGTGTCTCACACGTTCAGGGTACCTGCGAGGCACCTCAACCAGGTCTTCAGCAACATGGTTCTCTGCTGGGATCTGAACAGGTGGATCTTCAGGCTGGTGCTCCTCGGTTGGCATGACATCAAGGATATCATGGTCGACTTGGGGTGCTTGCCAATGTAGATGACCGCCCTGGTTTTCTGGAAGAGCATCTTCCACATGGAGCTGCATGGCTGGCTGGTGACGATGTCTAATCCTGTTAACATGCACAACCCTTCTCCTTGGACCGTCTGAAATTGCAACATTCACCAGGGACTTGCACCCCAACTCCTGGCATTTGGTGTCATTGGCTGCATGCTTTCTACACATTCAGCAGCATAGGCTGCTGCTCCCACAGATGCACTGGCACTGTTCAAGGTTACTGGTGTAAGGGGTGAAGCGACAGTAATCTCAAAGGCTGCAGGTTTTCCTCTGTTCCATCCCTGAAAGAGGACATCCACTGGGCTGGAGTTAGCATGGTCCCTAGCTAAGCCATACCCCACTTCAACCCTCACAGAAAGATGGGCCCGGCGGCAAAAGTTAGCAAAGATATCCCACAAGTGATTGTGCCTTGCAACCACATCCCCACCATGCCTGCAGGAGGCTGCATGATGACTTAAAGGGTCAAGGGCAATATCAGAACAATGAGGACACAGGGAAACTCCTAAGGTGTCAAGACCCAACCACCATCTAAGTGTTACCTGACATTCAGCAGAATCAAGATGCAGTTCCAGGCCAGTAGAAAGAATGACTGAGATCCCCTATTATTATTACCAATACATGTACATGTAAGCTAGAGATCTATCTAGCTATAAATGAAACCATAATTATTTTTTGTGGTGTCCTGGTGGTGGTGGTGGTTGGTGAGTGTGTGTACACAGTGTGTGTGCACGTGTGTGTGTGTGTGTGTGTGTGTGTGTGTGTGTGCACATGTGTGTGTGTGTGTGTGCACGTGTGTGTGTGTGTGTGTGTGTGTGTGTGTGTGTGTGTGTGTGTGTGTGTGTGTGTGTGTGTGTGTGTGTGTGTGTGTGTGTGTGTGTGTGTGTGTGTGTGTGTGTGTGTGTGTGTATTGTTATGACATTGTGATGTTATAGGTGCTGGCATAATTTATATGACATACAGAAAACTTACACTAAAGAGTTCAATATGAGCACTGTATATGTAACATCTATTTTGGCCTTAGACCCCTGGCCAGGATAGCCCTGGCCACAGACCTGGTCAGGGTCAGGTTTAAGCGACCATAAATGTCAGCTGTTGCCTTTGATTTTGACACACTGTGGCTTGCAGCAAATAGAGAGGCTAGGCGGGAAAATGTTACTTGGGCCTCCACCCCCCAATTCCCATAGGTTTCTACAGCCAATGGAACACAGGTCCACCCCAGCTCGAAGCACTTAGGGTCGTTAGCAACATGTTTGCGGGACTCTGCGGCTACTGCAGCTACTCCAGCTGCTGAACAAGACTCATCAAGGATGGCAGGATTAAGTGGGGATATCACTGTTATATCCAAAGCTGCAGGCAAACCCTTTTCCCATCTTGTTACCAGGACATCTGCTGGGCGTGAGCGGCTATTATCATGTGTAAGGCCATAGCCCGCCTCTACTGTGACTCCCATGTGAGCCTGACGAAAAAGGTTAGCCACAACATCCCGTAACAGGTTATGTCGGGTCACTACATCACCTCCATGAGAACATGTGGTAGCGTGGTGGCCAAGTGGGTCCAGGCCTTTCTGAGAGCAGACAGGACACAGAGAACCACCAGAGGTGTCCAACCCTAACCACCACCTTATAGAGGCATAAAGCTCATTAGGTTCAAGGTGCAAACCCAAGGCCAGAGATGGAGTTACGGACAACCATGATGCAGCATGAGAAGCCGAAACAGATAATAGGCGAGCTCTGTCTGCCATAGAGGAAGCCCCTAACAAAGAATTTAAAAGGTGGCATTCCAATTTCTTAGACAGAGAACGCTGAGTAACTGGTGTTGATGATACTCCTTCTGCTGTGATTGCATCTGATGTAGAGACCTGATTGCTGGCATATTGTTTTGAAAAAGCAACAACCAAGAGACAGCCCCAACATGCCCGCTATGGATGCACATAAAGCCAAAACTAAAAACAACCAGCACAAAGGAAGTAAGGTAGAGTGTCATGTAAACAGCATCGAGACAATATCACACACATGTACCTATTAGTTATGAAATCATATATCATACAGCAATTGTTGTTTACTGCATACATGAAGTACCACATTGCTTTCATTACGCTCTCTTGTAAGACTTCCTGCCTCACTGTTGCATATTCCATAAAGCTTATTCCAACTGTTCACTAATTCAAGGAACTCATTATGTTCAAATTGTAGTATTTCACACACACACACACACACACACACACACACACACACACACACACACACACACACACACACACACACACACACACACACACACACACACACACACACACACACACACACACACACACACACACACACAATATGGTCACACCAACACTACCAACATTCAAACACATGTTGGAGATGTGCAATCATTTTTACTACAGTATAGGACTCCTTACTTTACTACATATGCAAGGTAAAGATAGATAGACATTAACCTCAAGCTCAGTTAAATAAAATACTTGTTAACTCACCACACTATAAATAAAATAAATAAAATATAAAAATGGGGAACAGGATATCATAAAGTTTGTACCCTTCCATGCCCAGGTTACTTTCCCTGTAGCCATGAAGACATAGGGCTAGTTGCCCTGAATGACATCTTGGCTTTAAACCTAGCCTGTGACTTCACTAAGCAAAGTTTGAGCACCTCTCACTACATAAGGGTGTCAAGGTTACATGCTACTGTCTCCACACACTCTTCCTTTTCTTCAACGCATTTTAGAGCTTTGCTTAAAAATAGTGCGCCAACTTAACCCATACATGATCAGTGGAGTATGATGATAACGATAAAGGCAATGGCTTCTGTGTGCATTATGGGGGGGGGGGGGGGGGGGGGGGGGGGTAGACAAAAGCCTATGATGTCTACAACCAAAATAAAACGTTGCCTTCCACATAAATTATTCATCGTTTTAAGTCACGCGCTTTTAGGGGGTACGCCTTTTCACCGATACATGGTTAGTCTGTCTTGTGCATGCGTATCGATCGACCGCAATGTGGTCATGCGGAATAAGCCAAGTACAAGTACACGTAATTGTCAACTGACATTGATCAACACATGGTTATAAATCTATGACCAGAACGTGCGTCCCTCGTTCTCAGCCCACTCTGGCTAGCGGAACGCACGCTAGCCTCGTCCCCAGGCCGTCAATTTAAGTTTAGGAAAAAAGACGGCCTGGTACCTATTGCCACTATGTTAGTGCGCATGCGCTGACCATTACCTGAAAAACACGTAATCGTATACTTAGCTTGTAAACCTTTCCGTAAGCTAACTCATATCCGGTCTGCCTCGTTAAGGTTTTGTTTATGAATAAAAATTCAATACACGCTACGCGTATACGTGGCTCTTGAAATCCACCCCCATTTCCAGAGCCATGGTCGCTAACACCACGCGAACCACACCATCAGCTTGGCTAAGGCTGGACATCACTACCCTCTTGTTATGCTCGTCTGTACATGAGTGAAACATCGCAAACAGCTAGACATGGATGGCTGTTGTTTGGTTTCCGAGTCTCCTGACAAAACCGAACATCACATACGAGGCGGTTCGGAAGAATACCATCGAGGAGGACTTCAGCTCTGTCGTCAGGGATCTAGATCTGGCTGAATGCAACATCAAGGCTCAGAGGGTTGTGGTCTACTGCCAATCCCTGGATATGCAAATTTGTGCATCCCTTTACGCACACTTTCTACGTTATCTCCAAGATGCCAGCTACTATCCTCCAGGTGTGGAACAGGTCAGCGACAACAGGCTGTTTGCGATGTTCCACTCATGTACAGACGAGCACAACAAGAGGGTAGTGATGTCCAGCCTTAGCCAAGCTGATGGTTTGGTTCGAGTGGTGTTGTCCAGCCTTAGCCAAGCTGATGGTTTGGTTCGAGTGGTGTTTGCGACCATGGCTCTGGGAATGGGGGTGGATTTCAAGAGCCACGTATACGCGTAGCAGAGATAATATCGTAGCGTGTATGAATTCGTCACGTGTGCGGTTTTTAATTTTATTCATAAACAAAACTTAACGAGGCAGACCGGATATGAGTTAGCTTACGGAAAGGTTTACAAGCTAAGTATACGATTACGTGTTTTTCAGGTAATGGTCAGCGCATGCGCACTAACATAGTGGCAATAGGTACCAGGCCGTCTTTTTTTCCTAAACTTAAATTGACGGCCTGGGGACGAGGCTACATGCATACTAACTGGCGCGTACTACAGTAGCACTAGTGTTCTAATTTTCATTATTCATAGCTGGTCGCATGAATAAATTGCACAAATTCGCGCGGGCTCTTATCAGGGGGCGATGAAAAAACTGGCCTGAACATGTTAACACTACCGGTACAAAGGTAGACAATTATGATTCTAAAAGTATAGTAGTTCGATCGCACTAGTCGGTTTTTAAAAGTTGTGCTTTATACAATGGTGAAATGCCAGGATTAAGTCTTGCTTTTTCGCTTTACAAGTCCCGGTGGCGAAGCAAAACAGGTTTAAGCGGTGAAACCTGGTTAATTAGCAAGGGCAGCATTGAATAACAGCGTGTGGTACGATCCAGTACATTGCGCATTTTGAACCTCCTCCAGCTCTTGGACAGATCCTATGCCGTGTCATCCCGGGAGGGATCAAAACATTAGCGGCCATATTGTTTTGGACCAAAACATGTGCGTTATTTAGAAATTTGTATATCTGCTACGACGATGACGTAAATCTAACACTATAATAGTACGCCCGCAACAATCCATTACCATTTCATTCGGCTCAACGTATATGTAAACTTATGAATACAATTAATTTGGCCGTGATTTTTCAGCAGTCTAAGTTGTTATTATTACATCATTGTACGTAATGAAAACACAAATTCTAAATAACGCACACAAAAACTTCTCTGTTGGAAAAGTGATTGGTGGTATGTAGGATTGGTGGTGCAACAGCAAGGAAACTAGGTACAGTATATTAAAGTGAGTTTAGGTAGGATCCTACAACTCACAGTCCTGAATTTGCAAATGAAGAAGCCTATTTGCAAATTAGGACTGTGAGTTGTAGGATCCTACCAAACCCATACTGTACCTTGTTTCCTTGCTTTTTGCACCACCAATCCTCACATACCACCAATCACTTTCTCAGTATAGTTATTTGTTTCCCTAATATTTTTTCTCTGCCAGGAGTGTTCAGTCAATATAATATATGGCTTAGTGTATTCATTGCAATGCTTCAATTCCTCTTATTAGTATCGGGTAATCTGAGTATACTAGTATAGGCCTCTTTTTAATTTTATTGATAATACTAGTCCAGACTGAGTAGTCCTACCTTTGTTCTTCGGATATCTTATAAACTCAGAGTTCTCCTTGTTAACGAGCCGTTTTCTTTGGCTTGGTCATAGATTGATGACCTAACGTAACGGGATTGGCAAAGCGCTATACAATAGTATTGATATGTTTGTCACAATGATAGTTTCTCATGAATATAATTACTGTCCGCCCCTTTTTGTTGGATATGTGTGACCAAATCGAAGGAGATCGAGAACAAATCGGGACTTCAACGTTACTACAAGGTCTTAAACTGTAGTCAGTGCCTGTACCAGTGATTGTAACTAGTTGGATTCATTTCTACTCATTTCGCTTCGTGCCTATGTTTGTCGAAACCTTTGTAAACCGCTAGCGCGCGTGAAGCACAATGTTTTGTTTGACTCTTGTACACACTGAGGATAGCGTGCAGGCGTGAGATAGAGCGCAAATGCTACTATAAAGATCGAAGTTTTGCATGGTTTTGTTTTTACAACAGCCAGACCTTTACTAAAAAAGTTACGCTACTTTCAAAGTCAAACCAAGTGAATTTAAGTGCCTATCTTTGTCGGATCCTACTGAAGTAGTAAGCATAGTTCCTTTCGTGTTTAATAGTTCAATAGTTTCAATAGTAGTTGAAGCTTTGCATGCACTTTGTTTCACTCTATTTTATGGAAGGATCACAAAGATATGATTTTTCAAAAAGAGGTCAATCACATATTTGAGACAATGTATAAAGCAGTATGTATCGGCAAAGTCGCTTATCGGTGAGGCGAAAGAATGAGACCAGAAATCCAGGACCTACTCCATTGATATCTCCTACTGGAAGAACGTTAGGGTGGCCCATTTACAACAACAGCTAAGTCTGACTTCTGTCAGTCTATGATGACGTCATATACGGTGAAACGATCATACGTCAAGTTCAATGTATTGCGTTGCCAATCCCGTTACGTTATCTATGGCTTGGTCACCTTTGCTGAATTAGACTTTAGAACCGCCTGCTGTAACCGTGCAGTGTCTGCAGCTGCGTACGTTAATTGTCTGTAGCCTGGCAAATTATAAGCTGGCTAGTGAGACTACCCCCTCTGAACACTTTCAGTCTTTGGCATACAACCCTAGGGCGGATACAGAAGAGGGGTCCAGATGATATTCACAATCAATTTTCACCATACATGGTGTTATTGGGTGATAATTGGGTGATAAATTGCCCATGTATGGTAAAAATTGATTGCGAAATGATCGGACCGGCATGGCTGAATAAATTCGCGCGGGCTCTTATGAAGGGGCGAAGAAACTGGCCTGAACACATCAAAGGTAGACAATTATGATTCAGCTTGTCTATTAGAAAGCACATCCAAACGAGTCGGCTTTTAAAACTTGTGCTCTATACAATGGTGAAATGCCAGGATTAAGTCTTACGAATTGCCGGTTAATTTACACATGCATGCCAGTGGCGAAGCAAAAACAGGTTTAATAAGCGGTGAAACCTAGTTAAATAGCACTGAAGGGCAGCAATAACAGCGTGTGGTACGATCAGGTACTGAGTACATTGCGCATTTTGAACCTCCTCCAGCTCTTGGACTACTCAGAGATGATATATAGAATACTGTAGAGTCACGGTACAGGACTATGGCTTCTAATTAATGGTCGATGGGTTGCGTAGCCTATATATTGAAGTTTTCTGTTTGAATTATACGTACATTCTTCCCTGTATATGTATCACAGAGGATGGTTGTCAAGAAAGAGGAGGTTTGAGGCTGAAAATGCACTGCTATGACTGTGTCCATTGGCATTGACTTCTGGGTAAGAGCTAGAATTAAAAGCAGCTGTCTGTGGTTATGACGTTATATTTACTGCGTTTCCAACCGCATTTTAATCTACATGTATTATTACCAAACTGTACACACCCCTCCATTTAGATGATAAATAGTAGCATTTACAAGTATTTACAGGGAGATACATCATAATATGAACTTGTCCAGGGGTGATGTTATAAAAATGCTTTTTGTTTGAATCGCTATATCTTTCGAACGCTAAACGCTATCGACTTCCAATTTTCAACAGTTCATACTACACCATTTCTCTATGACCAGTTACATTTTCAATTGGAGTCTTGCACTTGCTCCATGCCAGTATTGCAACGTTCAATACCCGACCGGGTTCAAACCCGCCATAACTAAACAAGGCTATAAGCTATGTCGGGTAATGAGCAGCTATAGGTATCTTTGTACCTTGGGTAATTATAAGGTGCATAGTACCATTAGTACGTAAGGGAAAATTACATTTTGAAATTTCACAGAGATATCTACTAGTATGTTAGTGTTCTAGTCTGGCTTGCGATACTAGGTAAAATTGCTGGATAATGTTTATTTATTAAAGAGCTTACTAAACAGTATCAACTAACGTAAATGACACTGAATTCAGAAATGATTAAAATTATGACCCCCGGCGCGGCCTCGTGTACCATACTTCTCGCGCGGATGAGTTGTACTGCAGTAGGTACGTAATGCCACACTTTCTTTCCTTCCATACCAGGGGTGTGCTTGCTAGCGCTAACAGGATGTTATAGTGGCATTCTAATAACGACATCGGGGTAAATACGCAGTATGTCGCACCCCGACTAGGACAGAGAGGACGCGAGGATATTAAGTATGGCAATTTCAAACACGCGCGCAAATAAATGCAGATACATATAGTTAGTTACTGGAATCCATCCAAGCCAGCTGCAGTCAGCCAGCCTAGCTATATACACGCGTGTGGTTTTGGAGCCAATAGTATTTTACCCAACAGGTTATTCTGCGCCAATGGTATAAGCAACGCGCCGCCGGGTCAGCGCAGATATAGGTACTGTTGTACCTAAGGGCCTGGGCTGCCAAAGTAGGGTGCACAGTACGAGGTATATGGGCACGATGTACAAGGGAAAATAAACTATAAGTAACGCACATGGAAACGTTTTGTACTGTAGTAATACTTAGCATGCACATATATATGTCTATACTAGTATCAAATGTAAACTTCCTTTCTCCTCCCCAGTGCTGCTTCATTTAGTGGCCTGTGCAGCTGGCCAGCCTCCTCACTTCACCCAGGAGCCCCAGGACACTGTAGTATACAAGACATCCCTGGTGCTGGACTGTACTGCCCAAGGTCACCCCTCCCCCACCATCACATGGTACAGAGGGGACCCTCCAGCCTTAGTCTCTGATGGCCATGTGCTCAATGGCTCACTGCTCATACCCACTGTGGTGGAGGGGGTGGATGCTTCCAGAGGGGGCATCCCCTACCACTGTAGGGCTACCAGTGATCAGTTTGGGACCATCAGAAGCAGAACAGCCACTGTCTACTATGCATGTGAGGTGACCACACAATAACAGTGGTACAGTTGATGATGTGGTCCTTCTGTTGGCAGTCTTTGGTGAGGGAGAAGATATCACATACAGTGTCAAAAACACATCCAATCCACTTTATAAAGACAATGTTGCCCTTTACTGTAATGTGTCATGGTCCAACCCTTCCCCTTCAATAATCTGGGTGGATGGCCTCAACCAAACTGTACCCAGTGATGGGACCAAGTTCCTCTACCTGGAGGGTGGACGATACCTTGCCATCATTGGGGTTGACCCTGTGACTGCACAGAGAGTGTTCCACTGTAGAGTGACCAATGTCTTTGGAATGCTATCAGTGGACAGTCCAACAAGATATAGGTTTAACATAACTGGTGAGTCCCCTTTCTTCCCAGTACACATGATGAGGTCTGTCCCATCCTCTCCCCCAGCTTCTCCAAGGACTGGACTGGTCATCTACAAACCACTTGAAGATGTCACTGCTTATGTAGGAGATACTAATGTCCAGTTCTCTATGATAGCTGCTGGTGATGGGCCAACATCTTTGAACTGTGTAATAACAAGTGGATCATCAGTGCAAGCAACAACATTGTCAGTGGGGTCATCAGTAGTAAGACTGGTGATAACAGGTCCAGTGTCAGTTAATGACAATGGAGCAGTGGTGACATGCCAGGTCTTTAGCAGTACTGGAATAACATCTTACACAGCCACACTGATTGTCCTAGGTGAGTGACGACATTGGCTGTATTGGTAGCCATCTTGTTCCTCTGACTAGCAAGGGTCAACCTGGTGGTGACCTCAAGTCCTGGGGACTGTTTGGACAACTCTGTGGGCACCAAGGTCTTCTTCCCCTGTGAGGCTAGTGGAGTGGGCCTGGGGATGAGGTGGTACAGGAATGGGGAGGAGGTGTCCCCTGGTCCACGTGTGGTGATCAGTGGGTTCACCATGACCATATATGGTCTGTTGGAGGTGGACTCGGGCATGTACCAGTGTTCAGTGTCCAATGGAACCAGCTCAGATTGGAGACAGTGGAGAGTGGTGGTATCAAGTGAGTGTGCATATGTGATAGAGGCCATACATGTACCAGTTTTGTGTAACACATATATGTACAAACATTTCTAGGCTATTTTCTAGCACATTTATATTCAACCATTATTGTGTTTTTCTCTCATCATTACTCAGATGTGGTCCCCATTCCCATCAAGGAGTCTGTAGTGGTGGTGGGTGGAGGTGGTGGTACTACTCTGAGGGTACAGGTGATGTCATACCCTCCTCCTGACCATGTCCAGTGGTACATGAATGGCTCCCTGGTGATGTCCAGTGATCTGTACCTCATCTCCAACATCTCTGTCTCTGACAACTCAACTGTCCCCATCACCTACAGTGCCTCTCTCACCATCTCCTCTGTTAACCTCACTACTCAAGGATTCTACTTGGCCTCCTTCTATGGTTATGTGGGTGGGGTCAACACCTCCTCCATCTTTGTCACATTTGGGGGTAAGATCAAGAGTTATTATAATATCCATGTAGGATTTGTATCGTGATAAATTGGCATCATCCACAAAGCACATGCATGTATATAAGAGATTGTTTAGTTGTACCTTGAGTGTACAGGCATTACCTAGAGTGTACAGGCATTATCTAGAGTGTACAGGCATTACCTAGAGTGTACAGGCATTACCTAGAGTGTACAGGCATTACCTAGAGTGTACAGGCATTACCTAGAGTGTACAGGCATTACCTAGAGTGTACAGGCATTACCTAGAGTGTACAGGCATTACCTAGAGTGTACAGGCATTACCTAGAGTGTACAGGCATTACCTAGAGTGTACAGGCATTACCTAGAGTGTACAGGCATTACCTAGAGTGTACAGGCATTACCTAGAGTGTACAGGCATTACCTAGAGTGTACAGGCATTACCTAGAGTGTACAGGCATTACCTAGAGTGTACAGGCATTACCTAGAGTGTACAGGCATTACCTAGAGTGTACAGGCATTACCTAGAGTGTACAGGCATTACCTAGAGTGTACAGGCATTACCTAGAGTGTACAGGCATTACCTAGAGTGTACAGGCATTACCTAGAGTGTACAGGCATTACCTAGAGTGTACAGGCATTACCTAGAGTGTACAGGCATTACCTAGAGTGTACAGGCATTACCTAGAGTGTACAGGCATTACCTAGAGTGTACAGGCATTACCTAGAGTGTACAGGCATTACCTAGAGTGTACAGGCATTACCTAGAGTGTACAGGCATTACCTAGAGTGTACAGGCATTACCTAGAGTGTACAGGCATTACCTAGAGTGTACAGGCATTACCTAGAGTGTACAGGCATTACCTAGCTGGAGTGTACAGAGTGTACAGGTATTACCTAGAGCACTTGGTCGTATAATGTATGCTGTCTACACCTCCCCCATCTACATGTATGTCACATTAGGGGGGAAAATATAAATGATATTGTTAAAAAAATACTAGATATTGCCCTAGCAGTAACTCATAGGAGCTGATATTAATGTGTGTAAAATAGCTCCATTTTGATCAAAAAATGGCATTAATGCATCACATGCATGTGTGCCCCTCCCACTTCCACGTTCTTCCCTAATCTTGACCTCCATCTTTAAATTTTTTCTTCCTCCTCCTCCCCATCCAGTACCAGCTGTTGTCCTTGGAATGGCTGTTCCAGTATGTCTGAAGGCTGGGGGTAGTGTCCAGTTGGTGTGTGAGGTCTATGGATATCCCATTCCAACTGTTCACTTCTTCAAGGAGAACTCCTCCCTCCCCCAAGATGACCACACCCATATCACCACCAACACTCTCACCATCACCAACATCCAACCACAGGATGGAGGTGTGTACTCGTGTTCTGCAGAAAATGGAGTCACTGACTACTCCATTGGTCATGAGCTGGTTTACTGCTGTAAGTACTGAAGATATGAGAACATTTGGAGGATAAAATACTTTCCTTCTATCTAGATGACCTCCCTCATGACTACAGATGGATAGCAGCACTTGTGGTGGTGGTGGTGGTGATGATGGTGGTGATTGTAGGTGTGGTTTGCCATCAAAGGTCAGCACACAAACCAGCTAAAGATGTGGGGGTGAGGTATATATGTAATAATTTGTGTACTAATGATTGGTGCATTGTTTACTTAGTTACTAAGGCCTGTGGTTTGATTTTTAAATTATCTGATGGTAATGATTTGTGTACTCATGATTGGTGGATACTTTGGGATGGGTGTGGTCAATTCTCATGTCCCACCTCAGCATATCTCCATTTAGAGAGCACCATGAGGAGTGAACTAAATGCTGCTAATGTCCTGCTGCTGAGTGATTGGCCAATGTAGAAGATCATATAATCACTTCTGACATCTTCATCATCTGCCTATTTATTCATGTGTGTTTGTGATATGATATTGCAATCTGCTAAATTATTATATATTGGTGATTATAGATGTTCATTCCCCAGGGTGGTTAGTGCTGATTATTACACAATTCAAAATGGCCGCTCTGAGCCGCAGTATTAAACTATAAAGTGTTAAGTGACAAGGTATGTCACATGCAGTGTTGATCATTCACCCCTCGCGTTTGGCCAAATCCGAATACTGGGGGGGGGGGGGGGGGGGGGGGTTCCCCCTCGAGTTTGGCCAAATCCGAATACAGCATTTAATCGCGATATAGTAAATTATTCATGATCAATTATTGCTTGGTTATTAAATGTTGGAGTGAATAGTTATGGTTACCACGAAGGTATACATGTACTTACTAAATGTACTTGCTACCACAGACGATTTCATGAGCGTTGATCGCAAAGCCTTAAAAACTGCCGTATGGGAGGCTTTGGAAGGAACAATTTTTTACTGCTACATGATAGCTTGCGCGCAATGTTCCCAAGCAGCCTGTCAGCAGAAATCAATAAGATCCATTGTTGTGGTGGAGGAATCATCAATCATACGTCCCTACCATAGCTAAGCCAGCAACCAAGTACTTGCGCATATATTTTTGCTTAGGTATTTTCCTTAAGAAAAGGTTGCGCCCGTGGGGGCGTGGCATCTTGCATGAAAGGCTGCATTGGCAATCGTATATTTCTAAGGCAAAATTCAAACTGAACTGGTTTAACTGTAACAGTAAATTGATATACCTAAATTTATGCTTATTCTCTGCTCGTTTGTAAATTTTATTTCTGTATATCTTTGTTACGTCCGTGCACGTAATTTTTATTTCTGTATATCTTTGTTTACGTCCGTGCACGTTTATTTCGCGATATGACTAAAGATTAATCGCGATATATCGCCTTATCGCGGCAACACTGGTCACATGACACTATATCCATAGCTTCACATTTAATAATGGTGGCTCTCTCAAGGAAACACCTAGCCTGCTTTAATGATCCATCCCCAGACCTTCATGTGGGTGGACCCCTCCACCAACATAAGGACTGGGGATGAGGGCAAATACATACACAAAAGTGCTACCTACTTGCTGGTGTCATGGTACAAGAGCATATATCATTATGTAGTCATCTCATTTCTACTGCAACATTCACAGTCATACATACAACATGGCCTAGGCATGTACACTCATTGTCATGTGCAGATTTGGCCACATCTCATGCAAGAATATCAATGTTAACAGTCTGAGTCTACAGGTCAACATGTCTTGTGGCTTTGCAGAAAGGGCTCCATTCATCCTTATAGACTGGTGATGAATATTGTGGGTGGGAGGGTGTTGATACTTGAACCAACATGCATACTCCATCACACACACCACACATATGCACACATACTTAATAGATAAGGCCCCATTTGACTCACCGTTGTAAAGCTTATTCTGGAACTCAATCCTAAAGGAATGGATATTTTCAAACAGACATCACATGATTGCAGTGTGCACATACCAATGCAGGCACAGGGCATGGGGGAGTCTATACAATGCTCCCATTCACATGTAGGTGTTATGTGTGTTGGGGTCCAGGTGTGTGTGTGTGGGGGCAGATAAAACATTTTGAGCAGAATCACTGTGCACCTCCAGACTACAAACTCTCTACAACATCTACCTGCCCAAAATACCCACAGGGCCAAGATAGCAACCACACCAAGGTCAACATTACCTGGTGCTTGGCTTATAGCATCTTACTGTCACACACCCAACTAACAATTCAAAATGTCACATGACATCATACATGTACACATACTACAACCTACCAGCTACTTATAGCAAATTTTGATTTTGAGCGTACTTTATTTAGAGGTGGTGGGCCCACACCACCCCAAGGGAAATCTCCTTTAGTGCTGAAACAGAAAGCATCGTATCATGCCACAGTATAGCCACAACTTTCATAAACTTTCATGGTGCTTCCTGATCTGCTGCCACTGACCTACTAAGTTCTAGAAGCCTGTGCATAACAGATATAACACAACTATGCTAGACACTACCTGACCCATGGGGACTATAGTCCGCCATAGCTAGACCCTCGCATGGATAGAGGGGCTAAAAGGTTGAGTTGTGCCAACTTGTTACTGCTCATAACAGTTCATACAGTTGGGAAGAATGCAATTTACTTACACTTCCGACAGAATTATTTTTAATGAACAGAAACTAATCAGCACAACTAGAGAACAGGCCAACCTTCCAGACCCTCCATCCACACAAGTGTCTGCTACATGGGACTATGTGCATGTGTGACGGATCTGCCAGCGCCTTTGCCACGCAAGCCGCCAACGTCCGTGTTCACAAAGCTCGTCTTCACTCCTGTCCACACCCCTGTGTACTATGGTCCACACCCCTGTGTACTATGGTCCACACCCCTGTGTACTATGGTCCACACCCCTGTGTACTATGGTCCACACCCCTGTGTACTATGGTCCACACCCCTGTGTACTATGGTCCACACCCCTGTGTACTATGGTCCACACCCCTGTGCACTATGGTCCACACCTCTGTGTACTATGGTCCACACCCCTGTGTACTATGGTCCACACCCCTGTGTACTATGGTCCACACCCCTGTGTACTATGGTCCACACCCCTGTGTACTATGGTCCACACCCCTGTGTACTATGGTCCACACCCCTGTGTACTATGGTCCACACCCCTGTGTACTACGGTCCACACCCCTGTGTACTATGGTCCCCACCCCTGTGTACTATGGTCCACACCCCTGTGTACTATGGTCCACACCCCTGTGTACTACGGTCCACACCCCTGTGTACTATGGTCCACACCTCTGTACTAGATTCAAATGATAATAATGATACTTCAACTTTCACTACCTATGGTTTGATCAATTGTAACATAATGAAAACAGTTCTTTTAAAAAAGACATATGCCAATCTTGCTAATACATGTCTATGGTGTCATCTTAATATGTACTTGTGTCTGCGTATGTATATGTCTGTGTGTGTGTGTGTGTGTGTGTGTGTGTGTGTGTGTGTGTGTGTGTGTGTGTGTGTGTGTGTGTGTGTGTGTGTGTGTGCAGTGGCCTTGACACCATGCATGGTCTACATGTGACCACCATTTCATTATCAGATGATCTCTTCCTGTTGTTGCCACATGTATTTATAATAAAGGTATCATAGCCTTAGTTTGGCAAAGATAAGCCTAGCCTGGGAAGGTATGGTGATCAGTTGGTACTCCATATTCTTATGCATCCTTTGAGGGCATATAACCATACCCCTAACAATGTTATGTGTCCCTCTGCAATGTTATGTGTTCAATGAAGACCCCCTCTGAGGCTCTCTCCTCACAATCAAAAGTCGTGCTGTGTAAATCACATGATTAAGGGAAAAATCAAGGCAAGTTCCTTTTATACCCCCAATGAAAGAATTCTCTGGCATGTCAACCTACAATGCATTGCACGTGTTTTTACATTTTACATAAAACCTCAATCTTCAACATTCATGCATCAGCATATGCATGCAGATACGTGATTCTGTTGCTATACAGCTCATAATTTTATCGCACGAGCATAGCATAATATGGGGTACATGTATAAAGGTGGCCCAGAAAAGCTATTACATCAGTTAAATAATGCCTTTTGCAAACCCACCCATGGTCAGTATAAATCGTCTGAACTAGCTCTGCACATGCAGCTGTTAATGCAGATGCCTTTGCTTAACAAGGTACTAGTTATGCATAAAATAAAAATAAAAACAGGCGAATTTCTACACGATGTTAGTGCTATTGCAATTAAAATGACATTCTAGCAGGGGTAAGGCTGGTTCAGAGCCATTCTAATATGATGCCTCTTACAACCACACAAGGCAGCTAGGTGCTATGTATAGTGGTGGAGGAGAGGCTCTGCTCACATAGAAATAGAAATAGCTACTACAGTGGTATTTCAAAAAAGAACTCCAATGGGGGTAGAGTAGCCTCGTCCCCAGGCCATATTAAAGTTACGGGAGCAAAAAATACATTTTTTGCACCCGTAACTTTAATAAAAAATAGGGCCTGGGGACAAGGCTAGGAGCAGAGGGACTCTAATGGGAACAAAAGAGATTACAAAAGGGAATTATATCCCACCTCCTGTCTACACTGAGTAGAGTAGTATCTGATAAACCTGCAAATGGATGCCATTGTATTAACAGCAGATAATGAATAACATGGCAAGTACATGTACACATATGACCGCAAAGGTCATCCCTACATGTACACATATGATCCACCACAAGGGCCCTGGCAACTTGTCTCATGCAACTCAAATGAATATGAGAAAAAGGCGCCAGTAAGTCCCTTATATGCTGGCCTAAGCCAGCATATAAGGCAGCTTATAAGACTAACATAATTCATTGAGATCTATATACAGTTGAGATTTTGATTTGCTGAGCATTCAATTATTGCTCATATCATTATGAAAAACAGACTTAGCAGTCACAACTTTGGTATCAATACTTAGTAGATGACTGAACTGGCAATATTTATCACCCATGGCTGGTGTCCCATTGTGTTCTTGTGACCACAGAGTTAATTGTATAGTCACATGTTCCAGGAATGGGCTGGGAGCAGTGGCAGCCTGGCTACTTTATGGCAGGGGGGGGCACACACAAGAACGCCCCACCCCTTGTCTTGTACCCATGTATCCGCCCCTGCAAATCCAGTTGGAATGACGATGATCGACCGTGCACATGCACATGCACAATAGAGGCAAGTTAATTTGTTAATTAAATAAATATTTATAACCATTAATTCAGACGATTGAGCACTATCGCTGAATAATACATTCACCTGACGCCCTTCGGTGCCCGTGGTGCCCCGCGTCATAAAGTGGCAGGTGGGTTGGTGCCCCCCTGGCCCCCCCGGCCAGGCTGCCACTGGCCGTGAGAAGTGGAACTCTCAAGTCCACTCTCACGCCAATATAGGACTGACGTAGCTGGTAAATAGGCCAGGCAGGGTGGTATATCATAGGATATCCCTACATAGTACCGACAGACTATGTCAGTCCCATTCCTATGTAGCTAGAGGATCACCTACCACCACTAAGGTAGGTGGCAGGTGGTCCCAAGTGCAGCATTGTACATGTGAAGCTAGACTGATTATGTTGGACCGATGCTGAGTCACTGTATACATGTACATGTAGGTGCATGGGATCTAGTCTTACATGTAGATAGTAATATAGTTTATCAGTATTTCTGTATGGTACCACAATTAGAACCTGCACACCAGGCTATTAGTAGCATTTGAATTTTAAAAGCCAAATACTGTCAGAGACAAGCATGGAATTACAATCATTAGTACCCCCCCCCCCATTCTAACTTCTAGTTTTGCACCATAAAAAAAATTCCAGCAGCAATGTCACAATGTCATATGTAGCGTAGCAGCGGGTGTACTCTTTCTACTGTGGCATAGTGGGGTCTTTAAGATAGCACTACTATGAGCGGATGATGACCTCAAGAAACAATACTAGTACGTACAAATTCTCACCAAAGTACAAGCACGGCACTCACAGCTGGAGGTAGAAACATTCCTTGACTCAGAGTAGGTCAGCCAATGGTGTGAAAGACTGCTCAAAATCCCATGTACAAATCCATAACCAAAATGCATGACAACTAAAAGAAGAGAAAAGGATGACCAAGATGGTAGAGGCACCTGTACCAAATTAAAACAAAACAACAGCATATAGAGAGAATGCCACAAAGTACAGACACCACCTAACTAGCCACACCAAGCAATAGACGATCACAGCCACCAATACCACTGCAACCATTCACCCCCAAATTCATCAAACCCCTCTATCCCAGCTGGTCCCCTGTCTACAGCTAGACTCACTCATGCAGTGCAGGCCTGGACTCGGAAGAGAAAAAGGTCACAGTGTGTACTACAGTGCAACTATGCCATTCAACAATTGTACTATGGCTTTGTAGGTCGCGCACAGAGCCTTACATGTATGTGCAATACAAGTACTTGAGACAAAGTAATTCTGAAGTTTTAAAGCACAGAGTAATAAGTTGGATGGTGAAATCTGTGCTACCCCATAGAGCATTTTTAGCCTTGCGCTCTGAGCTTTAACTCCAAAATAGCTTTGCGATCAAGTGCAAAGTTGGACTTTGTAAACATATTGCACAAACACTGTATCAAAAGCTCATGCATTTGCATACATGTACTTCCCAGCAAAAGACCAAGACATATGGGTAGTACTTACTTTACATGCCATTACATGACATGTCTGACATCTTTATGCTTAACACCAGCATGTAGACAGAATGCCACAAAGTACAGACACCCCTAATTACAGCCAACCCACACCAAGCAATAGACAATCACATCAGCCAACACAGGTCCAGACATGTCAGCAGTGATAGTAGCGACTGCTGACTGGTCCACAAGCAACTCAAATTCAAGGGGCACAGTTCTTCTGTTGTATTGGAAACGTTTAGTATGATTACATGTAGTGAGGCATTATTTTAGATGGATGTGCATTATTTGTTTTTGCATGCATGAACTAAAGACTTGGACAGAGTTAGAGTTTCCCTACATATTTGGGGATGAGCAGCAATACAAGCAGCAGTAGTCCAGAGGTTCAGGTATGAACGTTTTGATAAGATGGTGCTGATAAGTGTGTGCTGGTACAACTATGACATTCTATTCAAGCGCTGATCAGGCCAGCAACAAAAGTGTACTATGGATGAGAGATAAGCATAAAGATGCCAACATTTTGTTCCATCCACACAGTCTCAGAACCTGGAGCAGACTTCACCAAAGCGAGATCAGACAGCGGTTAGATCATGTGAAACCTAGATTAGACTTTCCAAGATAACAACAGTTTTCCTGCATCGGTGATGTAAAATGAATGAGGGAGAGAAGCTGTCAATACCCTACATATTTAGTGTGCACTCGTCCATTAAGAGCAGTTTAACTTGCCTTTGTCACTGATTAAAAAATCAGAGCAGTTCTCTAATATAATGCATGTGCAATCAAGAAATTAAAGCTATTATGTAGTTGGAATCATATATACTCTTAAATTTATAAATATAGCATATCGGTAGCCAACTTTCCAGCGCTAGGTACAGTATTTACCAGACCTTCATTATCCATATGTATTTAATAGTAGTTTTATTTGGTGCGTGATTCAACTGAATTTCAAACTGAATGTGCCTCTACCTGTGCAAACCACAATGATGGGTCAGTGGACCAGAAAGGTGGCAGCTTGATGCTGACAGCTTACATGTACACACCAGCATGTTGGAAACACCTACAAATATCACCATGACCAGCACAAATCCTAGCATTGTGGAATATAGTAAAGGGAAAGGATGTGTTTGTCTCTTTGCCCACTGGTTCTGGGAAGACATTCTGCCACACCATTCTGCCTGAAGCTGTTCAATTGATACAACAGGAAAATGCAAATATAAACTAAAATCAAGTGATAAATGCCTTCCAATTTTCAGCTTTTTAAATTTTCATGGAGTGTTTAATGCCAATAATAAGCTGTCCAAATTTTTATAAATATATGGATACCCCAGGGATCTCCAAATTATCATTAATCTCCAGGTGTACTACATATAGGTGCAAGTTGAATTAATTTATAGCAAACCCATATGAATAGAGAACAAACCAAAAACCCATTGTACTGTAGAAATGGTTAGTGATTAAGAAAATACTAGTACTTCCTTGCAATTCTTCAAAGACTGTCCTATACAGCTAATTCTGCATTGCCAAAAGATGCATTTTCAACAAATGGCAAAGCAACTTCAAGCACCGACAAGTAATTTTGGAATGATTGGTACAACATGTTAAAAGAAGGGGGTAGTAAGACAGGTCTTTGGCACTGAGCATATTAAACTTGATATATGTACCTGTACATCAAATTAAATCAAATATAATTTTGTAATTTGCTAGCTCCAGAAGCGTATGAATGATACATATTTATCAGTCACATATTTTGGAATAACCAAGTGAATGGACAAAATCTGGAAAACATATACATGCAGAGCGGTTTATAACTCCCTTAAAGTGATCTGAAAAAATGTCAGACCAAGAGGCATTTTGGTCGGACATGATCTGACATCATTAATTATTCATGACTAAGCATTGCAGGTATAAACTAATTACATGTGTTATGAAATACATACAGAGTGCATAGTAGCAAGCAAAGGCATGGTTTGTACATTAGAGTTAGGATCTGAATCAGGATGAACTAGGTATGATGGGGATGGAGGACTGGCTATATGCAACTGACTAGTAAGACACAATAGTATATGGACTAGCTATCCAACGCTCACACGAATACACGGATACAGGCTTAATCAATATTCTGAACAAACTTTTCCCGCATAATCACAATCATGATCGAGGTTGGTTATTGCAGTCAATCAGCAGAGTAATTAGTGGGCGTAGTTGCTAGTTGTAATGATCGGCCGAAATGACCGACCGTAATAATAAATGATCGGCCATGGCATGTCCGATGGCCGACCGTTATATTCCGCTCTGATGTTACATGTACCGTGTTTTTGGTACAAATGGCAAAACCGATTAGGGTTAGAACACTGCCATAGAATGTACAAAGTAACACACACATCAAGTCTCTAGGGTACACCATCACACCCCCCTAGCGTAAAAAAAACATTCATCCTTGTCATACGTTTTTGTTAAACTATCAGCATAATGCATTTTTAAAGAATGTGCATCTGGTTTTTTTTTTTCTTTTTTGGATCGTGTGATTTAAAAAAAGTAGCTTGACAATTGGTAAATTTAGCATGATAGAAACAACAGTAGTGAAATGGATGTCAAAAACTATCAAGGTCTTAAGATTGGGGGTGCACGCTGAGTACAAGGGGCACCATGCAACATATATAACAATAAATTTGAATTACATCATACTAGACTATGGTTATTAATTCAATCCCCATAATAATATTAAAGGTATCAGGTGTAATAAAAATCTCTTTACCTCAGCTCACAAAAAGAAGACTATTAGAACCTCAAAATAGAAGACTTTAAGGCACATTTATTGCAATCTCAAGTAAGCTGTTGATTTATACAGAGGGTTCCTGTGAGATTCACTTCATGACTAAGGTAGCAACAAACCTTTAGTGTGTCAACCTGTTCTTGTCCATTGTACGATTTTCTCAACAGATAGTTTCCTGGTACATATAAACCTGTAATACAATTCAATATATGTATTAGCATTAATATTTGGTTTGCTTTTGAAAAAAAAAAATCACCTTACACACGTACCAACAACCATCTCCACTAACTTGCTCAGGTACTGTATGTCAGGCTGTGTGACTATACTGAAAAGATGGTGGTAAATGAGCAAACTGCAAAGCACACACACCTACATGTTTCGCATCTTGCCCATGTGACAATCACATCACCCGCTGCTGTGAAAATCTGGGTCTGGGTACGAGACAAACCACAAAGCGGTAAAGCTACATCCACGTGCTCACGCAAGGGGGGCGTATAGCCCAACGTTTGCGTCTCACTAGCTCAGCGCTACAATGCCATACAGTTGTTTCTTCTACAGACTAAGGCGGGGGCGTAGCTATAGGTTACCACGTAGGCCGTAAACAGATAACGTACATGCGGTCTCATGCACAACTTCTTGTCTGTACCGAAGTAACACACGAATCACGAATCAACCCATTCCACCTAGCCGAACAAAACCTCCGTAAATTAATGCATGGCCGCTCACCGATAAATCTTTAAAACTGAAGGCACTCCGCAGAGCCATAGAAATTGGAAAAAAATGACGTGCAATTTGATTTATGGCTGGTTATTATTGAATGGATTACATCAGTGCCCACCGTTTACTAACATATACATAGGGGCGAACTGCAGTCAGTCTATAGCTAGTATACCACAAACGATTTCATCTTTAACTGTAATTACAATTTAATACATTCACCACACGAATGTAGTATACAAAATAAACTAAGCTAACTTACCAGACCATAAGGTGGGCATAAAAAGTCTGTACATGTAAAACTATGGAGGCACCACCCCTTGACCTATGAACCACATCAACCACCAATCTATCCTTTACCATCCAATATTAAGACAGGTAGAACCAGTTACCATGTAAACTAAGGTGTGATGTTGTAGTAATAGTGAGCCATTCATTAAATCAAGTGCTACTTTTCTTTCATTTCATGACTGCATGTTCAATAAATTGGGTTACCTGCATGTGTAAACATACAATACTGAACACAAATCCCCTTTTTACATTCATTCAATATATCAGTCTGAGGTGGTTGGATGCTGGTACCAGTTGAGTTTTGTGTCCATGAAGCTGATGACCATCAGAGTGATGTACAGCCTGAAGGGGAACAACTGCAGAGGGCAGCCATGACACAGAACTAAAGTGAAAACGCTCAAGGTCTCTAATTCATATTTACCGGTAGAATTTTGGCAGAGGAGGAATTGGCATAGGATTTGTGTTAAATACTCTGTCATCAAATTTGGCAGTTTGGTGGTCTTTTCTGTGCAGTCAACCTCCAACTTTTTTTATTGGCAGACTTATATCTAAGGTATTACACCCTGCAATGGCTGCAGAGGGAAATTATGACACTCCTCATTGAGAAATGCAGAGTTCTGGTCTCCCACCTGATCATTGTGTCAAACTCAAGGAATGCCTCAAGATGGGCAATTCATGGCATGCTCTACGTGTATACAATGTATACATGTAGATGTATATGGAACCACATATGCAATGTGGCTGCCAGCCATAGCATAACCAGATAGCATCTCTAAAAGCACTCTTGTGTAGAGCAAAACCATGCCATGCGATATGGAGAGCATTCAGCCAGCTGGATGCTCATTTTTTACTTGCAACATCTGGACATTTTTTTGGCTTGAAGCTAAGCCAGTAACTTGGCAACAGATGCAATTCTTTATTGTTTTTTTTTATGTTTGGCTTGAAGCTTTGGAAACAGCTAGCTACAATTCTTTATTGCTTTGTAAAACATGTTTGCCTGCATGCCTAGAAGTTGGCAGTGGCTGTTGATGGGGATGAGATAATCCCAAACACTACTGCCGGCCAGTAGACACCCTTGTTACCAATTGGGATTGTGGCATCTCAGCTGCTTTCGACATTTATTTTACCATTGCATCCCAGTCTAATTCTGGAAATGTGAATGCATGTATCAGGGTGTTTCAGCAAAGGCAGCAGAGCATACTTAAAATGGATGTCTGGGGACCAGAGGCACTGTGGATCATTCCCTTCGGGGAAGCACCCCAGAGTCCAAGGTTGTAACAGAGCTATATGGCCACCTTAGCTTGCTATTGGTTAGAGCTACTGCTGGATCAATCCTGGTCTGCTCCTACCCCAACAAGAAAAAACTGTACACATTGCTTGTGTGTGTGTGTGTGTGTGTGTGTGTGTGTGTGTGTGTGTGTGTGTGTGTGTGTGTTGTGTGTGTGTGTTGTGTGTGTGTGTGTATATACATGTATATATATATATGTTTGTGTGTTTGTTTACATGTACACAAAAGATTCATAATTGCATGTGTAATTACATTGTCATACTCAGACTCCTGAACATATGTGAAGTGTGTGCATGTGTGCCAGTGCAAGTGTGTGTGCATCGTGTGTGTGTGTGTGTGCCAGTGTGTGTGTGTGTGTGTATTTGGTTTTGTAAGTTGTGTGTGCATGATGTATGGCGTTTTTTATATTTCCACCATCATTTTACCACTATTTGCATGGGTGCATGTGTGATGGAGGCTGTGCGTATACATTAAAGAATGAATGAAGGCACCTTCAATTAAAGCACAGCTGTAGTCGGTGTAGACAGGAGTAACAGTGTAGATGTGTGCTATACCTTCCCTAGCTGTATGTATAAACCTTTGCTCTACTGAGATGGTAAAGGCCTGATCAGTTTCACAAAAGATTCATAATTGCATGTGTAATTCCATTATCACCTATGTGAGTGTGTGTGCTTGGGTTGTGTGTTGTTTGTTAATGTACATGTGTCGTGTGCCATGTGCATGTGTGTGTGTTGTGTATTTGGATTTGTAATTTGTGTGTGCATGATAGTGATGTATGGAGTTTCTTATCATAATGCTTCCATGTCCGTACAAGCCTCTGCAAGTGCATTCTTGCTGTTAGTTGAAGTTTGTTTTTGTTATTGTTTTATCTAATTACTTAAAGTATATTTGTGGGGAAAAAAAGTGATCAACACATCGACCTCTACAGCTATGATCAACAGCAACAGAAAATCTAAGACATAGCTATAGGGGGACAAAGAAGCATCTGCCACTACAGGAGGTGACTTGTGCATGAAACATCACCACATGACCACAGTACCCACTGATGAGCAGATTGAAGGAGGTATGCGGCCAGTAGCAGTAGCAGTAATGGATTACAAACAAACAATTTGACTACCACGCTTTTTGGTTGCAATGCAAACTGAATTCTCTTTACTCTGCAAAGCAATCAGGGACCAGATCTTTTCATCAAAGGCTACACACAAAAGACTTTCTAATCTCGTTTAGTTACATGTAGCTTGTTCTATTTGTACATGTATAAAAATGGAGAAAAATAAAAAATCATATATCGGATATCACTTTATCCCTTGGTTACCAATATGGCACGATCTTCGACTGCTATGCACATAAAAATTAACGATCTGTACGGTGGTGGCATATTATTTATGGTGGTGGCAACTTGGAAACAACTTTATTTGACCTACAGAGCTGAAAATTAATTACGCAGTACATGCCATTATGTTCGAAATTTTGGCCCCGGCGCGGCCTCGTGTACATGCACATAACAACAACAAAAAACAAGCTACAAAAAAGATACATGGAGATATTGACCGTATACTCCCTACCTCTCGCGTGGATGATGCTAGGTACGTAATGCCACACAATTTGTGCCACAAAATTTGTGCCACGCCGCCAGGGGTCCGCTATGTAGTTGCCAAACGTTGACTAGATGTTATAGTGGTATTCACTACTTACAATTTCTTCATTTCTTTGCGCTTGCAGTGTAATAAATACATAGCATGTTTCACACAAAGTGTTACTTGATGACTTTTTAAAACGCGCGATCTCGTGCAGCATGATGTGATTCAGAGCCAATGGCGGTTAAATACGTGCAGATAATATAAAGTACTAAAACTGGTTTAATTTCAATATACAATATACGTATTGCATGGGCACATCTATAGGGAAATAACATAAGAATATGTCGCGGTATTATGGACAACTGATGTTACTTCGATATCAGATAGTGTTTATCAAATCATCGGCTAACATCTTTAAAACTTCACGTTATTAGACCACCTCTTTCCTTTTTTGGTACGTATATGTTACTTGTACGTTTATAGAATAACTTTTGTATCAGTTGAGTTGTGAGTAATCAACCATTAATATTTTTTTGAATGCTCAAGTTGGTGCATGTGCCAAATGTACACTTCCTGCTGCTTCATTTAGCGGCCTGTGCAGCTGGCCAGCCTCCTCACTTCACCCAGGAGCCCCAGGACACTGTAGTATACAAGACATCCCTGGTGCTGGACTGTACTGCCCAAGGTCATCCCTCCCCCACCATCACATGGTACAGAGGGGACCCTCCAGCCTTAGTCTCTGATGGCCATGTGCTCAATGGCTCACTGCTCATACCCACTGTGGTGGAGGGGGTGGATGCTTCCAGAGGGGGCATCCCCTACCACTGTAGGGCTACCAGTGATCAGTTTGGGACCATCAGAAGCAGAACAGCCACTGTCTACTATGCATGTGAGGTGACCACACAATAACAGTGGTACAGTTGATGATGTGGTCCTTCTGTTGGCAGTCTTTGGTGAGGGAGAATATATCACATACAGTGTCAAGAACACATCCAATCCATTTGCTAAAGACAATGTTGCCCTTTACTGTAATGTGTCATGGTCCAACCCTCCACCTTCAATAATCTGGGTGGATGGCCTCAACCAAACTGTACCCAGTGATGGGACCAAGTTCCTCTACCTGGAGGGTGGACGATACCTTGCCATCATTGGGGTTGACCCTGTGACTGCACAGAGAGTGTTCCATTGCAGAGTGACCAATGTGTTTGGAAAGCTATCAGTGGACAGCCCAACAAGATATAGGTTTAACATAACTGGTGAGTCCCCTTTCTTCCACTGCAGTACACATGATGAGGTCTGTCCCATCCTCTCCCCCAGCTTCTCCAAGGACTGGACTGGTCATCTACAAACCACTTGAAGATGTCACTGCTTATGAAGGAGATATTAATGTCCAGTTCTCTATGGTAGCTGGTGGTGATGGGCCAACATCTTTGAACTGTGCAATAACTTCTGTTCCCATTGGATCAGTACTGCAGACAACAATACTGCTAGTTCAATCTGGAGTAGTTGGATTTATAAGTGGTCAGGTGTCATTAGTGGACAGTGGTACAGAGGTGACATGCCTGGTTACTCCTAGATTATCTTATACAGCCACATTGACTGTCCTAGGTGAGTGATGACATTGGCTGTATTGGTAGCCATCTTGTTCCTCTGACCAGCAAGGGCCAACCTGGAGGTGACCTTAAGTCCTGGGGACAGTTTGGACAACTCTGTGGGCACCAATGTCTCCTTCACCTGTGAGGCCAGTGGAGTGGGCCTGGGGGTGAGGTGGTACAGGAATGGGGAGGAGGTGTTTCCTGGTCCACGTGTGGTGATCAGTGGGTTCACCATGACCATATATGGTCTGTTGGAGGGGGACTCGGGCATGTACCAGTGTTCAGTGTCCAATGGAACCAGCTCAGTTTGGAGACAGTGGAGAGTGGTGGTCTCAAGTGAGTGTGCATAATGTGATAAGAGGCCATACATGTACCTGCACAGGTGGGTTTGCTTGTGTAACACATGTACAGACATTTTGTATTAAGAGATGCATGCATTTTGGATTCAACCATTATGTTAGTTAATATTTCTCTAATAGGTCTGGTCCCCATTCCCACCAAGGAGTCTGTAGTGGTGGTGGGCGGAGGTGGTGGTACTACTCTGAGGGTACAGGTGATGTCATACCCTCCTCCTGACCATGTCCAGTGGTACATGAATGGCTCTCTGGTGATGTCCAGTGATCTGTACCTCATCTCCAACATCTCTGTCTCTGACAACTCAACTATCCCCATCACCTACAGTGCCTCTCTCACCATCTCCTCTGTTAACCTCACTACTCAAGGGTTCTACTTGGCCTCCTTCTATGGTTATGTGGGTGTGGTCAACACCTCCTCCATTTTTGTCACACCTCCAGGTAGTAAGATCTTTAGGCACTGAGTTAAATTGGCAGGCATTACATAGAATGCCCATATAATGTATAGGCATTTCTTAGAGTGCACCCACATTACCAAGAGTGACCGTATAATGTATGTGGGTGTGGTCAACACCTCCTCCATCTTTGTCACATTTAGGAATAAGATAAATAATTGTTTTGATTATACAAGATATTAATTACTAATAATAACCCTCGCAATACATCATAGTGGCTGACATTTATTTGTGTAAAAAGTTTATAGTAGCTCCATCTGGATTAAAATTGGCATTATTGTGACACATGCATGTGTGAATGTGTGCCCCTCCCACTACTATCTTCTTCTTTGCCCTCCATCAGGTTTTTTAATACATCTCTCTTCTTCCTACCTCCTCCCCATCCAGTACCAGCTGTTGCCCTTGGAATGGCTGTTCCAGTATGTCTGAATGCTGGGGGGAGTGTCCAGTTGGTGTGTGAGGTTTATGGATATCCCATTCCAACTGTTCACTTCTTCAAGGACAACTCCTCCCTCCCCCAAGATGACCACACCCATATCACCACCAACACTCTCACCATCACCAACATCCAACCACAGGATGGAGGTGTGTACTCATGTTCTGCTGACAATGGAGTCACTGACTACTCCATTGGTCATGAGCTGGTTTACTGCAGTAAGTAGAACTGGTTTGTCCTGTTCTATATTTGATAATGTTGACCTCCCTCCCTTCAGCCTTCCCTGGTGTGGAGATAAAAGGACCAGTCAATCCTGTTGAGGTGGGTGGTCAGGTGGAGGTGGTGTGCAATGGGAGTGGAGCCCCACCCCCTGAGATCAGGTGGATGAAGGATGGGGCACCTCTGGGGAACAGTTCAGGATCTCATCCCCAAACCTACATGTGGGTGGACCCCTCCACTCTGAGGTTGACCAACATAAGGACTGGGGATGAGGGCAACTACACATGTGTTGTCAGTAACATTCTTGGTAATAACAGTGCTACCTTCATGCTGGTGATTGGTGAGTGCAACAGAAGGAAAAGAAATGTTGCTAAAATAGATACTAGATGACATCTTCCATCTCAATTTAAATTCACAACACCACACTTCTCTTCACACATTGCACAAAGCAGCATAACTGCCACCTGATTGATAGCAATGTGCAAGTTGATGTGATGTTAGTACATGTATAAATTAATGCAACAATTCCATACCCAATCATTACTTTTAACTTTTATGTTGAACTTGGTTACTCAGGTCTGATATTGTTGTCTCATTTAAGTATCATCTTTATGTGGTCATTTGGCCAACTAATGACAAGAACTTTACATCACATGTTAGTTGTGCAGCAAGTTATATCATTCTATTGCAGGTCCTTCTGTGTCCCTCACCTCCTCCATCACCATAATCATCAGCCTGTCCCTCATCCTTCCCCTGATCATCACTGGTGCTGCCATCACTCTAGGTCTGCTGTGCATATACAGACTGCATCTCTGTACCAATAAGGAGGGGGAGGAGCATCAGGAGGAGGTGCATGATGAGGTCATGTGCCCTAAGGATGGAGAACAGTTCAAGATCAGTACTAATGAGGCCTACACAGTCCTTCCTCTGATGGAAGCCAATGTTGCCTATGGTGTAACTTGTCATTAGGCATATACTGCCACTATCAGATGTTTTGATTCACCATCTTAATTTTGTAATAGGAGTGTGTCCCAAGTATCTTTTATGTTGAATCCTGAGGTATCCACCCCCTTAGTACTACCACACCCCTGTACTACCCTAGTGTCTTGGACTTCAATGTTTGATTAGGCTAGGGTTCAATATTTTCATGTACACCTTCAGCCAAAATTCACATTCATCTTGAAATTTAATCTTTGGGATTTAAGATGTAATAAGGGTGTGTGGCCAGGCAAATGATGTGATCTGTATATATGTTCTAAGGTATGGTTCATGTGCCCTAATAGAGCTAGAAACGTAGGAATGTTAGGGTTTAGGGTCAAGAAAAATCAAATTTTATCGGGCTGGTGTCAAATTACACCTTCCCAGCACCTCCATCTCCAAACATTGCACCAAATCTGTGAAAGCAAAAAAATTGATCTGACTCATCCCCAGTCCATGAAGTGGACTGGGCACCATACTCAAAATCCTTAGGCACATCTATGGTTCATGTGTCTGACTGAGTTTACAGCAGTAAGTAGAACTGCTTTGTCCTGTTCTAGATTTGATAATATTGACCTCCTTCCCTTCAGTTAGGGAGTAGTTTCAGTATCTTAGTTCTGTGCTAAGAAGAGTACAACATCATCTGTTGTAGGAATAGCAAGCCATTAATTAAAATCAAGGCTTACCTTTTTTACTGTCTTTGTTTTGTTTTGTTTTGTTTTTTAATATGTGGGAGCACTCAATTAGAGATACTTCAGCTAAAATACCTTTGGCGCTTAATAAATGGGCCCCACAGACAAAACATAGCAAAATGTGCAGGACTTGATCACCAGATCCAATGGAGGTGATCACCAGATCCAATGAAGGTGATCCAATCAGCTGAGCTCACATGACTCACCATGACAACAGTTGACCTTCTAACCTTGATCCATCATGCACACTAAGGGAAGGTACATGTAGGGGTTTGTTATAGGTCATGTGATTATCAGCCACAATCATTATTGCCCACAACTTTCAGCATAGTTCTATTGACATTTCAAAATCCAGCTACATAATGTTACATGTACATGTGTATCTTGCTTTTATAGTACTCATGTGATGGTCACATGTCTGGTCATATGGAGGAGTTTTAACCCTTCCAGTACCCTCCCTTCGTACCTGGGTTTTAACCCCTCCAGCACCCTCCCTTCATACCTGGGTTTTAAACCTTCCAGTACCCTCCCTTCATACTCTGAGTTTTAACCCTTCCAGTACCTTCCCATCGTACCTGGGTTTTAATCCTTTCCGTACCCTCATTTCGTACCTGGATTTTAACCCCTACAGCACCCTCCCTTCGTACCTGGGTTTTAACCCCTCCAGCACCCTCTCTTCATACCTGGGTTTTAACCCTTCCAGTACCCTCCCATCGTACCTGGGTTTTAATCCTTCCCGTACCCTCATTTCGTACCTGGATTTTAACCCCTCCCTTCGTACGTGGGTTTTAACCCCTCCAGCACCCTCTCTTCATACCTGGGTTTTAACCCTTCCAGTACCCTCCCTTCCTACCTGGGTTTTAACCGTTCCAGCACCCTCCCTTCATACGTTGTCTGGGTACAAGGGTGTGGTCACTGGTTAGTGGGTACAGGGTGTGGCCTGGGTACAAGGGTGTGGTCACTGGTTAGTGGGTACAGGAGTGTGGTTACTGGTAGTGGGTACAGACAGGAGGGTCATTATGAGCACTTGCTCCCCCCCCCCTCCCCAGACCCTAGAGCAGCCAGGAGAAGACTTGATATGATCATTCCAACCATAGTCAAGCGGGACATGAGGCTGTTGAGCTGGGGATCATGAAACAGTTCACCTTCTCCTCTGAGCTTCAGGTCAGCTGACTGGACTATCATATATGATGTGATGTGATGTCATTCCCCTGAGCAGCATATGAGTGTCTTAGTGAAGCCCCTCCCCTCTCATGACCCCAAGTTGTTCCATGTCTATGTGAAGGGAGCTCCAGAGAAGATCAGAAAGTTGTGCAGGCCAGAGACAGGTGTGCATTTGAGTGCATCTCTAATTAATGCTTCACTGTGTGGGGGTGTGGTCATATATAAATATATATATAATTATAATATTATAATATATATATAATATTATATATATATAATTATATAATAAAATTAATATATATATATATATTCTTTGATGTTCTCAGCTCCTTCACTCAGAAAGAGATGAGGGTATTGCATCGTATTGTCATATCACATGATATCAGGAAAGTTGAACGGTCAGTGTGTGGTAGGTATGGTGTATGTGTGTGTGTGTATGACATGGGTTTCAAGGCTACGATGTGTTATTGTGCTTTTAATAATTGTGGACTTGGTGGAGTGCAGCTCCTGCCAAGTGGAGGGATACAGTCTTACTAGTTGTCCTTCACTCACTGTCCCTGCTTTGTCGGGTTCATTCCGTTTTAGTCACTAATAACAACGCCCTCCACCATTACTAAATGAAAATGAATATCGTCTTGTAACTTTGACGAAAGTCCATCTTCCTTCTTTACCTTTACCCCCTAAAAGACAACCTCCTCCCCTCTCCCTACCCATCACCTAGGAGACAACCTGCTCACAGTTGTGTCAGTGGCCCGGTAGTGTGGTATGCTAGACCCAGGCCACCAGGCCATCATGGTGAAGGCTGACTCTGCCTCCTCCACACCTTCCACCTCCTCAAGGAAGGGTCTAACCTAGTCTTTCTCCTTAAAAGCACACAAGCCAGGAAACTTGTGGAAAGTTAGCTCCTCTCCCTTCCATACCTCACCTAGTGCTGCCCCCTCCCCCTACCATCCCTCCCCTAGTGCTGTCCCCTCTCCTCCCTCCTCCCCTTTCCATCCCACCCCTAGTGCTGTCCCCTCCCCTCCCTCCTCCCCCTTCCATCCCTCTCCTAGTGCTGTCCCCTCCCCTCCCTCCTCCCCTTCCATCCCACCCCTAGTGCTGTCCCCTCTCCTCCCTCTATCCCCCTTACTTCTCTTCCTTACAAGGTGGGAAACTGTAGGAATTTCAAATTTCACTTATAGCCACCATCACAACATCAAGAGCACACCAAACGTTATAGTACAAACACATCAGAAAAAATTAATCAAGAAATATCAATAAATAAAAGGAAACACTACAGACAAATTAACTACCTCATAAAATTCCACACAGGAAGTACATGTAAGGAACTGTTGGGTGAGGTGAGGTCATCGCATCATGCCTGTGTGTGTGCTTGTGTGTGTGCATGTGTGTGTGTGGGGGGAAGGATTGTAATGCATGTGTATACTTACCTTGTGAGGTCTTCGCAAGGTCAGAGGTATAAGCCACCTCTGACCTTGCCGATCTGAAATTTAGGAAATAGCCAACATGATAACTGCACTACAAAACATTATGGAATGCACACATTGATAATTGGAAGAAAATAATATGAAGAAATAAAAGATTGAGGATTACAAAAATAAATAAAAGAAAGACCAGAGGCAGAATAACTTAAACTAAAGATTAAGTAGTCACTTACCAAACCCCCAGTCTTCACCACAAAGATAAGAGATGGATGTGTGTATGTGTGTGTGCATGTGTGTGTGGGAGGGAAGGATATGTGATGCATGTGTATACTTACCTTGTGAGATCTTCGCAAGGTCAGAGGTATAAGCCACCTCTGACCTTGCCGATCTGAAATTAAGGAAATAGCCAACATGATTACTGCACTACAAAACATTATGGCATGCACACATATTGATAATTGGAAGAAAATAATATGAAGAAATAATAAATAAATAGATTGAGGATTACAAAAATAAATAAAAGAAAGACCAGAGGCGAAATAACTTAAACTAAAGATTAAGTAGTCACTTACCAAACCCCCAGTCTTCACCACAAAGATAAGAGATGGATGTGTGTATGTGTGTGTGCATGTGTGTGTGGGAGGGAAGGATATGTGATGCATGTGTATACTTACCTTGTGAGGTCTTCGCAAGGTCAGAGGTATAAGCCACCTCTGACCTTGCCGATCTGAAATTTAGGAAATAGCCAACATGATAACTGCACTACAAAACATTATGGCATGCACACATTGATAATTGGAAGAAAATAATATGAAGAAATAAAAGATTGAGGATTACAAAAATAAATAAAAGAAAGACCAGAGGCAGAATAACTAAAACGAAAGATTAAGTAGTCACTTACCAAACCCCCAGTCTTCACCACAAAGATAAGAGATGGATGTGTGTATGTGTGCGTGCATGTGTGTGTGGGAGGGAAATATATGTAATGCATGTGTATACTTACCTTGTGAGGTCTTCGCAAGGTCAGAGGTATAAGCCACCTCTGACCTTGCCGATCGGAAATTTAGGAAATCGCAAACATGATAACTGCACTACAAAACATTATGGCATGCACACATTGATAATTGGAAGAAAATCATATGAAGAAATAATAAATAAATAGATTGATGATTACAAAAATAAATAAAAGAAAGACCAGAGGCAGAATAACTAAAACGAAAGATTAAGTAGTCACTTACCAACCCCCCAGTCTTCACCACAAAGATAAGAGATGGATGTGTGTATGTGTGCGTGCATGTGTGTGTGGGAGGGAAGGATATGTGATGCATGTGTATAATTACCTTGTGAGGTCTTCGCAAGGTCAGAGGTATAAGCCACCTCTGACCTTGCCGATCGGAAATTTAGGAAATAGCAAACATGATAACTGCACTACAAAACATTATGGCATGCACACATTGATAAAATACTATGAAGAAATAGATTGAGGATTACAAAAGAAACACCTTAGGCAGAATAACTAAAACGAAAGATTAAGTAGTCACTTACCAAACCCCCAGTCTTCACCACAAAGATAAGAGATAGATGTGTGCATGCGTGTGTGGGAGGGAAGGATATGTAATGCATGTGTATACTTACCTTGTGAGGTCTTCGCAAGGTCAGAGGTACAAACCACCTCTGACCTTGCCGATCTGAAATTTAGGAAATAGCCAACATGATAACTGCACTACAAAACATTATGGCATGCACAGATTGATAATTGGAAGAAAATCATATGAAGAAATAATAAATAAATAGATTGAGGATTACAAAAATAAATAAAAGAAAGACCAGAGGCAGAATAGCTAAAACTAAAGATTAAGTAGTCACTTACCAAACCCCCAGTCTTCACCACAAAGATAAGAGATAGATGTGTGCATGTGTGTGTGGGAGGGAAGGATATGTGATGCATGTGTATACTTACCTTGAGAGGTCTTCGCAAGGTCAGAGGTATAAGCCACCTCTGACCTTGCCGATCTGAAATTTAGGAAATAGCCAACATGTTAACTGCACTACAAAACATTATGGCATGCAAACATTGATAATTGGAAGAAAATCATATGAAGAAATAATAAATAAATAGATTGAGGATTACAAAAATAAATAAAAGAAAGACCAGAGGTAGAATAACTTAAACTAAAGATTAAGTAGTCACTTACCAACCCCCAGTCTTCACCACAAAGATAAGAGATGGATGTGTGCATGCGTGTGTGGGAGGGAAGGATATGTAATGCATGTGTATACTTAACCTTGTGAGGTCTTCGCAAGGTCAGAGGTATAAGCCACCTCTGACCTTGCAGATCTGAAATTTAGGAAATAGCCAAAATGATAACTGCACTACAAAACATTTAGGCATGCACACATTGATAATTGGAAGAAAATCATATGAAGAAATAATAAATAAATAGATTGAGGATTACAAAAATAAATAAAAGAAAGACCAGAGGCGAAATAACTTAAACTAAAGATTAAGTAGTCACTTACCAAACCCCCAGTCTTCACCACAAAGATAAGAGATGGATGTATGTATGTGTGCGTGCATGTGTGTGTGGGAGGGAAGGATATGTAATGCATGTGTATACTTACCTTGTGAGGTCTTCGCAAGGTCAGAGGTATAAGCCACCTCTGACCTTGCCGATCTGAAATTTAGGAAATAGCCAACATGATAACTGCACTACAAAACATTATGGCATGCACAGATTGATAATTGGAAGAAAATCATATGAAGAAATAATAAATAAATAGATTGAGGATTACAAAAATAAATAAAAGAAAGACCAGAGGCAGAATAGCTAAAACTAAAGATTAAGTAGTCACTTACCAAACCCCCAGTCTTCACCACAAAGATAAGAGATAGATGTGTGCATGTGTGTGTGGGAGGGAAGGATATGTGATGCATGTGTATACTTACCTTGAGAGGTCTTCGCAAGGTCAGAGGTATAAGCCACCTCTGACCTTGCCGATCTGAAATTTAGGAAATAGCCAACATGTTAACTGCACTACAAAACATTATGGCATGCAAACATTGATAATTGGAAGAAAATCATATGAAGAAATAATAAATAAATAGATTGAGGATTACAAAAATAAATAAAAGAAAGACCAGAGGTAGAATAACTTAAACTAAAGATTAAGTAGTCACTTACCAACCCCCAGTCTTCACCACAAAGATAAGAGATGGATGTGTGCATGCGTGTGTGGGAGGGAAGGATATGTAATGCATGTGTATACTTACCTTGTGAGGTCTTCGCAAGGTCAGAGGTATAAGCCACCTCTGACCTTGCAGATCTGAAATTTAGGAAATAGCCAAAATGATAACTGCACTACAAAACATTATGGCATGCACACATTGATAATTGGAAGAAAATCATATGAAGAAATAATAAATAAATAGATTGAGGATTACAAAAATAAATAAAAGAAAGACCAGAGGCGAAATAACTTAAACTAAAGATTAAGTAGTCACTTACCAAACCCCCAGTCTTCACCACAAAGATAAGAGATGGATGTATGTATGTGTGCGTGCATGTGTGTGTGGGAGGGAAGGATATGTAATGCATGTGTATACTTACCTTGTGAGGTCTTCGCAAGGTCAGAGGTATAAGCCACCTCTGACCTTGCCGATCTGAAATTTAGGAAATAGCCAACATGATAACTGCACTACAAAACATTATGGCATGCACACATTGATAAAATACTATGAAGAAATAGATTGAGGATTACAAAAGAAACACCTTAGGCAGAATAACTAAAACGAAAGATTAAGTAGTCACTTACCAAACCCCCAGTCTTCACCACAAAGATAAGAGATAGATGTGTGCATGCGTGTGTGGGAGGGAAGGATATGTAATGCATGTGTATACTTACCTTGTGAGGTCTTCGCAAGGTCAGAGGTATGAGCCACCTCTGACCTTGCCGATCTGAAATTTAGGAAATAGCCAACATGATAACTGCACTACAAAACATTATGGCATGCACAGATTGATAATTGGAAGAAAATCATATGAAGAAATAATAAATAAATAGATTGAGGATTACAAAAATAAATAAAAGAAAGACCAGAGGCAGAATTACTAAAACGAAAGCTTAAGTAGTCACTTACCAAACCCCCAGTCTTCACCACAAAGATAAGAGATGGATGTGTGTATGTGTGTGTGCATGTGTGTGTGGGAGGGAGGGATATGTAATGCATGTGTATACTTACCTTGTGAGGTCTTCGCAAGGTCAGAGGTATAAGCCACCTCTGACCTTGCCGATCTGAAATTTAGGAAATAGCCAACATGATAACTGCACTACAAAACATTATGGCATGCACAGATTGATAATTGGAAGAAAATCATATGAAGAAATAATAAATAAATAGATTGAGGATTACAAAAATAAATAAAAGAAAGACCAGAGGCAGAATAGCTAAAACTAAAGATTAAGTAGTCACTTACCAAACCCCCAGTCTTCACCACAAAGATAAGAGATAGATGTGTGCATGTGTGTGTGGGAGGGAAGGATATGTGATGCATGTGTATACTTACCTTGAGAGGTCTTCGCAAGGTCAGAGGTATAAGCCACCTCTGACCTTGCCGATCTGAAATTTAGGAAATAGCCAACATGTTAACTGCACTACAAAACATTATGGCATGCACACATTGATAATTGGAAGAAAATAATATGAAGAAATAAAAGATTGAGGATTACAAAAATAAATAAAAGAAAGACCAGAGGCAGAATAACTAAAACGAAAGATTAAGTAGTCCCTTACCAAACCCCCAGTCTTCACCACAAAGATAAGAGATGGATGTGTGTATGTGTGCGTGCATGTGTGTGTGGGAGGGAAATATATGTAATGCATGTGTATACTTACCTTGTGAGGTCTTCGCAAGGTCAGAGGTATAAGCCACCTCTGACCTTGCCGATCGGAAATTTAGGAAATAGCAAACATGATAACTGCACTACAAAACATTATGGCATGCACACATTGATAATTGGAAGAAAATCATATGAAGAAATAATAAATAAATAGATTGAGGATTACAAAAATAAATAAAAGAAAGACCAGAGGCAGAATAACTAAAACGAAAGATTAAGTAGTCACTTACCAACCCCCCAGTCTTCACCACAAAGATAAGAGATGGATGTGTGTATGTGTGCGTGCATGTGTGTGTGGGAGGGAAGGATATGTGATGCATGTGTATAATTACCTTGTGAGGTCTTCGCAAGGTCAGAGGTATAAGCCACCTCTGACCTTGCCGATCAGAAATTTAGGAAATAGCAAACATGATAACTGCACTACAAAACATTATGGCATGCAAACATCAGTTGATAATTGGAAGAAAATCATATGAAGAAATAATAAATAAATAGATTGAGGATTACAAAAATAAATAAAAGAAAGACCAGAGGTAGAATAACTTAAACTAAAGATTAAGTAGTCACTTACCAACCCCCAGTCTTCACCACAAAGATAAGAGATGGATGTGTGCATGCGTGTGTGGGAGGGAAGGATATGTAATGCATGTGTATACTTACCTTGTGAGGTCTTCGCAAGGTCAGAGGTATAAGCCACCTCTGACCTTGCCGATCTGAAATTTAGGAAATAGCCAACATGATAACTGCACTACAAAACATTATGGCATGCACACATTGATAATTGGAAGAAAATCATATGAAGAAATAATAAATAAAAAGATTGAGGATTACAAAAATAAATAAAAGAAAGACCAGAGGTAGAATAACTAAAATGAAAGATTAAGTAGTCACTTACCAAACCCCCAGTCTTCACCACAAAGATAAGAGATGGATGTCTGTATGTGTGTGTGCATGTGTGTGTGGGAGGGAAAGATATGTAATGCATGTGTGTACTTACCTTGTGAGGTCTTCGCAAGGTCAGAGGTATGAGCCACCTCTGACCTTGCCGATCTGAAATTTAGGAAATAGCCAACATGATAACTGCACTACAAAACATTATGGCATGCACACATTGATAATTGGAAGAAAATAATATGAAGAAATAAAAGATTGAGGATTACAAAAATAAATAAAAGAAAGACCAGAGGCAGAATAACTAAAACGAAAGATTAAGTAGTCCCTTACCAAACCCCCAGTCTTCACCACAAAGATAAGAGATGGATGTGTGTATGTGTGCGTGCATGTGTGTGTGGGAAGGAAATATATGTAATGCATGAGTATACTTACCTTGTGAGGTCTTCGCAAGGTCAGAGGTATAAGCCACCTCTGACCTTGCCGATCGGAAATTTAGGAAATAGCAAACATGATAACTGCACTACAAAACATTATGGCATGCAAACATTGATAATTGGAAGAAAATCATATGAAGAAATAATAAATAAATAAATAGATTGAGGATTACAAAAATAAATAAAAGAAAGACCAGAAACAGAATAACTAAAACTAAAGATTAAGTAGTCACTTACCCAACCCCCAGTCTTCACCAGAAAGATAAGAGATGGATGTGTGTATGTGTGCGTGGGAGGAAAGGATATGTAATGCATGTGTATACTTACCTAGAGATGTCTTCGCAATGTCAGTGGTCATCGGACGAAAACGTACGTACGCGTATACATGTAGAGGATGTTACACGCGCGCGAAACTACATGCACGTACTTATAATATCACTTTATTCGTAATGTTGGGTATACGAGATAATACTTACCTAGAGATGTCTTCGCAAGGTCAGTGGTCATCGGACGAAAACGTACGTAACGCTACTGTCACGCGCGTACTTATAAATTATGTCACTTTAGTTGGACCTCCCCGCACGTGATATACATGTATAGCAACGTTACTAATTAACCATTAACAAATATATTAAATACGTATTAACGTTCTGTAAGTTACGTTGTAATTAAAACAGATGGTCCAAAAAACACATGACATCAATTCAAAATAGGGAGCAAATACAAAACGATCAGACCAGTCAAACGTAGAGTAAATGATGTGTCAGACACCGATACTTTTTGTATACGTAGCGCGCAAATGATAATAAGATTACGTGATCTTCACGCACGTGATATATAGCAACTGAATACACAGTCACATATGTTACGTAGTAAACAATATAAATCACTTTTATATGAATTTTGTACGTTAATTCGTACGCCCACGCATGAGGAAACAACTTCGCGTCAATGGGTTAACATGGCGCAAAGTGCTCAAAGATTTAAGTCTATCAGTCGTAACAACTTGAAACACGCGTACGCAACCGGTTTGATAGTACGATATAAAAAAGAATGCTTTTAATTTTAACTACATTAGCAGCCCATGCCAAAGCGAAAACGTCTACAAGTAGGTACCCCCGCCTACCTCACTGAGTCGGTGTAACTCACGTGATCCTGTCATGTTGGATGCATTCTGATGCAAGCATGGGCGCTAGTTATCCAAAACTGTGGGATAAAAATAGCAGAGCCTCAAACAGACTGACGTACAAAATGCAGCCACGCAATAAGATTACTTAAGCCCTGTAACTGCACTAAAGCAACTGACTTACCCGAGGCACCAAAACGGTATAGCTTGCTTGCGTCGCTCGCCGAGAAGCCAGGCAAAAAAAACAGCACGTGCAATAATTGTTCCTGTTAAAATGCATAAAGTACACTTGAGAACAAGAGCCAGGATCCAAAGATGGCCCACTAAAATGAATACAATCATATTAACACACACGCGACATCAAAGGCGAACACAACCGCAAACCTATTTCACTTTTGTAGTTGTAGTTTGTATACATGTATCGCAAGAAAGTACTGAGCAAAGGACACTAGCAACAGGCAGCAACGTTAATGCTAACAACCAATAACTTCCCACACTTACCGAAAAAGAAACTACATGCAGCATGGTTTTGAAATTGGCGCACTCCTTTCGCGCATGCGAAGTACAACGAAATTGAATAATTAGGAAATACGGTATTAGAAAGTCGATAAAAAAAACGTTATCCCAAGAAAGTGACTCCTCCATGGCGGCCATTTTAATGGTGTCGTAGTCTCGTACTCAGACCCAAATTATCGATACAACTATTCCTACAGTGGCGTACGTGGCGCGCCATCACCTATGTATCAGATAGGCGGTGCTACCAGACATTATGTACTTGCTTACAACTAATGTATGTGCTTATGGCGGAAATAACCTTTGAATGCTAATGGCGTTACCTTGGCATTGGTTATCCGCGTTTAATGTATCTTTTTCATGATATGAATGAATGAATATTAAAGGCACATGACAATAATAATGAAGTTATTAAAGAACACACCAAGTCATTACAGAACACATCAACAACACACCCAGTTATATACATAATGTGAACACACCAACATAACATACCAAGTTATCAAATAAGACACCAAGTTATTACAGAACACATACGTACATGTACCAAGTTATTATAGAACATAGCAGCTAGCTATGGATGTAGAATTCTAAAGGTTGGGAATTATGCTAATTTTGTTTTATTTGATTACATGGTGGCACCCTTATGTATATACATTACTACTACATTAGATAACATGTACGTATAAAAGCACGTACTACGTACAAGTGTTATGCCCATGCACACGCATAAGCCATAACTACACGCTCACCTGGTAGTAGTAGTGTTAACGTATGACTACATTTTGGATGGTGGCTCTTCACACTTCTGCGGTGCCATTTGGACGGTTTCCAGAAGCGAATGCCTGTATTGCTCTGATGCGGGCCCTCTCTCGGCCTATCAGGCGCGCAAGGCGTATCGAGGTTCACGGCTGTTTCGAGCTGGACAATTAGTTTGATAATTAGAGCGTTACGGTATATGATTTACAAATGATGGCGGATAGCCTCATTATCGCTATGCAATGTTTAACAGCATGGCTTGCTTGAAGCTTACACCTGGTGCTATTATACGCTGATGCATTAGTACCAGCAATCATTTCTCTATAACACACACATGTGAACTATTAATACTACGCTTTCCAATAATACACTGGCCTCGTTTTCATAAGCATACGCCGTTACGTCATCTCGAGCATGTGTTAAAAAAGCGCGAGTTGCATCGAGCCGCCAATTTTCCCACTGGTAAATTCGACATAGAGGCAATGTTAACACTTCAGGTGAAAGGTGTATGTCATTAACTAAGTGCGGCCGGCACTTTTCGGCCTAAACAGTCTGCTTGTTTTCTATGAATAATGATGCGGAGTTGTATAGGTTGAATGGATTCCCACCACCACCAAGGTCAGTTGCACTACAGAGGGTGCATGACTGAAGGGGAAACTAAAAAGACACCACATAACAGTGTGAGGCATATACTCAGGCCTTGCAGAAGGTGTTTGGTATGGCATTTTGAACTGAGGAGGATGCAATGGTGTACCCACAAAGCTTTTGTAGCTCCTGCAAGGATTCCCTTTAAAAGGCAGCTGTACCATGTGTGACTGCATTTCAGTGGCAAACACATAGGAGTTAATCTTGCATGGTGAGATGTTTGCACCCGGACCCAATATGATGGCATTCAAATCAAAATGTATTTAAATTCATACATATATAAGGTATGAACACTTCATATCCACTCAGCAAGTGGGAAGGCCATCCAATATCATTCACATAGCTAAAGATGGTGGTGCTAGTACACTGACATCATTTACCCCCTACCCGCTGTTTTGAATTTGTCAGATCTCTGTGCCTGAACGTTCTCAACCTGCCCCTGCACAGTGTGTCAGCAGAGGTACAGTGTCCCTGTTGTTATGACACAGCACAGCTGCATCATGACCCTGCTTCCACCTTGGGATTGAACATCTCGGGCAATATATTCATCCATTTTGCAGCCTGTTCCAGGGACATGTAGGAAAACCATCTCCTACTGAGGAGAGGAGATGGTAGATGTCCTGAGACGCATGTCATCAACAAGTCCTTAGAACCTGTCCAACACAAGGAAGAGTATGTGCACATGATTATCATTGACAGGATGACATCACATACGGAGAAGTCATAAGACATTCACACACACACACACACACACACACACACACACACACACACACACACACACACACACACACACACACACACACACACACACACACACACGTTATTTCCCAAAGCCACTATCCCAGTATTAATGCATTTTCTTGATGACCACAATGACAATGTTGCTTGGGTACATATTAAGTGGTATGTTGGATTTGGTCTCCTTGGAAAACAAGGAGCAAATCCATATACATGTCAAATTCAATGCACTGGCAGCCAAGGACATATGCATCAATACAGGAAAAGTTGCAGTATTACCAGTGTGTAATGTAGGAATATCACAAAATATCGCAGCAATACCAGTAGTAACAAAAAGACGCAAATATGTATCACCTATGCTATACATGGTATGAAAAATCACTTTTAATATGTGTCAAATCACCTATGTTTGATGACTTGTAGCGCTGTCATTTCTGCAGGCCGCACTTAGTTGTTTGGCTTTCAAGGTAGCCTCCGCTCTCCACCATTTATCCATGTCTTGTTTTCATCCAGGAAAATTGGCGGTAGTCTAGTGTTCCGATCTTTGTGAAGGATATCCAATCGCGGTACTCTCGTGGCGAGCGCTATAGCTAACAGACGGTACAGAGTTGTGCCTTGCAATTCACACGAAGGATAGAAAAATGGTATGTGTACGCTAAAATGGCTTTTAAATGGCGGGACTACAAGTGCAGTCCTTATATAGCTCGAAGATACAAAGTCCTTGTTGAGGTCATGTTTGATGATGTAATCGTTTCAATATTTCAGGGCGTAGGTCTTATTGTCCAACGTTGAATGGGCCTGAAACAGCCGTGGGTTGTGGTGAGTCAGCGGAATGTGTCCATTGAAAGTAAAGCTAGGATGGATACGAATTATGCCACTTACCATTTGGATGGCTTGGAGTCAAGTCGAACACCTTTAAACAGAAGAAAGTCGGCCATGGCCAGAAACGTTATTTCAACCCTCGCGGACCAGCAATGTCCAGCATGCATGCAGTGAGCGAGAACAAAGCCATTGTCCTACTTGTCAGCCTCGCGGCGCCGGAGATACTCTAGTGCACGTGAGCTCTCTCAAGGTACATGGCTGTACAGCTGGAGCGCTCCAGTTGGCACTTCAAATACAGGCCGCCCCTGTGGTCCTGACACTACTCAGTGCAGTGCAGTGACGTCATGACAGTTGTAATCAGAATTAATCGCAATAACCAATACTATATATACTATACTATACCGGTAGAATAATTAATTAATCCCCAAACTCGTATTACTGACTGGAACGAGATCTATATAATAACCCCAACATCTACATGAAGTCTAAAATATTTCACCCGGGAATTACGAGAATTATGACCTGATAATGCTTGACACCACTACATGTATACCATTAAAACGATATCATTTCACCAGGCCGGCCCAGGCAGATGTCAGCCAGAAACCATCCACAACAGAGAATAAAAAACCTTTTTATACAACACACCACGTCAAGAAATTGAGGTTTACTCCTAAACATTTTTTGCGCCATTACGACTACAGTTGAAGAGTTATTCAAATCTTTTATTTATGTACTTAATTTAAGCCGAGGGTGTTTTAGATTTTATTGTATCCTAATTAAATTTACATCAGCAATTATAACCACAGCCCATGCTTTAGGAATATCTACAGCACTTTGAAAAAAGAACACCCAGGTATTCAACATCCAAAACTAGTTAAAACTAATGTTAATAATATTAATCATAATTATACTGATTATACAGATTATACATTAAACATTATTATATTTCCGATAGGTAACCAACTAACAGAATAGTGCAAAATTACTTACTCGCTCTTATAGTAAGTTAAACACCAGCGAGTTTCTGTCATCTATGACATGTACCTCTCCTTGTCTTACTTGGTGCTCCTATAGGGACTACCTTTTCTGTGGAAATTATGCAGCTTCAAAGCGTTCAGAGGCCATGAGGTTGTTATCCAGACTGGTAGAAGTAGGGGCCTCTGACACTCAGGAGGCTTTATTCATTCCTCCTCCCCAGTTCTGCTTCATTTAGTGGCCTGTGCAGCTGGCCAGCCTCCTCACTTCACCCAGGAGCCCCAGGACACTGTAGTATACAAGACATCCCTGGTGCTGGACTGTACTGCCCAAGGTCACCCCTCCCCCACCATCACATGGTACAGAGGGGACCCTCCAGCCTTAGTCTCTGATGGCCATGTGCTCAATGACTCACTGCTCATACCCACTGTGGTAGAGGGGGTGGATGCTTCCAGAGGGGGCATCCCTTACCACTGTAGGGCTACCAGTGATCCATTTGGGACCATCAGAAGCAGAACAGCCACTGTCTACTATGCATGTGAGGTGACCACACAATAACAGTGGTACAGTTGATGATGTGGTCCTTCTGTTGGCAGTCTTTGGTGAGGGAGAAGATATCACATACAGTGTCAAGAACACATCCAATCCATTTGCTGAAAACATTGTGGCCCTTTACTGTAATGTGTCATGGTCCAACCCTCCACCTTCAATAATCTGGGTGGATGGCCTCAACCAAACTGTACCCAGTGATGGGACCAAGTTCCTCTACCTGGAGGGTGGACGATACCTTGCCATCATTGGGGTTGACCCTATGACTGCACAGAGAGTGTTCCAGTGTAGAGTGACCAATGTCTTTGGAATGCTACCAGTGGACAGCCCAACACAATATAGGTTTAACATAACTGGTGAGTCCACTTTCTTCCCAGTACACATGATGAGGTCTGTCCCATCCTCTCCCCCAGCTTCTCCAAGGGCTGGACTGGTCATCTACAAACCACTTGAAGATGTCACTGCTTATGAAGGAAATAGTAATGTCCAGTTCTCTATGGTAGCTGCTGGTGATGGGCCAACATCTTTGAGCTGTGCAATTACTTCTGTTCCTGTTGGATCAGTACTACAGACCACAAAACTGACATTTGGATCAGAAGTAGCAATAGTGGAAAGTGGTCCAGTGTCATTAGTGGACAGTGGTACAGAGGTGACATGCCTGGTCACTCCTAGCACATCTTACACTGCCACACTGACTGTCCTAGGTGAGTGATGACATTGGCTGTATTGGTAGCCATCTTGTTCCTCTGACCAGCAAGGGCCAACCTGGTGGTGACCTCAAGTCCTGGGGACAATTTGGACAACTCTGTGGGCACCAATGTCTCAGTATACAGTGGAGTGGGCCTGGGGATGAGGTGGTACAGGAATGGGGAGGAGGTGTTCCCAGGTCCACGTGTGGTGATCAGTGGGTTCACCATGACCATTTATAGTCTGTTGGATGGGGACTTGGGCATGTACCAGTGTTAAGTGTCCAATGGAACCAGCTCAGTTTGGAGACAGTGGAGAGTGGTGGTCTCAAGTGAGTGTGCATATGTGATAAGAGACTGCACATGTACCTGCACAGGTGTGTTTGCTTGTGTAACACATGTATAGACATTTTGTATTAAGAGTCTGAGATGCATGCATTTTGGATTCAACCATTATGTTCGTTAATATTGCTCTAACAGGTCTGGTCCCCATTCCCATCAAGGAGTCTGTAGTGGTGGTGGGTGGAGGTGGTGGTACTACTCTGATGGTACAGGTGATGTCATACCCTCCTCCTGACCATGTCCAGTGGTACATGAATGGCTCTCTGGTGATGTCCAGTGATCTGTACTTCATCTCTAACATCTCTGTCTCTGACAACTCAACTGTCCACCGTCTCCTCTGTTAACCTCACTACTCAAGGATTCTACTTAGCATTCTTCTATGGTTATGTGGGTGTGGTCAACACCTCCTCCATCTTTGTCACTATTGGAGGTAAGTACCAGCTGTTGTCCTTGGAATGGCTGTTCCACTATGTCTGAAGGCTGGGGGGAGTGTCCAGTTGGTGTGTGAGGTCTATGGATATCCCATTCCAACTGTTCACTTCTTCAAGGACAACTCCTCCCTCCCCTACCAACACTCTCACCATCACCAACATCCAACCACAGGATGGAGGTGTGTACTCATGTTCTGCTGACAATGAAGTCCCTGACTACTCCATTGGTCATGAGCTGGTTTACTGCAGTAAGGAGAACTGGTTTGTCCTGTTCTATATTTGATAATGTTGACCTCCCTCCCTTCAGCCTTCCCTGGTGTGGAGATAAAAGGACCAGTCAATCCTGTTGAGGTGGGTGGTCAGGTGGAGGTGGTGTGCAATGGGAGTGGAGCCCCACCCCCTGAGATCAGGTGGATGAAGGATGGAGCACCTCTAGGGAACTGTTCAGGATCTCATCCCCAGACCTACATGTGGGCGAATCCCTCCTCTCTGAGATTGACCAACATAAGGACTGGGGATGAGGGCAACTACACATGTGTTGTCAGTAACATTCTTGGTAATAACAGTGCTACCTTTATGCTGGTGATTGGTGAGTGCAACAGAAGGAAAAGAAATGTTGCTAAAATAGATACTAGATGACATCTTCCATCTCAGTTTAAATTCACAACTCCACACTTCTCTTCACACATTGCACAAAGCAGCATAACTGCCATATGATTGATAGCAATGTGCAAGTTGATGTGATGTTAGTAAGAATTAATGCAACCATACCATACCCAATACTTTTATATTGAACTTGGTTACTCAGGCCTGATATTGTTGTCTCATTGAAGTATCATCTTCATGCTTCATTTGGCCAACTAATGACAAGAACTTTACATCACATGTTAGTTGTGCAGCAAGTTATATCATTCTATTGCAGGTCCTTCTGTGTCCCTCACCTCCTCCATCACCATAATCATCAGCCTGTCCCTCATCCTTCCCCTGATCATCACTGGTGCTGCCATCACTCTAAGTCTGCTGTGCATCTACAGACTGCATCTCTGTACCAATAAGGAGGGGGAGGAGCATCAGGAGGAGGTGCATGATGAGGTCGTATGCCCTAAGAATGGAGAACAGTTCAAGATCAGTACTAATGAAGCCTACACAGTCCTCCATCTGATGGAAGCCAATGTTGCCTATGGTGTAACTTGTCATTAGGCATATACTGCCACTATCAGATGTATTGATTCACCATCTTAATTTTGTAATAGGAGTGTGTCCCAAGTATCTTTTATGTTGTATCCTGAGGTATCCACCCCCTTAGTACTACCCCACCCCTGTACTACCCTAGTGTCTTGGACTTCAATGTTTGATTAGGCTAGGGTTCAATATTTTCATGTACACCTTCAGCCAAAATTCACAATTAACTTGTAGTTTAATCCTGAGTTCAACATGTAGTAAAGGATGTAGCCAGGCAAATGATGTGATCTGTAAATATGCTCTAAGGGAAGCATAGAAATATTAGGGTTTAAGGTCAAGCAAAATCCAATCTTATACTTTCTATCAAGTGATTGAAATCGGGTGTCAAATTACACCATCTCAGCACCTCTGTCTCTAAAAATAGCACCAACTGTGTGAAAGCAAAAACTGCACTGGAGGTGGATGTTTGGATGTGACATGTCACACCTCCTTGATGCTACACAATAAGCACCCATCATTAGTCATATTAAGGAATGGTGCATTTCACAAAACATCTCATGCAGTGGAAATCCCACAATGTGGTACCATTTTTTGGTGGCATCACCAGTAATGTACTTTTGTATTGAGAGTTTGGCTTGTAATTGGTAACCTACTGAGTTTTTAGTTGCCTTTTGCAGGCTCCTCCATTTGATATGTTGGATATCACAACAACATAGAATGCATGGCCATGTATTTATGTTGTTGCTGTAGCTTTTATGCATGGTAAGTGCTGTATAATGTCTGATGGCTGTGGGGTGTATCCATGCTGACCTTAGCCTTAATACAGGAAAACTTATAATATTAGTTCAGACAAACCATAACACAAGAGGCACAAAACCTCACTGTGTAAGGGTATGTAGCAAATACTGAGATGAATTGGAGTGAAAATATTTATGGAGTGAACACCTGTAGTTGATACCATACCAACCTTTAATTTAGCTGCTATGGCATATGGGGCAAACACCTGCAACTGATGTCATTGCACAGAAGAAAAAAACTTTTCTACAACAAATGGATTTTATTCCTAGCTACTGATCCCAATTATTGTTCAATAAATCCATTAATTACCCATCCGTGGTGCAATGTTTGGCAATCGATTCCATGCCATTCTGGGATTCTACCCCAGTTTTGTCACATACGTGTAAAAACCAGGATGAGATTGATTTCTATCCTGGGTGTTAGGATATTTTCTTGGACAGCCATGCAAGTATGCCCATGCAAAATAAAATAACTTCTATACTCCCTTTGGTGTGCACTTTGGCAGCAGGTCCAGTTAGGGTACAATGCTATAGGGTTTAATTTAACACAATCAGCCAAAGATATTTGAAAATTAATTTTATTCTCTTTCAAACTTAATCCTAAGATAATTTGAAATGATAATCTTAATAGCGGGTTCGAGCCAGGCAAATGTTACCCTAATGGAGATAGAAACATCGTTATGGATAAAAATTAGGGTTTACGGTCACGTAAAGCACACACTTATCCATATTTTTAATTTCCACTGGGTGATCAAAATCTGGTGCCAGATTAAACCTTCCTGGCATCTCCATCTCTAAACATTGCAGCAGATGTGTCAGAACCAAAAATCTATCTGGATGTGTGTCATAATATAAAGTGTGGTACAGTAGTAGTAGTTAATGTTAACCTTCCTCATTCAGCTATCGAGGTATGACATGTAACTATAGTGTAGTATGCCTTGACTCCTTATGTAGTGTGCCTTATGTAGTGTGCCTTATGTAGTGTGCCTTATATAGTGTGCCTTATGTAGTGTGCCTTATGTAGTGTGCCTTATGTAGTATGCCTTGACTCCTTATGTAGTGTGCCTTATGTAATGTGCCTTATGTAGTGTGCCTTACGTAGTGTGCCTTATGTAGTGTGCCTTATGCAGTGTGCCTTATGTAATGTGCCTTATGTAGTGTGCCTTATGTAGTGTGCCTTATGTAATGTGCCTTATGTAGTGTGCCTTATGTAGTTTGCCTTATCTAGTGAAGGATTAGTATGAACAAGTTTTGTTAGATATTAGACTTTTAAGTTCATGGATTCAATGCATGAACATAACAGATACATATTATGATGATTGGAAACTGCACAAGAGATACATGATACATGCTACTGAATTGTGTTGGTTTGACAGACATTTGCTTAGCATCTATGCATGGGATGCGAGCATATGTATTTCTCCAATAAGAAGCCCCAGTTACATATCAGCTACAAGTTCTGCACAAGTGAACATACCAGACCATTAGGTGCTCATAAAAAAGCCTACAAAAGCACAGAGGCACCACAACCACATCAACCACCAATCTATCCTTTACCATCCAATATTTTAAGACAGGTAGAACCAGTTACCATGTAAACTAAGGTGTGATGTTGTAGTAACAGTGAGCCATTAATTACAATCAAGTGCTACTTTTCTTTCATTTCATGATTGCATGGCCAAAAGCATGTTCAATACATTAGGTTACCTGCATGTGTACACATAGAATACCGAACACAAATCCCCTTTTTACATTCATCCAATATATCAGTCTGAGGTGGTTGAATGCTGGTACCAGTTGTGGTTTGTGTCCATGAAGCTGATGACCATCAGAGTGATGTACAGCCTGAAGGGGAACAACTGCAGAGGGCAGCCATGACACAGAACTAAGGTGAAAATGCTCAAGGTCTCTAATTTGTTCTTCATATTTTCCGGTAGCATTATGGCAGAGGAGGAAAACTAAGCTAACTTACCAGACCATAAGGTGGGCATAAAAAGTCTGTAAAAGTATGGAGGCACCACCCCTTCACCTATGAACCACATCAACCACCAATCTATCATTTACCATCCAATATTAAGACAGGTAGAACCAGTTACCATGTAAACTAAGGTGTGATGTTGTATTAATAGTGAGCCATTCATTACAATCAAGTGCTACTTTTCTTTCATTTCATGACTGCATGGCCAATAAATTGGGTTGCCTGCATGTGTAAACATACAATACTGAACACAAATCTCCTTTTTACATTCATTCAATACATCAGTCTGAGGTGGCTGGATGCTGGTACCAGTTGTGTTTTGTGTCCATGAAGCTGATGACCATCAGAGTGATGTACAGCCTGAAGAGGAACAACTGCAGAGGGCAGCCATGACACAGAACTAAGGTGAAAATGCTCAAGGTCTCTAATTCTTATATACCGGTAGAATTTTGGCAGAGGAAGCATTGGTATAGGATTTGTGTTGAATACTCTGTCATCAAAGTAGGCAGCTTGGTGGTCTCTTCTGTGCAGCAGCATCAAGTCAACCTCCAACTTTTCTATCGGCAGACTTATATCTAAGGTATTACACCCTGCAATGGCTGCAGAGGAAAGTTATGACACTCCTCATTGAGGAATGCAGAGTTCTGGTCTCCCACCTGATCATTGTGTCAAACTCAAGGAAAGCCTCCAGATGGGCAATTCATGGCATGCTCTACATGTATACATGTAGATGTAGATGGAACCATATGCACTGTGGCTGCCAGCCATAGCGTAACCAGATAGCATCTCTAAAAGCACTCTTGTTTAGAGCAAAACCATGCCATGCGATAGGGAGAGCATTCAGCCAGCTGGATGCTCTTTTTTTACTTGCAATGTCTAGACATTTTTTTGGCTTGAAGCTAAGCCAGTAACTTGGCAACAGATGCAATTCTTTATTGTTTTTGGCTTGAAGCATTGGTAACAGCTAGCTACAATTCTTTATTGTTTTGTAAACATGTTTGCCTGCATACCTAGAAGTTTGCAGTTGGCTGTTAATCAGTGGGGATGAGTTAATTCCAAACACTACCAGTAGACACCTTTGTTACCAATTCTGATTGGGGCATCTCAGCTGCTTTTGACATTACAATTGAATCCCAGTCTAATTCACTAATAATTTTGGAAGTGTGAATGCATGTAAGGTGTTTCAGCAAAGGCATACTTAAAATGGATGCCTGGGGACCAGAGGCACTGTGGATCATTCAATTCAGGGAAGCACCCTAGTACTGCTAGATCAATCCAGGTCTGCTCCTACCCCAACAAGAAAAAATGTACACATTGCTTGTGTGTATGTGTGTGTGTGTGTATGTATAATTATAATTATAATTATATGTTTGTGTGTTTTTTTACATGAACACAAAAGATTCATAATTGCATGTGTAATTACATTGTCATACTCCGACTCCTGAACATATGTGAAGTGTGTGCGTGTGTGCATGTGTCATACATGTGTGTGCATTGTGTGTGTGTGTGTGTGCCAGTGTGTGTGTATTTGGGTTTGTGAGTTGTGTGCATAATGTATGGCGTTTGTTATAATCATAATTATGTACATTATGCTTATTCTTCGGATGAGATTCATCCTTCATCCACCTGATCTCAGGGGGTGGGGCTCCGCTCCCATTGCACACCACCTCCACCTGACCACCCACCTCAACAGGATTGACTGGTCCTTTTATCTCCACACAAGGGAAGGCTGAAGGGAGGGAGGTCAACATTAACAGGACTCCATTGTCAGCAGAACATGAGTACACACCTCCATCCTATGGTTGGATGTTGGTGATGGTGAGAGTATTAGTAGTAATGTGGGTGTGGTCTATGTGATGGAGGGAGGAGTTGTCCTTGAAGTTGGAATACTGCATATTGATGACACTTCTTCCCTTCAGACATGTGTGTTCCTAAGTACAGTAGCTGGTACCATATGGTATTAGGTAACAAGGCCTTCCTGTAAGGTACATACATACCCCATACCTGATGTAAACAACATGTCTTTGAAGATGATAGTTGCCATGTATAAAAATAAGAAGTATATAACACTTATACATTATACAGGAGTAATGGTGTAGATGTGTGCTATACCTTCCCTAGCTGGACGTACAACGTGAAGGTTTGGCTCTGCCCAAGTAATACTTTTACTCTACTGAGATGGTGATCAGTTTCACAAAATATTCATAATTGCATGCGTAATTCCATTGTCACATATGTGAGTGTGTGTGCTTTGGTTGTGTGTTGTGTGTTAATGTACATGTGCCGTGTGCCATGTGCATGTGTGTGTGTGTGTGTGTGTGTGTGTGTGTGTGTGTGTGTGTGTGTGTGTGTGTGTGTGTGTGTGTGTGTGTGTGTGTGTGTGTGTGTGTGTGTGTGTGTGTGTGTGTGTGTGTGTGTGTGTGTGTGTGTTGTGTATTTGGATTTGTAATTTGTGTGTGCATGATAGTGATGTATGGAGTTTCTTATCATAATGCTTCCATATCCGTACAAGCCTCTGCAAGTACATTCTTGCTGTTAGTTGAAGTTTGTTTTTGTCATTGTTTTATTGCATTACTTAAACTAATAATATCTATGGTTTATAATATACGGAATTTAATTTTCCTACCAACATTCTAGCTGGGTGGCCCTATATACCGGCTTCGCTGCACAGTGATGACGATATACAGGTAGGCCAAGACATGTGCCTAGATACGATTACTTGATTGTTATTTATTCACAGACATTTCGTTTGTTTTTATTTATTAACTATTTTTATTTTTATTCAATGCCCTGGACCGTATACCATTAGGGAATACATGTACGGTCTCCCTCCCCCCCCCCCCCCCCCAACCCGGACCCAACTCCCTAGGGAACATGGTCCGTCTAAAAAATTGTCCATCCAGGGAATACAGTCCGGGCGAGGAGGCGGACTCCATTCCCTGAGGTTTAATTTTGATTCAAACAATGTACCTCGATCATCTATACCGCATTGATACCCCACTTAAACCCCATCTGTACCTCACTTATACATGCATACCACTTGCTACCCCATCGAAAATTTTCATTAATCCGGATCAGGGACTATTTTCGCTCGGTTGACTGGGTAACAACAAAAAAGAACCGGAGATGAAGGCGCGCGCGCAAGACGACCGAAGGCAAGCTTGGGCATGCATCACGGTTACAGCAAAAATGCTCAGCTTTTTGAAACACAATGCATTCGTTACATTGGGCACATCGCGCTTACCGAACTGCATGGTCGTAAACTATGGAATGTATCAGTTGGCGACTTTTCGAACCAAAGGTGTGAGCCCTTACGTGCATGCACGCGCGGTATATTTTATGATGTATATACCATGCGGGGCCGGGGGGGGGGGGGGGGGGGGGGAGGACTGTATTCGGCCATAGGGAATTGAGTCCGAATTGGTTTAGTACAGCCAGGGAACTCGGTCCGGGGGACCGTATTCCCTAGGGAATAGGACCGTATACCCTATGACACTAAGCCTATGACACCGGTATGAATTCTAAGTATGATACCCACATGTAATAGAAGGTCCTGTTTGCGCCATTGTTGATCGAGTACTGCACGTGAAAGAAAAAGCGTTAGTACATGTGCATGTGTTAGCCTGATACCAGACCGTTTTACGATAAAACACTGAAGTGAATTAACACCTAAGTGTACTTATGTTTTTTTACAGCACAATGCTGCACAAGCCCAGTTCTATCACCATGTTGCATGGTAAGTATTTTCTTTCCATTTATGAGCATGTGTGGTTAGTACTATTTACTACAACTATGATGTTTACCAGTAGTATGGCTACCAATGTTTTCACATGGTGAGTTGAATGTTTCTGCGTTCTAATACCATACATAATATACAACAATGATAAGAAACATTATTGTTTATGTTGCTGAACATCCCAACTCTTATTATTTTAAAAGTGTACTTTGGGTGTAGTCTCGTTCCCAGACCCACATACGGCAGTAGCGGATGGGTTATAACGAATGCATATCGGGCTTGGGGACGAGACTACTTTGGGTGGTGGAAAATCTTATTTTTACTTTTAAAATACTGTTACTGAATGTCTATTTTTAACCTGAATGTGAGCTATCCAATCAAACCATAAAAAAGTGTTTTTTACACTCATTTCTTGAACCATAGATTAATCTATGCTTGAACCTGCTCCAGAAATACATGCATGGTTTTCCTTTTCAACAAGACAGGATGCCAGTAGCGCAACAATTGAACTCTTCAATTGTCGGTTACGTTGTGCATGTGTTGTTGAAAGTCCAAATTGTTTAGAAGTACTTTTTACAAAGCTTAATAGCACCTGTGACTAGAAGTGAAATTTTTATAACTCCTGTGTGGCAATAACCTGGAATATGCCTTATCTGTGTACAAAAGAGGCAACCAAAAAATTATTACACACATGTAGTAACTCATGTTTGGATTTAGCAGCTAGTGCAATGCCAAGTGACAAATAGCTTCCATATATCGTCAAGCACATGGTCTTTGTACAAATGCAAGTGAATCATACAAATGTCATGTCTTAAAATACTTGGTGCATTACTGCATGGAACCTCTATATAGCAAACAACAATATGGACACATACACTAAAGTGTAGTTAGGATTCACTTGGGCCATTTCAACATAATACTGTGGAAAACAAACTACATGCACCCAGCATCATTGCCAAAGCAGGTATAACAGCTAGGCATGCACACAACATAACTCCAAGTTGTTCATCTTTTCCTCCAACCTCCATATGTATTGTCATCCTTGTCACCTCTGGCTGCATAGCTGGTGTAGACTGGCCCCACCACACCACAAGACCATTATGCAACCATTGCTTATGGGTACCACTGAGGGCATACACAAGTGATTTACGAGGAGCACAATTTTCAAAGTGCAAGGATATTCCTATACACTGATATGTCAGCTAGGCAGGCCCCTCCCACAGGCCTCTGATATTGAAGATGTAAAGGTGAGGTGCCAGCCATCCTTTGGAGTCTAACTCTGCAGATTACCATTGAAAAGGAGTCTCTACTTGATCCTCAATCTTGACCTTACCATATGGTCCACAGAATTTGACACTTATATAGTCAGAGAATTGTATCTATTGCATGGGGACTCCCATTGGGGATGTAAAACATTGTACCCCTAGGCCTTTCCAATAGAAATGCTCAAGCTCTTGGACTTCCTTAAACTAAATGATATTCAGTTGTAATGAGGGAGGGAGGGTACTGACATGAGTGTAATGGAAGCTATTTGTTACATCACTTCTGTATGATTGTTTTGCTGTAATCACTGTCACCATCTTCATTAAGAAAATCTCAACTATATATTCAGTACCTTGTATTAAATACTGTAAGTTGTGAAAATAGTATGCTATCTAGGCCTCCATCTCTTTGGTATGGAGCCACTTATCATTTGTGTGGCTCCAGGAGCCTCTTGACCTGTTGGATCATCATGCCACCTCTTGTATGAGCCTCAGGTTTTAATTTTACCTTCGCTCCCATTTATAACGAGCTTCCTAAAGGTAAGTGATATGCTCTACTGTCTATGGACAAAGCTGCTGCATGCGATGTCATTGTCATTGTCAGCACAACTGTGGGATTTGAACTTGGTGGGAGTTATCCTCTTAAGGTAATAAATTGCATTATTTTTATTTATGTTACTTCAAGAGCGTTATACAACTTATGTATTGAGTTATAATCAAACCATTAACGTTACATTTTTTTGTATCTTCACATTTTCCTTCCTCCTCCCCAGTGCTGCTTCATTTAGTGGCCGGTGCAGCTGGCCAGTCTCCTCACTTCACCCAGGAGCCCCAGGACACTGTAGCATACAAGACATCCCTGGTGCTGGACTGTACTGCCCAAGGTCACCCCTCCCCCACCATCACATGGTACAGAGGGGACCCTCCAGCCTTAGTCTCTGATGGCCATGTGCTCAATGGCTCACTGCTCATACCCACTGTGGTGGAGAGGGTGGATGCTTCCAGAGGGGGCATCCCCTACCACTGTAGGGCTACCAGTGATCAGTTTGGGACCATCAGAAGCAGAACAGCCACTGTCTACTATGCATGTGAGGTGACCACACAATAACAGTGGTACAGTTGATGATGTGATCCTTCTGTTGGCAGTCTTTGGTGAGGGAGAAGATATCACATACAGTGTCAAGAACACATCCAATCCATTTGCTGAAGACAATGTTGCCCTTTACTGTAATGTGTCATGGTCCAACCCTCCACCTTCAATAATCTGGGTGGATGGCCTCAACCAAACTGTACCCAGTGATGGGACCAAGTTCCTCTACCTGGAGGGTGGACGATACCTTGCCATCATTGGGGTTGACCCTGTGACTGCACAGAGAGTGTTCCACTGCAGAGTGACCAATGTCTTTGGAATGCTATCAGTGGACAGCCCAACAAGATATAGGTTTAACATAACTGGTGAGTTCCCTTTCTTCCCAGTACACATGATGAGGTATGTCCCATCCTCTCCCCCAGCTTCTCCAAGGACTGGACTGGTCATCTACAAACCACTTGAAGATGTCACTGCTTATGAAGGAGATACTAATGTCCAGTTCTCTATGGTAGCTGCTGGTGATGGGCCAACACCTTTGAACTGTGCAATAACAAGTGGAGCATCATTACAAACAATAACATTGACAGTGGGGTCATCTGTAGTAGGGCTGGTGGAAACAGGTCCAGTGTCAGTTAATGACAATGGTACAGTGGTGATATGCCAGGTCTTTAGCAGTACTGGAATAACATCTTATACAGCCACACTGACTGTCCTAGGTGAGTGATGACATTGGCTGTATTGGTAACCATCTTGTTCCTCTGACCAGCAAGGGCCAACCTGGTGGTGACCTCAAGTCCTGGGGACAGTTTGGACAACTCTGTGGGCACCAATGTCTCCTTCACCTGTGAGGCCAGCGGAGTAGGCCTGGGGATGAGGTGGTACAGGAATGGGGAGGAGCTGTTCCCAGGTCCACGTGTGGTGATCAGTGGGTTCACCATGATGATATATGGTTTGTTGGATGGGGACTTGGGCATGTACCAGTGTTCATTGTCCAATGGAACCAGCTCAGTTTGGAGACAGTGGAGAGTGGTGGTCTCAAGTGAGTGTGCATATGTGATAAGAGGCCATACATGTAGGCCTACTGCATGGCATATACAAATGACATTTTTAGGCTATTTGAGATACACATGCATTTTGGATTCAACCAGTATTTTTGTAAATCTTTCTTTCTGCATCACTAACAGGTCTGGTCCCCATTCCCATCAAGGAGTCTGTAGTGGTGGTGGGTGCAGGTGGTGGTACTACTCTGATGGTACAGGTGATGTCATACCCTCCTCCTGACCATGTCCAGTGGTACATGAATGGCTCTCTGGTGATGTCCAGTGATCTGTACCTCATCTCCAACATCTCTGTCTCTGACAACTCAACTGTCCCCATCACCTACAGTGCCTCTCTCACCATCTCCTCTGTTAACCTCACTACTCAAGGATTCTACTTGGCCTCCTTTTATGGTTATGTGGGTGTGGCCAACACCTCCTCCATCTTTGTCACTATTGGAGGTAAGATAAATTTTGATACTTTTACAAGTACAAGATGTTGCTAATCATAACCTTAACAAATACATGTGTGCCCCTCCCACTTCCACCATCTCTCCTAATCGTTGACCTCCATCAGGTTTTTAGTTACATCTCCTCTTTTCTTCTTTCCTCCTTCCCATCCAGTACCAGCTGTTATCCTTGGAATGGCTGTTCCAGTATGTCTGAAGGCTGGGGGGAGTGTCCAGTTGATGTGTGAGGTCTATGGATATCCCATTCCAAAAGTTCACTTCTTCAAGGACAACTCCTCCCTCCCCCAAGATGACCACACCCATATCACCTCCAACACTCTCACCATCACCAACATCCAACCACAGGATGGAGGTGTGTACTCATGTTCTGCTGACAATGGAATCACTGACTACTCCATTGGTCATGAGCTTGTTTACTGCAGTAAGTTAAGTCATCCTTCATGTGGTCATTTGGCCAACTAATGACAAGAACTTTACATCACATGTTAGTTGTGCAGCAAGTTATATCATTCTATTGCAGGTCCTTCTGTGCCCCTCACCTCCTCCATGACCATAATCATCAGCCTGTCCCTCATCCTTCCCCTGATCATCACTGGTGCTGCCATCACTCTAGGTCTGGTGTGCATCTACAGACTGCATCTCTGTACCAATAAGGAGGGGGAGGAGCATCAGGAGGAGGTGTATGATGAGGTCATGTGCCCTAAGGAAGGAGAACAGTTCAAGATCAGTACTAACGAAGCCTACACAGTCCTCCCTCTGATGGAAGCCAATGTTGCCTATGGTGTAACTTGTCATTAGGAAACATCAGATGTTTGAATAACCTCACCTACTTGAATATCTTACTTAGCCATCTTAATACATGTAGCTGTGTGTCCCAGGTACAAGTAAGTGTCCATGATCTTGATGCTCCAGTTATACTGTAGAACGGTATGGGCAATCATAGATATTTTACACTAATATCTATGATAGTATAACTTTGTTCACCACTTTTGGCTAGCGAAGTTGTTTTTGTCAAAACGCCTTCACGAGAACGAAAGAGGTGAGCTAAATAATGGAATCAGAGTCCTCCCGATCGAGTTTGGTGCAATTATATCTGTCGTTAGTACAATGCGGATCCTGAAAAAACGCGGGCATCTACTTGTGACAGCTAGCATGCAAATGTTGTATTGAACCGAAATTCCAGCATTTTTGGATGACACAGTCAGGTCATATGTAATGAATTCAGCCGGAGCTTCTATGAGGCGTATCTGCCAAAATCTGCGCTTCCCCAGGAAGGTAGGTCAGTATATATATATACATATATACCGGCAAAATGTCCAGATCATATTGTTTTAGCTGAAGAAGCATACGCTATAGTCTTCGAGGAGCAGGTAGAATTATACTACAGTTCAGAATTTTATTTATAGACAGCCGGCCAAATGATGCATGTAGGTGTACAGTGGCGCGCATGCAGGAGCTGCAGTTGTCAACTGCACTTTTCATTTATAATAATAATCATGCATAATAATAATAATAATAATAATAATAGGTTAGCATAATTTTCATGATACCAGAGAAAATATGTATGAACCCCAATCATTTGAGCAGCTGCTGCTTGTTAGTTACATGAAAGCTACAAGCATGCATGTATAATGTCATAATGGCGACTTTATCACCGGTGACTTTCACAGGAAAAATGGAATGCCTGAAATTTTTTTACCCCCGTGCCATTTTTCCTAGGAATTATTGCACCTCCACTCCAATTTTCTTAGGAAACTCGGCATCCCGTTAGGAAAATAGGCATCCCTTAGCATAGCCGTTTAGCGGGGTGCAGACCCATAGGAAGCAGTTGAAAATAGGTCAGGCCAGCAAGTGACACATACCATTGCAGCTAGGGGACATTTCCTATAATCAGCATTTTAGGCGGCTGCAGGGGAACAGGAAAGTAGCTATGCATTTTTTGTAGCACTGAGCAGATGCACTTCGCGTCCCTGATAGCATTTGTTGCTGTAATGCACCTGTGTGATGCTCATACGCACACTGGGGGAAAGATTGCGAACATGTTGCCCACTGCAATATTCATGGTTCCAGTGTCAGGAAAATCTGCTATGAATAAATATTGAATGGGGGCCATCTGTGTCTGAAACAATCAGTATATACCTTATCATCACCCTTGCACGTAGATTCTCCACTGAACTAGTGATGATAGATCTGGTAACCAACCCCTGCCTATTGCCAGGGCTGCATCAATAACATAGTACTCTGCTGCCCGACAGACATGTACAGTATCCGCACACACATGATGATTTATGGACCTGATGCAATGCTGATAAAATTAGTTTTAGCATATCATATTCATAACAAGTCATTTGGCTCAACGCTAAAACCAGTGGTTCTGAATCACGAGGTAGCGAGTTCGAAATCTGCAAAGATTGGCGATTTTTCACCCGAGGAGTTTGGCAAAATAAGGGTTTGGGCCCTCCTCTCATCTCCCATATGATGCAAGTTTGACAACTTGACTGCCTCGCTAGATTCCCACTGTGACAAATAATCGCTTTAGTCCGCTTCAAAAAAATACATCCGCATAAGTCCTACTGATATTACATATTTTTTAAAAAAATTTTATCAGTACATGTATATACATGTATATATTTTTTACTCAGTTCTGCGGTTACCGATATACCATACTCTGGCATGGGCTGAGCGATATGGTGTGATCACATTGCATGTAATTGCGTTTGCGGGGAGAAGTGTGTAGGAATAGGCTCTTTTTGATCCACTTTTGTATCGATTGAGTTATCGGGGAACATCAGTACTAGGCTACAGTTGTGATATTGAAGCTCAGCCCGGTGAAAAGATGATGAATTATATATAATGATTATTTTTCACATACATTAAAACGAGAAAGAAATGCACAGAAAAATAGGACTGCAGATGAAAACATGCTAAAATTTCTGTGCCCTCCGACATCGAACCATAGGCATAGACAACATCGCCATTTCACTGTACCTATATACGCTTGGTAAAATGGTTTGCCTTTCTGCATGTGTAGGAGTCCGTCTACTGATCATGAAACAACAAAGGGTGCATGTATTAGTGTTTTGTTTTTGTAATATATTCATGACACTTCAAATCCTACATACATGTAGGATCTATACTAACGTAGGTCCCGATATTTTTTAGAACTTGGACTGAATTTTTAATCTCGGAGTATGATGCTTTCAGTGGACACTATATAATATGAAAGATGAATGTCGGTTTAACTTCACGTCCAAGGATGGATTCGGCATGTACGTGTATACCCTGCAGTTATAATAATCATACCTGAATCATTGTACCTGTATAATATGGAACATTTTTAAAAAGGGGCAGTCGATTTCCTACCGATTTCTGCATATGAAGCCGGAAACGAATATCGATTAATCGCGACTAAGAAAATCCAGTAATCACGCTCATGCCTGATTCAGGGGTGAATGCAGGATTTTGTGGCCCGGCCGGCTTGGCAAGGGGTCGGGCAATGGTAAGGGCGAGGGCGGGAAGGGATACGCCTCCCTCTTCTGATGGGGAAGCACAGTTCCTCCATCGGGGTCTGGGGCAGAGCCCCAGCCGCTTTGCCCGGCACTTTCCGCCAGCGCACTTCTTAAGTCACAAAACCATAGATTTGGCCGCAGATTTTGGCTAGCATTAAATTACCATAATTTCGTACATGTAGTAACAGATGTAATATGACAAGAATTATTAATAGTTGTTTCATGATATTCAGTTCCCCCTAGGTTTTTAAAAAAATTCACAGTTGACTTTGTCACCCTCATGGTTGATTCAGCCAGCTTGGGATCATGGAACAAAACCCTACATTGTAGTTCAGGAATCGAAAAAATTTTCCTGTGCTGGCATTATATTGCAACCTGCATGTGCCTTTGCACGTACATTTAATCGTGTAAGGTACAGTTGAGGGCAGGGGTGGCGATGTACCATACTAAAATTTATCCGTTAATTAGTCTCCGTACCCAGACCAATACGGCACAGAGAAGTACCGCTTGTAAGGTCAGGGAACGACCGTGATATCAGCTAGTTCTTCCTGAAGTCATACTATATAGACTCAAAGGGGTCTATTCGGATAGGCTCAAAAATGCAGTGAAATAAGCTAAGAAAACAATTCATTCCCCACACTCTTTGTGTTCTGGATAGATTCGATTGGATAGGCATCATAACTTTGTCATGAGTCATGATTGAACCATTGAACCATTACTGGTAGCACACACAGTGATGCAGACTAGAATAGACAATTTATAATTGTAGCATGTTTACATTTACCCTGATGTCAGAAATGAGACGACGTCATTATTATGGCATGCAACTTCAAGAGCAATTCTAGCGATTTCACTTGTTTTCTTTGGCAGCCGGAAACCAACAGATACATAAATTACGTAACTGTTAAAACATGATCAGCAATCAAGATTTCTGTCCCATAAGAGAATTTTTAACTTTGGCACATTGTAACTTACAATAATAATGAAGAAGGAAATAAAGCTTAACATATAAAAACTATTACACTGTAGGCAAATTGCTATGGTCATTATTGTGAGCCCAGCTAGCTTAATCATTTAGTTTCAAAGAAATCAAGTTACTTTAAGATGTAAACAGATCAGGCACATTGCTTTCTCTCATTGCCAAGGTGGAATTACATCAACAATTTACATGTACCTTGCTACATGTACATGTATAATTTTACTAATGTTGTTGTGGTAGGAATTGCTGCCTATAACATCCAAGCATGCAGTGCCTTGGCCTTAGTTTGGTGCTACATTGATTGTTACCTTTGCACCGTGATTCACATATACTCAGACATCTTATTGTGCATAAGATGTTATACAAGCTGAGACCAGCCAAGTGTACATCAGTCAAGTACAATAAATTACACAACTTACACTGCTGTATAGCATGCAACCATATACATGTGTCAATAAATGCCACTTCGTCATGATGCACACTTCCAATGCTTGCTACAGTGGAGGCATAATAGAAATTATAGTGAGCAGAGTATCAGACAGGGCACATATATGTACATGTCTGTCACAAGGAGTTTGGATTGGCTAGCTTAGCACACATCAAGATAAAGGACATTATAAAAACGATTGTTTTTATTTGGGCCATCAATCCATGCAGACTATCAGTTTATTGTGAATTTGTGAGCCCCTAATACTTATGCATGGATATACTTGTAAGAACTTGGTAGTATTGTATTGCTATCAACTCCTGAGCATTGTAGAAAGTATTTTTTCTACTTGTTCATTCTTTGTCTTCTTCCTACATCAATGTGTGGTGACACTGCTACAGTGGTAGCTCTACTGGATATAGGAGCTGATATCAATGCCAAGGATGAGGTTAGTTTATTATGAGGCATGCAGTACAGTAGATAGTTTGCATGTGCATGTAGCTCTTACTGCCATTAGAAATGTGTTGCCAGACCATGCATTTCAAACTAAAATGTTCTCGTACAAGGTCCTATGTTTCTCCCCCAAATCTACCACAACAAGCAGGGCCATCTCGAGTGTTCCTGGCCCTACCCATTTGTTGTATATTAGATTCAGTACGTACGACTCCAGTGGAACTTTCTAGAACCATTAATATCTATTTGTACATATTTTGTGTGATTTTAACCCCCCACCTCTTTATCAGTCTAGAATGTTCAGTTAGAGTTGTGTGCTGTGTGCGTTGACAAGAATTGGTTATTGTCTTTAATAAGGAAAGACATTCTAATAGGTTGCGGGCCCAGGGCCACTGTAATTCTGACAGAAAGGGAGAGCTTTGTGGTATCTTTGTAGAAGAGGGCCGACAAAAATGGGAAAAAGTGGTCAATTGACAAAGTGACTGAACAAACTATTCTACGTGGAAATTCCGCAGCAAAAAGGCTGTGGGCCTTCGTTGACGATAGTACAAGAGAGCAGGTAGAGAATGAATCTGCTGAACATAGGTGCATTGAACAGAGAGACCAGGTGATGGCAATTTTGGCTATGTCAATCAGCCAGTTGCTCCTACATCTCGTCATGGAATGTACAACTCCAAGGGAGATTTGGTTGATGCTAAAGGATCGTATTGAGCGGAAAAGTCTAATGAGCAAAATGCTCTTGATGTGTGAATCTCTAACCTACCGCCTTATGCAAGGAGAATCGATCAGTGATCATCTTAAGCGATTTAAGGAGATTTGTGACAAAATGGTAGCCATCAACCAAAGTATCACAGAGGAACAGAAGTGATGATTTTATTGCTAGGTCTCCTAAAATTATGGGATGGTCTTCAAACAGCATTGATGACTCACGGATATGGCTCCACACTTTGATATGTTCAACAGCTTGCCCTCATAAGTGAGTGTGATATATTAGGTGTTACATGTACCCATTGTCTACAGTAGCAACTGAGTTCTGTAAATTGATAGAAACCGGTTTAGTGTGTGTAACTTGCTAGGAACTGGTTTAGGTTGTCAAACCAGTTTGGTTTGTAGTCAGACAAGTTTTGCCTAGTTGATATAAATAGGTTATGCTGTACCAGTGATCGCTCTCTCTACCAATTATACTTTGCACTATCTGGGACTCAATTGGTTTGTATATGTGTGTGGCGCCAGCTATAGACTGGATACTACAGTCAGAAACTCAAGCGTCAGCAGATGACGATCAAGGAGACTCAGTACTTCATGGTACTTACCAGCAAGAATGCTGCCCCTGTGGACGCCACAGATCCTTCGAGTGCAAGAAGCCCCAATACAATTCCGACACTCGTGGTACCTTTGTTGGCCGTGGATGTGGATGAGGACATTTTAAGATATCTGGAGAAGTCAGACTAATTTGCTGCAGGAAGATGATGATTCCAAGCCTGATCAAAAGAACAGATGTTTGTCGTTGGGCTGTTGGAAAACTAAGTTGAAAATTCAGCATGGATTGTTGATTCAGGAGCAAGCCGGCACATGACTTTTGAGGTGATTTGGTTTGTCAACTACATTGCCTTCAGAACACCTCAGAAAGTTAGAACTGCCTCAATCCAGGCACTTGGATATGGGGACATAGTTATTCAAACAATCTTAGATAAAGGAACCGATCAGTTCACTGTGAAGGATGTGCTTCTAGTACCTGACTTGACATGCAGTCTTCTTTTGGTTTCAGCATTGCTGTAAAAAGGGATGGAAGTTCAATTCTGTGAAGAAAAGTTTAATATTTTGGATAAGATGGGAAAAGTAGGTATAAAGAGAGATCGGCTATTCCTTTAAGACTGTCAAGTCAAGATACCTAAAGGCCGGGCAAATAAAGTTTGCTGAAGAAGTTCTAATCTCTGACGCAAAAGTAACAGTTGATCTTAACTTGTGGCATCAGAGACAGAACTTCAATTGCGAGAGACAATTAAGAAAGGTCAAATATGTAGTGTGAAGATCTCTTGCAGACAGTGACTCATTAACATTCTGTGATGGATGGATGTGTGCAAGCAAGATGTCTCAAAAATCCAACAAACCAGTGGGAGAGATCCAAGTAGTTAATTCACTCAGGGATATGTGTGGTATTATGTCTGAGAGCATTGGGGGTAGCAAATATTTTGTTCTTTTTATCGATGATTTTTTCAGATGGGCCAAAATCTACTTATTGAGAGAGAAGGAAGAGGCGGTGGTGAAGTTTAAGGATTTTGAAGCTGAGGTGTGGAATCATTGGGAATCACATATCCAAATGCTGAGAACAGATGAAGGTGGCGAATATATGAGTAAGGAGTTCAATGACTTCCTGGAATTGAAAGGAATACATCACAAGATGACAGTCAGGGACACACCAGAACAAAACAGGGTTGCTGAAAAGATTAACCGAACCCTCTGTGAGTCAGGGCAAGCGATGTTGTTCCACGCAGGACTAAGCAAGGGATTTTGGGCTGAAGTGATTAACACTGCAGAATTCATCAGGAATTGTCTCATCACATCAACCACACTGAGGAGAGACACCATACTTTCGATGTTTTGGCAAAGCAGCTGATGTGCCACATCTTCGGGTTTTTGGGTGTACAGCCTATGACCATATTCCTGATGACCAATGCAAGAAGCTTGACAAGAAAGCAGAAAACTTATAGATTCAGATATGCTGAATTCCAGAAAGGGTATCAATTTTGGGACCCAGAGAAAAGGAAATGTGTTGTTCTGAAAGATGTTGTGTTCAATGGGATAGATTTTGGTCAGCTACCATCTATTAAATTTCATGAAATGGAAGAAGGAACTAAAGAAAATGACAAGACTGAAAGAAAAGAACCATCTCCTCAAGAGAAAGAACGATCATCTTGTGAGAAAGAGCCATCACCTCAAGAGAAAGAACGATCACCTTGTGAGAAAGAACCATCACCTCATGAGAAAGCACCTTCACCTCATGAGAAAGAACCATCTCCTCATGAGAAAGAACCATCTCCTCAAGAGAAAGAACTATCACCTCATGAGAAAGAATCATCACCTCAAGAGAAAGAACCATTACAAGAGAAAGAACCTTCACCTTCACTAGTCCCTTTGCCTTTGAGGAAAACTACTTGCTCAATAGCTGGAATTCCCCTGAAGAGGTTTCATGATGAATATGGAGAACATACTCATATTGTTGACCCTTGTGCCTTCTTGACCAATGGAATCGCTTATTCTCACAGGAAGATGGTATTGATTATTTTGAGACCTTTTCTCCAGTGGTTTACCTTAACTCAATTCGTGCCCTATTAGCAATTGCTGCGCAGCAATCCATGAACATTCATCAGATGGACATAGTCACTGCCTTCCTAAATGGTCATCTTGATGCATGGAACAACTGGAGGGTTTCATAGAATCAGGAAAGGAGCCTTGTTTGTCGACTCAAACATTCACTGTATGGACTGAAACAAGTGGCACAATGTTGGAATCATGAAAGCAATGATTTTCTTCTTTAAATAATTTCTTAACTTTCTAGAACTATTAATGTGCTGTGAGTGCTGACAAGAATTAGTTGTTGTCTTTAACAAGGAAAGATATTGCAACACCATTTGCATTCAATGGTCACAATGAATAGGGCATACTCTTGTATGTCATAGGAAGTTGATAATTTCCTATATCTCTGTACTCTACGATAAAATGCATGCCAACACTTAAGATTATGTTGTACTTCCAGACACAGCAGCTTCATACATATATGATCTTGTGTTAAACGGAATATAAAATGCTTTCAAGTTTTTTAAAATCATGTATTAGTTAACAGTTGATGCTATGGGCCTGCCATTAACCCTTTGAACGCCAAGGGCATATTTATATACATGTATATGCACTTTAACGTCAGAAGTAGCTGCAGGTGCAGATGGCCTTCTTAGAGCTTTTAACTCTTTGGGTGCCAGATGTATGATACAGGGTCTTCACGAAAGAACGCAACGCTTTTACATCACTATGACTTAGGATTGAAATTAATTAACTGCTTGATTTCTTTAACCTATGTAGCAGAAGCTAGGCAAATACTAGCAATCCAATTAGATTGTAAGCGGTTAAATAATTGTATCAAAGCCCTCATAAATCAAAATATTCAAAGCCCTCTATTATCAACATGATTCAAGATTACGATTAGAGATAATTGATTTTAATAACTAATAATAAGTAACGCAAGATCTGAGTTGCAGTGGAACAGACTGATTTCAAGTTACTGAGTTCAATAGTGAGTTATTCATATTTAAAACCATAATTTGCTTTAAAGTTATTAAGATTGAAGCTGTTATGGGGTAACTACCATTACTAATTACTCCATGATTATAAAATGAAGTTAAAAACTTTGATTCTGTATTAGATCATGTAATGGTGAGTTACTATAACTCAAAGTTAATTACAATTGTAGTGGCCCTTTAGCATTTTCAAGTTTGATTTGTTGTTTTGAATATTAACTTATCTAACTTTTTTCACAGCTATTCTTTAGATTATAAATTTTGTAATTATTTAAAAGTTGTCGTACATTTCTGTGTCAAATGAATAAATTGCAAGGTATTTGATTGTATCTTTTGAACTGTAAAAGATAATTAAATTTTAATAATGCATTTGGTATTTGCCTAACCATGGTTATTGTGTATTCATTAATTGATTTAGATTGATCATCCTATTTAAAAATTATGTTCATTCAAATGCGTTGTATTCTTTCGTGAAGACCCTGTATAATTATGTACATGGTATACCTTGTGCATTACATGTAGCAAATAATGTTTGTATATCATTCAAGTACTTTACATGTATATGATTTGCTCCACAAACTGTCCGGCAACAATTGCTGATAACTACTTGCGTTAGTATCTCCCACAAAAAAATGTGCACACATAGCATATGACCTGTGGGATGCATCGGTAACAGTTTGTGTAGTGTTGCTGAAATTTGAAGAGTTGTACTACTTCCTATAATTAGTTTATGCGTGTACCATATTCGTCCTCCTACGCAACTCACAGGCATCCAAAGGGTTAAAATGAAGATACATGTACATGTATATACCAGTTGCTGCACAATGCCTGATAATGTGAAGCTCTCAGCTCTCGTAAGTATTCAAATAGTTGCGAGCGCATTACAAGTGACTTTTGCCCGGTTTTTTTGTGTTGGTTTTCTTGATTTCTTGATTCGCAAAGCCAATTCCGTAATGAAGTTCTTGTTTTATTTATTTTGCACCCCTGCCAGTTTGGCGCCCCCCTCTTTAGAGTTTGGAGGTCTGCTCCCCCCCCCCCCCCTTCCAAAAACGAGGTTTTAAAAAGTTTTACTATTTGCTGTTTATATTAATCCACCCATATTTATACGCGCGCGTACGCGTTCTAGACATATTCGTGCGAAAATATTTACGTAATAAATAATCTACTGTTTTATATTGTAAGGTCACCTATTGATAAAATTCGCCCCTTCCCCGCCGGGCCAATCCCACCGAAGGCTGCGTAAGCGCTTACATTTTACTATGAATGTGATTTAAAGTCACGAGCGCTAGTGATTCCTGTTCAACTTGTTTCCAGATAGATTATACAATCATTCGGTGGACTTTAAGTACAAGCGAAACCATCTCATCAGCATTAGGTACAGTGGCATGAACACAATCTAGATCTTGTATTCACGTCGATTTTAGCCGTGGGAAGATTTGTGAATGCAGCATGCGTAGCGTTTTTGTTGTTGTTGTTGTTGTTGTTGTTGTTGTTGTTTTTGATGTTTAGAGGAACGCCAGCGGCAATTTCTTTAAAAAGCTGCCTAAGGGCACGTGCGTGGCAGTTCATCGGTTCATATTGCATTCGTAATAAAGCTACTACTGGTCTCTGTTCGCTGAACCTCCATTTCGTGTTACGTACGTACACTTCACCCTTGTAGAACTTAACTGATCTGTGTGCACACAAAATAAAGTTGAAGGTAATCAGATTAATGATCCATCATTCTGATTTCGTACTCCCCCTCCCCCCCCCCCCCCCCACACACAAAAATGGCTCTTGTTTAAACGAGCGTATTGTCGTAATCTCGAGCGCTGCTGCGCGCCGTTCTTCACAGTCTTGTTAGTGTACCATTTCTTTACAGAAATGTTGAAGCAGGTACGCGCTGGCGTTAGTGATTGTGACAATACGCTCGTTTAAACACGAGCCATTTTTCTAAGAGGGGGACGGTCAGTGCTGCCGCGATATGGTCTTTAGCCGATATCGCCTATATCGCGATATATCGCGATATGAGTAAAATATCGCGATATAGTATCGCAATATTTTTAAGTATATTCATCGAGCAATTATTGATCAATGACCACATCATTTTCATGCAAGTTGAGACTGCGTTGTTGTGGTGGCGACACAAGAACAAACCATATATGCTATGAACAAACACATAAAATGCTATATGGCGCAGGAGGAGGGAGGCCCCCGGGAAGAGACACTGTACCAATTGGTATACATATACCGGTATACATGAATAGAGTGTTGTCTAAATGGTATAAGGAAGTATCTAGCTATCTTAGTCTCGACTGTACCTTTAGAAAGGGCTTGCTCCACGGCATGAGTTATACACCAGAAAAGAAATCATGCACGAAGTCACTCACTCGACCGACCGGCTGGATACAGGGGCTGATCCAGAGAGGGTGGAATTTACGAATACTAAAATACTGATTGAGAACTATCAGCAATTTCTGTTTGAGGGCTAATAGCTTTTCTGTTCAACAGCTTCCATTTTAGGGGTGAAAAAACGATCATGACGCTTTGTTTTTTTTTTTTTTGTGTGATCAGATGTTTATTTTGATACATGCATAATAATTGTGACTAGTACATAGGAAAAATCAATGTAAGCATAAAGTTGCCAGTGCACATCTTTAAACTGCATGATAATACTAAGTTACCAAATATATCAATCATTTACACAAAAACATCATATGAAAGTTGTGATTTATTCATACAACACTGATTCACTACACAACTTTCTATGGTGCATTTGTGTGAATGATTGATACTCCTATAAATAAGGAAAACTTCAAAATTCAATCTAAAGTTCTTTGCATTGCTTGGTGCCTGCCATGCATTTAGTTTCTGTCTCAAAGCGAAAAGAGTAGTTTAGGTGCTTTTGTGTGCTCACCATTTACAAACCATAATAGGTCCAAGAAATTACTTGAAAAATAGTCCAAGATAGATTAGCTAAATCCTACAGGATTTGTGAATGGACAGCCACAGTATTGATACCTTCTTGAGACATCCTTTATGTTAGAGCCATTTATAATCTTAAAGCCAACGTCTCTGAAATTTAGCCTGTTTCCTTTTCCTTACTCCAGCAACACAATCATACAGTATTTTAAAATTAAAACAGCATCTGCAAGCCTGTCTTGCTCTGATATCAGTACTGATATATTTCATTATCATTTCATGCTCTTGACTGTCAGATTGCATCTTGTACAGACATCCTGAGCAGGATCCTATTCCTCTGACTGCTCCTCATGTCTGCATGATCAGTGTTAGGAAGTTCAGCCGAGGAGGTTTTACACCCGTCATTTAGATGCTGATTGAGATATACATGTATACTGCTTCCAGATCAGAATCTGTATCGGCATCATCATCCATAGATTCGGACTCGTAGGATACACAAGTAACTGATAGGCCAGATACTGATGGCTCGCTGTGATCAGGACCTTTGAGTATTTCACTTTTGAAAACGTCCAATAAGGACTTGCACTTCAACATCTTTGACGGAAAGCAGGCAAAATGAACTCAGTGAAAAATCTGATACGCACCTGTCCTAAAGAAAACACTGTTTCCTGCATAAGGTACTACCGCCAGTAAAAAAACTTCCGCGCTTCGCGCGGGAGGGGGCACATCCCCCTCCCGCACCCACCCCCTTTTACCACCCCGGGTCCAGCCACCCCCCCCCCCTCCTAAATTCCTGGATCAGCGCCTGGGATAAATACATTTTTTGTGCAACAAAAGCCGCATGCGGGACAAGAATTTAGAGAGGATTAAAATCACTACGTGACTGAACATTAATTATACATGTATGCTTTCCGATCACATAATGATTCCAAAGTGATTTTATGGCTCCATTCATCTTCCTCATCGAAAAAAAAAAAAGACTCGTGTTTAACGATATTATCTCCATAACCGTGAACTCTTCCGTGACAATATTTCAGGAAACAATACATGTCAGTATATATAATATGGTGAAAAAGAGGACTTATTATAAGCGTTCGCGGTTACACGTTTATTTACTTACACGGGCGGCTGAATTTTAATGGGGGCGGATAATTTACAGTATACATGTACTCAGCACCGCAGCTGAATTAGAATGTATGTGCATGTGTGGTCCAACACTAGTTGCATCTGCTGAATGACCATTCGTATATTTCCGTCTATTCGTCCGTCTATCTCCGTATATCCATGTACGTTTGTATCGCGATATGACTAAAAAAAATATCGCGATATATCTCATATCGCGATATATATAAAAAAATATCGCGATATATCGCGGCAGCCAGTACGTATACAGCTGTTGTTTACATTTATGTGGTTGTGCTTAAAATATCATTATTGTTCCAGACACTGATAAAGCTCGTCTCCTAGCTGTGTCAGCTCGTCATTCATTAGGTCCCCTAGTTGTCTGTTTTGCCTCCTGCTACACTTGGTCTTCACTGGTTCCAAATGAGTTGATTGCCCTAAAATGGTGGAGTGAAACCAAGTGTTGCAAATTGGATGTAGCAAGAATAATATAATTATGTATGTATTATTATTATGTATACCGCCAGCAGTGGAGAACTATGGGGCCTGGGGACCAGGGGCACTGAGGGCCTTTTTACAGGTAGTTTCTTGTTTAGCTATTCATGATAACACCCCCAAATTAATGGTGGTAGCAGAGCTACGTGGCCACCTTAGCTTGTCATTGATTAGAGCTAACACATGATCAATCCTGGTCCACTCCTATCCCCAAACACTGCAACAAGAATCTGAACTGTACATATAGTTATTTGCGTGTACAATCGTGTCTGTATGCTGTGTAATAATAATAATAATGATAATACCGAAGAGCCCAATGTGGAGATTCTTGGGATACCCATTGGCGACCAGGAATTTTGTTTGTCTTTCATCTCCAAAAAGCACTCTAAGGCTAAGATGCTTTTGTCACACCTTGAGGAGGTTGAAACTATCAATTCGCAGGTTGCCTTAACACTTCTTTGTCTCTGTGGAGCCTTTTGCAAACTGGTACATCTGGCAAGGGCAACTTCACCAACACTTACATCTAGGGTTTATCGATAATCACATTCGAATGACCTTCTGTTGATGCATTGGTGTATGCAGCCTGGCAACAGGCTCAGCTTAGCCTAAGTAGAGGAGGCCTTGGGTTTCGGTCATTGTCCCACCACACATCAGCAGCTTTCATCTCCTCCTTGTGCTCATCTGGTTTTGGTGTACATTCATCTCACCATCTGTCTGAAGCAGTAGAGATCTTTAACAGCTTGGTCTCACAGCAAGATTCAGTCAGTGTTGAGCCTTCTAGTAAGTTAGATGACCATGACTTCAACTTACTGTTTAACACTTCTTCTGTGGCAGACAAGGCACATTATTTATTATTTGTCAGTTTATCCCCCCCCCCCCCCCCCCCCCCCCCCGTGCTGCATTGTGGCTTTCCTCTGAGAGCTATGGCTTGGCCTGGATACATCAGAGGGCTCCCAATGTGCACTGTGCCCTGGCAGTGCACTTGATCACCTTGGCCACCATGCAGTTACCTGCAAGTATGGTGGGGATGTGGTCTCCTGCCATAATAGGATTAGGGACATCCTGGTGGAGACCTGTCTCCTGGCGCACATACGGGTTATGGTGGAGGCTGGGAACAACTTAAGTAAAGACCACAGCAAGACCCGTCCAGCTGACATCTTACTTCCCAACTGGGTCTTGGGCAGAACTGCAGCATTAGATGTGTCCATCACCTTACCGCTAAATCCTATCACTTTGTTGGAAGCGGGAGTGTTGGCCACAGCTGCTGCCCAGGCCACTGAGTCTAGGAACCACCAAGCCAATGACCCAAAATGCTCAGAGCTAGGATGGATATGTGTCCCAATGGTAGTCAAAACCTATGGGGCTTGGGGAAAAGAAACCACTGCCATCATCTCCTCAGTAGCCTCCAGACTTCCCACCTCCATGTGCTGGCCAAAATTCATGATACTCAACGAGATCTATGGCTTTGTTGAACTTCCACCTTGTCAGTGCTAATGCTAGCCTACTGCTGTCCTCTTAAGGATAGCTCATCCACCATAGAGCTGAATATTGTATTTATGTACAATGTGTAAATATTGTAATATACTTTGTACCGGTAGTTACACATTTCTTTTTACAATGTATTCTGTACCATCGTTTTCATATATAATAATGAACGACTACAATTATAATACTGGGGTATACATTATAATATACACAAATGTGAAAACCTATTCTAAGAAATCATCGCCTGGACCACCCTTACAGCCTGCACACCTTGCTAGCAGAGCTCTAGCATTTGCCCATACCAGAGTTATGCTAAGATTTCTATACAGTCGGGTGATAGCCTGGGTTTCATATATTATTTTATTATTATAAATTATTGTGAGTATATAGACATAACAATATTGAAGACAATATATTACATATACAGAGTAGAAAATAATGCATGCTATTACTATTGAATAAATGAGTGCACACAAAATACACCAGAACCTTGAATGGCCTGCTGAATGTCATCCTATACACTGTAGTTACGCTGTGATGTCATAGCTGATGCCATATGCTTGGGATAGCAGTGCCCTTGCATTTGCTCTGACAAGGACTGAGTTGAGACTACTGTACAGTGATGAGGTGGCATGAGATTTTGTGCAGTTTAGTCTAACTGAGGTGTGAGGCAAGGCGAGTATAACATAAGCGAGCCTCAGCTCCCCAGCAGCCACAGGTCCTAGTTCTGAGCACTTCAAAGCTGTAATGTGCCAAAATCAATGCACAGCCATATTCTTAAATGGCACTGGGAAACTAATTAATTATCGCCTGCATCATTTTGGTGTATTTAACAACCTCACCATATGTTATTGTGGCCATTCTTCCTCTTACTTTCTGTTCTGTGCCTAGTTGTGTATGCATATTTCTATTCATTTCACTGCATAATATTAAGTTGAAATCCTGATTTCCATGACAGCCTATTATTATAGGTCAGGAGTTTCCCTTTTAAATACGTTGCGCTATTCATTTAGTTTGTTTTGGGAATGAAATTTTTTGTGCTATTCCTTATATGGATTAGTTAGTGATGTCAATCATAGTGGCACACAGATGAATTTTTAAAAGGCAAACACATTTAAGATCTGTCTAGTTATTTGAAACATTAGTAATGGAACTATATAGATGATTTATTGGTGCCAACCATAACATAGCTGCTAATGGAACTACAGTGAAATCATTGATAGTGACTAAGTTAAACATTGTCAAATTAGTTGCTTAATCATAGAATTGTTGTACTGGTTGACATTCCACAACTGATGTCATCTTACATTTCCCATAGCTATATGATGGAACCATATCAAGCAATAGTGGAGCAATACCAAGTGTCACAGCAACGAGAGGATGAAATGAAGGAACAAGATCAAACAATCAAGGAATGCAATCAAGCAATGAAGGAACAAGATTATGCAAAGCAGGAAGGAGATGAAGTAAAGCAGGAAAAAAATCAAGCAATCAATGTCATAGATGATGCAATGAAGGAATACTACCTGCCTTTGAAAACGTGTGACAAGACTAGGGAATTAAATGAGAAAAAGTGCAAATGTAACAAATTCAGGAAAGTGCCACGAAATTGTGTTACAATACTGGAGAAATTGTTGGGAGGAGGGGCATGGGGATATGTTAAGGAAGGAAGGTTCAGAGATCAACAGGTGGCTGTAAAATGCATCCATGAGCTTATTCTAAGCAAAGAAACAATGCAACAAATGCATCGTGAGATCTTTACCATGTCGCAAGTACATCATCCCAATATTGTGCTATTTATAGCTGCTGTACTGGATGACCAGGGAGGACCCATGATCATCACTGAACTGATGGATACCACATTGAGGAAGGCCTATGAGGATAACCGCCTTAAGCCTGGCCTGGACCAGTGTATGGGTATACTTCGTGATATAGCCTCTGCCCTATGCTACCTCCATGAGCGTGAAGAACCAATCATCCACAGAGATGTCAGCTCAGACAATGTACTTTTGAAAGCAATGGTAAATGGTGAATGGAAAGCCAAATTATCGGACTTTGGATCGGCTAATTGGGTCAAAAAAGCATTTACCCAAGGAGTTGGTGCTCTGGTCTATACAGCCCCAGAGGCATTTCCTGTCCATCGATCTCATCGTGTCATTCTACAACCGCAGACAACCAAGGTAGATGTGTATAGTTATGGAATACTAATGTGTGAGGTGGTATTGAGAGAGTTTCCTGATCCTGCCACTCTCAATGTAATGGAAGCAAAATTAAAGGCCAAAAATATCTCTCTTTATTCCTTGGTGACGAGATGTACTGAAAATAAGCCTGAACAAAGACCCGCAATGTCTATTGTTCTGGCCAATTTAAATGATATCATTGGCGATGTGGAAGCCGAGATTCAGTACAAGGCAGGCATTTCAATTGACCAACAGCAGCTTTCCTTTGCTGGCAAACAGCTGGCGGATGTTCGACCTTTAAAGAACTACAACATCCAAAAAGTGTCAACTCTTCATCATGTTCAATGTTTGCATAAAGGTATGAAGATCTTTGTGATTACCTTGACAAGGGAGACCATCACCTTGGATGTTGAACCAAGTGACACCATCATGGATGTGAAAGCCAAGATCCAAGACAGTGAAGGCATTCCACTTCACAAACAGCGACTCATCTTTGCTGGCAAACAGCTGGAAGATAGTCATACCTTGAGTGACTACAACATCCAAAACAAGTCAACTATCCATCTTCTTCAACATTTGCATAGAGTTATGCAGATCTTAGTGTATATCTCAAAAAACAAGACCATCACCTTGGACGTTGAACCTAGTGACACTATCATAGGTGTGAAAGCCAAGATCAATGAAAAGGAAGGCATTACACCTGACCAACAGCTACTCCTATATGTGCCTTGTGGACAGCTGGAGGATGGTCATACCTTGAGTGATTACAACATCCAAACTAAATCAACTCTCCATCTTTATCAACTTTTGCCTAGAAGTATGCAGATATTTGTGACTATCTTGATAAAAAACGCCATCATCACTTTGGATGTTAAACCCAGTGACACGATCATGGATGTGAAAGTCAAGATCCATAATAAGGAGGGCATTCCACCTGACCAACAGAGACTCATCTTTGCTGGCAAACAGCTGGAGGATGGTCATACATTGAGTGATTACAACATCCAAAAGGATTCAACTCTCCACCTTCTTTTTCAAGATGGTTTATGTAGTGGTAAGAAGACCTTGACAAGTAAGACCATCACCTTGGATACTGAATCAGGTGAGTCAACTCTCCATCTTCTTCAACATTTGCAGAGAGGTATGCAAATCCTAGTGTATATATCAAAAAACAAGACCATCACTATGGAAGTTGAACCTAGTGACACCATCATGGATGTGAAAGCCAAGATCTATGACAAGGAAGGCATTGCACTTGATCAGCAGCTACTCATATATTCTTGCAAACAGCTGGAGAATGGTCATACCTTGAGTGATTACAACATCCAAAATAAATCAACTCTCCATCTTTATCAACCTTTGCATAGAGGTATGCAGATTTTTGTGACTATCTTGATAAACAAGGCCGTCACTTTGGATGTTAAACCAAGTGACACGATCATGGATGTGAAAGTCAAGATCCATAATAAGGAGGGCATTCCACCTGACCAACAGAGACTCATCTTTGCTGGCAAACAGCTGGAGGATGGTCATACATTGAGTGATTACAACATCCAAAAGGATTCAACTCTCCACCTTCTCTTTCAAGATGGTTTATGTAGTGGTAAGAAGACATTGACAGGCAAGACGATCACCTTGGAAGCTAAACCAGGTGATCTCAATGATGATTTGAAGCCTGCTATGATGAACCATTATCCATCAGACCAAAAGCAACTGGTCTGTGTAGGAAAACAACTGGGAGATGGTGGAACTGTGAATGACTACCAAAAGGAGCTAACTCTCCATCCTGTTCAATGTTTGCATACCGGTAGTGGTATGAAAATCCCTACTGGTAACTTGGAGGTGGTACCAAGCGACTGCATCGACATTATGACGGCCAAGATCCAGGACGAGGCTGGCATTCCACCAGACCAACAACACCTGGCATTTACTGGCAAACAGCCGGAGGATAGTTGTGCCTTGATGGACTACAACAACAAAATGGAGTCACCTCTACAGCTGAAAGGTAATCATAATTTGTACAACTGCAATGTACATACATTTAGTCGCGTCATTCATAATGAAGTGATGATGTGTAAGGTCATGTAAAATATATTTTTTAATTTGATTTCAAAATTCCTGCTGATAAACTAATCTCTGGTGTTCCACATGAACTCCATTGCTAGCAACATAAAATGATTAAACTTTATGTCTAAGTAGCCACATGTCTATAATTATAATTATACTTTGTAGAGGCTTTTCGCTGCAATTCTCATACAACATTATTGAAGATTCATGCAGGTCTCACAAATTCTATGCAGATTATCAAATAAGTGAGCATCCACAATCAATTTATATTGGTAAACCTTCCCCTTGTAGTTAGTGGATACCCTCAAGGAATTGTCCTTCAACATTTGTTAATATTAAAATAATAATAATTAATGACCTTTGATTGCTTAGGCAGTACAGCTGTGCAAGCAAAGATGTCTGCAAGTCATGTTCAAGCAATATTTATTGTGCCTATCATAACCCTAAGTCAATTGTTCTTGTTGATAAGTTTCTATTTACTATGTCTCCTATATGGAATATTCCTTCTCAAAATATTAACCTTTTGATATCCCATTCACAAATAAATGGGTCACATAGTAATGGCACAGCCGTTTGTGGCTGGTTACTTAGTTATATAAATATGGAAATTAGCCGCATTAAGAATTTATATCAAGCAAGCTATATTATTTGAACTACAACAGTGTGGGATTGACAGAGTGGAATGTCAAGAGAGCAACCAACTACACGTACTATCCTGATGGTGTAATCATCCATGCATAGCCCTACGGAGGAGACATTTAGGGTGTGCAAGCATGCTCCATGCTGACACCTTAGTGGTTGCTGCCAGTAACCTGGCATGAGTCATGCAGGCATGCCATAGGAGGTGGTCATATGTCTCTTGAATATCAGGTAGGTCCCATGCCCTTTGTATGAAAGATGGACAGTCAGAAGGTGGATGGTTGTGAGCCATGCTTCACTGAATGATGGTGGCATTAACAGCGAAGTATAGAACTGAACAGTAAGAATGTGGTTCTTGAGGTCAAGAAACAAGCAGCTGAGGCCAAGAAGGCAGAAGGTGCAATCTTAGAAGCATTAAAAATCCCAATACCATCTGGCAAAATGGCCTGGGACCAAGCTAAGAGAGGTCAATATTCAGAATATCGCTCAGATCAGCATCATATATTGCGAAGACCGATGGTGAGAAACAGAGACAACATGGCAGAAGCTACGTGTACTATGATGGTCTTTGTTTGATTTGTCAGCCATTTAGTGTAAATTACATATCTCATTTCTGTGGGGCTTGAATTCATTGCTCTCATTTGGAGGCCAAATTGTTTGATCATACCTCCAATTATAACTCCAAACAACCGTTACGAACTCAGCAGCAAAAGAGGTGTTTAATTACTACGCAAGGTACACATATATACAACACGAAATATGACATTTGTTGGGACCATGCACTAAATGAAGACAAGCTACATGTCAATAAATCAGTATTGCAATTGCCACAAGCATTTTTGCATCATCGTCACACCTATAGACTTTTCAGGGCAATCTGCAATGTCATTGACTAGTATTATGACTTTTATGCCAGTAAACCAACGCTACCTATACTATTAGAATTGATAATGAAGAGTGTTACTGGATATTATTTAAGCCATTAATTAATTTATTGAAATTAGTAAATTTGAATACTAGACAAATATCCTCATTGCAATTTCATATAACACCTCACTATAACACTATCAACAAGTTAATTCTGTGATATTTCTTGAAACTGTTGATTGGGAACAAATGCACATTATTACTATTTCCTAATTTTGCTAGTTATTAATCGTGAATTGTCTTGGTCTTCAATTTTGGAGTGCAGAAGTATCAGCACTCTTAAATTGAATGTTGATTTCATCGTTATACAATATACAAGTTGGTAGTAGGTTTAGTTTTATTATGTAGTTTGCCACTAATTTATCACATAATCATAAAGTAATTATAAATATAATGGTGCTCCACTGATGTTTATCTATAACTACATGTACACTGTAGTAATATAATGGTTTATACTGCATGTGTTTAGTTATACACTTGCATTTTTTAAAAAGCTTACTAGTTTTATACATCAACATCAGAGAAAGTCTAAATGTAAGTAATAAAAAGACAACATAAGGTTGCAGTCACTCAATCACACAAAAGTATCACCATTTCAAAAACCATTCTTTATGATTTACATATTTAAATGTAAAACGCTTCACAATATTGAAATGTTTAGCTAAATCTCTCTAACAGATGGGTATTATTGAATGATATGTTTAATTGTGTACCATATTAGAGTCACTGAATGTTGAGTGCAGTGAGGAAGACACTTACAAAATAGCTGGTTATGAATTTGATTGGAGATGTCTTGGCCGGAGAATCCATTCTGATCAGAAGGTCAAAGATATCGACATTGAGGGGAAAAATGAAGCAGATAAGAGGGATAAAATGTTGTTGGAATGGAAAAGGAAAAAGTCACATGATGCTACTTTCCAAGAGTTACAAAAGGTGTTTAGAGACATGGGGAACAATGCTACTGCTGATCGTGTTCAAGAGTTAGGGAAGTGCACATTGCAAGGTAAATACTCCATATTTGTAATGCAAAGCTTTACAAGTGACTAGCAAAACGCTCTTTTCAAGAATGTTTCTTTAGTTTCAGATGTTGCATTGAAAGTATGAAATAGCTTTATTACAAACTAATGCACCACTAATAAAAATTCTAAACCCAATGTTTTCCAAGAGCATAGTCATTTTAGTGTGTTTTAAATTTGTCTAATTCAGTTTTTTACCACCTATATATGATTATCAAACTTCACAATAATGCTACCCTAGTGTATCAGATCATTTTTAAGTAAAAATATTTACACTTGTAGGCCTACTATGAATTTTGATATGGCACTTGAACTTACACATTTACATTGATGCATGACACAAACATTGTTTAGTATATGATTGCAACATGAATTGAATAGCCCAAATAAACCCCTCAATCATGATGGTCACAACTTTTATAAAATCATTTTTTTTTAATTGTATATGAATATACTGACTACTGATTACATGTACCAAATCGCCACCTGACTTACAGAAAATCGAATGGTTTTATAACTAATAGTACCATCCTTCTGTGTTTGTTCTTTCATAACATTGTGCTAGTAGCAGCATCGATAGTAAGGCCAGCATTTATCGAAGTACTTATATGAACTTTCTGTGCCCATGCTTTTACGTGCCACATTCAAATTATTAAAAAGCAATTCTAATGTATGACTCACAATTCTGTGGTATAAATGGAAAATTTAAACTTGTTTGTTCAAGTAGCAATGATTGGCAAATATGGTTTTGTATAGAATGTGAAGTTAATAGCCAAATATATATATATATATATAATTATATATATATTAATGTTTTAAATCCCTCATAATTTTTAAAAATAAACTTAAAACTCGGAAATCAATGTTTGATTGTTGCATTCATTGAGTGTTAATCCAATGTTATGTCTTACTCAAACATTCTTAGCAGTGATGGGTAAGAAAGAACCCTCTACTGCAGGCTTGGGAACCCTACCCCCTAATACTGGCCTGGGCACCCTACCACCTAATGCTGGTCTGGAGACCCTACCACTTAAAGCTAGCATGGGCACCCTACCATCTAATGCTGGCCCGGGCACCCTACCATCTAAAGCTGGCCTCTATCTGAGCACTACCAATCATCTTCTACCAGTGGTGAGTATAGTTGTCACTTCTGTTGTTACTGTGCATCTTAATTCGTTGTCATGTGTGACCACCTTACACAGGCCCCATGTACATTGGATGAGTATGGGGAGGAGGAACACGATGACTGTGATGAGGAGGAAGGTGACTACAGTGAGGACGACAAGGAGCATGTCACAAAGTATGTTATGAAAGATGGAGGGAGAAGTGTTTTCTAGTCATTCAATGGTAGTTGTTCCAATTCAAAGCAAGATTATTTAACAACACGTAGTAACTTTCATACTCATAAACCTTATATGAATGAAATAACTAAAAATAGACATTATTAAAAAACGCATCACTTGTCTGCACTGAACTTTGATGTAATTACAAGATACAGTCTTGGTACGAGACTAGAATCTTCTGTATCTTTAAACGTCAAATTCTATAGCTTGTTTTCCAGTTTAGAATAATTAAATCCATTAATACCATTGCTCAGAAAGTACTTTACTGGGCTATGCACTATATGCACTCTGCCATACAAATTGATAGTGTCAGATTCCAATGTAGCGGTCTGTGAACTGGATTTACTTTGTTTCAGTTTTTAAATGCTACAAAAGTATCAATGATGATAAATGGATTGTTTTGACATTGGAATCTACAACCTGATCACAATAGGGTACACTCTTAAGTAACCCAACCAGTTGTGTTTAACGACATAGCGTCTTTAAATGTAAATGCAGAAACATCTATGTCTTAAGCATCAATATTATCTCAAGCAAAAATAAGATAGTCTACACATTTTATTGATTTTGGCATCATTCTTAAGTGGGCCGTGTGTTAAAATTAAAAGGGCACTTTACTGAGAAGCCTCCCATAGACCTAAAATCATCCAGTCCTCACTTCATGCATCAACTCTGGAGGATCATGACTCAACAGACAAGGGGGCATTGTCTGCAAAACAGGAGCAAAACAGGGGAGCACCTTGGAACAATATGGTCAAGATGACCAAGTCTGATGCACAACTCCATCTTTCACCTCAATGTTATAATGCTGGGAATGAGACAAAGCCATCAGATGAAGAGCAGTCCAAGTCCATTGCCTCCCTACCCCTTGAAGATCAGAGGGAGAAGGAAAGGTTGGAATACTCGGTACAGGATGCTCAGGAGGATAGTTCCCATGACATCCAGACCACCACCACCATCACCACCATCACCAGTGTTGTTCCCTCCAAGGAGAGGTCAAGCAAAAGCTGGGGCAGTGTGAGGGGGGAAAGGGGGATCACTCAACTGACACAGATGGGCATTGAAGACGAGAAGAATGTGGCACAGTGTGCTTTGGACTATCACAAGCCATCGGAGCTGTGCAAGCACCTGGTAAGGAAAGGGAATGGATTATTATTTCATAATTTATTGGCGTGTATTGACCATCAACCTCCGCTTTTCATCCTTCGGCTTTCACCTTACATTACATTACCTTCTTCCTATGTCATTAACTCTCTCTAACTCCCCCTCTCTCTACTCTCTCTCACACTTCTGCCTCTCTCCCTCCCTTCTCCCCTCCTTTTTTGTCCACAGACAAAGTATGGCTACCTGCAAATAAATGAGGAGGAGCAATTGGCTGATGTACTGCAAAAGACCAAGCTGGAGAAGAAGCCAAGTCCTAAGCTGCAGCCCCAGAAACTACCTGTCACTAAACCACCACCACCAGAATTAGACCCTCCTGAAACCAAAGTGGTTGGGTCCAGTAAGCCATCAGACATTTTAGGACACCAAGAAGTCCAGCCCAACGCTAAAGGGACTAAAGGAGATGATGCTGTCAACCCTCCACCAAGTGCAGAGAAGGTTTTAAAGGACAAGTATACAGCCACCTCCCCTCATCTCACCTCAGACAAACCCATATTTCATGCCCCAAAGGAACAGTTCAGCCTACAGACCTCCTTAAGTCGACCTCATGTGGAAAAAGTGAGTAACCTTAATCATATCTTCATCCTTTTTGATCATTTTTGCCTATTTTTCTGTTCTTCTTTTTCCTCATTAATCCTTTATACTTTAACCCCCTTCGCGCTCTTTTCTCACCTCCCCCCTCTCTCCCGTCTCCTTTTAATGACACACTTCAGGTGCAAGCACTCCTCAAACTTCATGCACCCAGCCTTCCTTCAGTAAGCAGGGCATTATTGTGTAAAAGTGATTGATTGTCTAAATCATTGATGCATTAGTAAATTGTTTGTGTTGTGTGTGGTTATATAGATAATGTCTTCATTCTGCTCAATACTTCTCCTATAGAAGATTATCTCAGAGGATGCTCACCCTGTCACTATGTTAGACACATCAATGCAAAGTGGCCTCAAAGCCTTGCAGGCAATGCAGCCACCTGTGTTACCATATTCTGGCATGGTGGGAATGCCTTCTCATTATGCACAGCAGCCTTCAATGCTCCCTCCATCTAACTTTCAAAATGTGGGTGAAATGGAGACTGTATCATCTTCAATAGGCTGGGGCACCTTGCAACCTTCTAATACAGGCCTGGGCATTCTACCATCATCTAATGCTGGTGGTCTGATGACTCTACCACCTTCTAGTACTGGTCTTGGCACTCTACTACATGTATCTCCAAACATTGGATTGGGCACCCTACCACTATCTAATGCTGGTCTGGGCACCCTACCACCATTTAATGCTAGCCTGGGTAACCTACCACAATGCAATGTTGGCCTGGGCACCCTACCACTATCTAATGCTGGTCTGGACACCCTACCACAATTTAGTGCTGGCCTGGGCACCCTACCACCATTCTATGCTAGCCTGGGGGTCATACCACAATGTAATGTTGGCCTGGGCACCCTACCACTTCCTAATGCTAACCTGGGCACCCTACCACTTGCTACCAGCTTAGGTGCTTTGCAATTAGGATCACTACAATCAGTAGCCAATGGCCAGGGCATCCAATGTACTGTTGGCTGGGACATCTTATCTTATAATGCTGGCCTGGGTATCCTACCCCCTAGTGCTGGCCTGCCTCCTAATGTTGGCCTGGCCACCCAACCCCCTAATACTGGCCTGGGGACCACTCTTCCCCAGACCATCCTCTCCACGGTTCTCCCTCAGATGTCTCACGGGGTCATGCATTTTACCCCCAGTGTCCCCTCTAACTTCGGCCTCCCCCTTCAGCTACCATCACAACCTCTGTCCCAGTTGCCACATACTGTCTCCTACCCCAACGTCTCCTCCCCCTTATCTACATTGTCATCCAGCCAGCTGGTGCAGGCCAAGAAATTTGAGATCTCTGATGTGTGTGAAGGTTCTCCTGAGACACTGGTGCACTTTAGAGAGACCATGGTCATGGATAACGTTGCAGAGGGGGAGGAGGTAGGGGAAGAGGATATGCTGGAGAGTAGCAACTCCAACATGCACCATGTTTCCCAGACCCCTCTGATCCCTGATGCACATTCTGGTGCCAAATACACACCATTTCATCATCATCATAAGAATGGAACTATTGGGCCTGAGGATAGTGTACATGATCACAGCATGAATCTGCCAGCTAAAATCGGCCAAACTAAACACACCCGAATACATTCTAATCAACCTGTCTCCACCCATATCACATCGGCGTATACCACCCCTCTTCCCCTCTCCCCACTGGTGAATTGCTCTCCCTTGGATATGCCCACTCCTGAACCTCAACCTCAGGCTGGTGGTTTTCTTCCTGCTGAGTCTCAGGCTCTGTTCAATGAGACGTTTGGTCTGTTACTGTACAAGATACATTGCCTGATCGCTACACCCACGATTCAACCACTGTTGCAACATATTAGTAATCATTTTGAAAAGAGTACAGAAAAAACTGCAAGTGAAGTGAACTCTCTGGGCACTTCTCACCAATTGACCAATCATCTCTGCTCGTTCCAACCAGTGGTGAGTGTATTGTGCATCTTGGCCTTTGTTTCATCAAGTAACTGTGCCGTGCATCTTTGGTTCTTTGTCATTTGATCTGAGTGCAACTACCTTACATAGGCTCCTGGTACATTGGGCGAGCATGGGGAGGAGGAGGACCAGGATGGCTCTGAGGAGGGAGATGACTACAGTGAGATGGATGGGGACAAGGAGTACATCAAACTGATCACAAAGTATGTTAAAGAAGATGGGAAGGAGGAGGGGAGTTTGTATGGATATTAATCAGTTGTGGTCAGCCTTCCTTTTCATATATTTGTATTAAACAAGAGATGAAAGTTTTAAAGTTGTGGTTTCCATTTCCACAGGTGTCACCAGGCATTGGAAGTGTACAAGAAGAACAAGGACACCAAGAGACGATTGGGCAGCAATGCACTTCACCTCTCGTTGCGACAAAATATGGAGGTCAACTCTTCTTCAAACAGACTGTTCCACAGTGCCCCCGGGGGTGACAAGGAGACACCACCCCAGTACACGCCCACCAGACCTGCCAAGAAAAGCTCCATGGACAAGAAGAACACGTCAAAAATGTATGCTGAAGTGACAACCACCTGTGTGGAGAAGAAAGGTGTGGACAAGACGTCACGTCAGGAACTTGTCAACCTCAAGAGAGACAACAGGCAGAAGAAAGTGGTGGCTGAGCTAGCCACCAGCCTTATCAATCGAAAGCCTCAGCAACAGCAGCAACAGCAGAAGAGGGTCACTGCTTTGGTTATGGGCACAGTCAATGCAGGTGGTGGTATGGGTGGAGGAACAGAGAAAGTGATGAGGGTGGAGGATGAGGTGACTGAAGGGGTGAAGTCAGAGGGCAAAACTAAAGGAGCACTGCCCACCATTGGTGAGAAAATGAAGACAGGTATATGAAAAGAAACTTGTAGGGTGTGGGTATGGAGAGATAGTGAGGAGGGAGAGTGAGCAGAGGGGGAAGGGAGTATGAGGAAGGAGGATCGAGAGAGGGATGAATAGAGGGAGGATAAAATGCCCTTGTCTTCTTTCAGATGACACTGTCACTCATCTGGTTACTCTGGAGAAGGGTAATTGTGGTCATGGCTTCAAACCTCATAAGAAGTTATCGGGAAAGAATGGTGAGTTAGACATTCACTCTCACACACACACACACACATATACACATATACACACATGCACACATACTTACATGTGCACACACAGGGGCGTATAAAATGGGTTTTAAATGAGGTGGCCACAAAGAATTGCTTTTTGGGGGTTATATTGGTGTCTGCTTTGTTTTATGAAAGCTTGCAATGAAGGTAGAGTTGGAGTAATATTCTCTCCATTACCATATGCCATACGTAAGTCTAAGATACTGCCACATGACCGACAATAATTACGGTGGAGATTGTCGCAGAGGGTGGAGTCCTTACAATTTGGTATTGCCTAAAGGGCATGACACAGTTTACACATACACACAAGCATGCATGCACACATATGTGCACACAAGCATGCATGCACACATATGTGCACACAAGCATGCATGCACACATATGTGCACACAAGCATGCTTTCATACACACAAGCATATATGCACATACATGCACACACACACACACAAGCATGCATACACACACAACACACATGCATACACACATGCACACGCAACACACAAGCATGCATGCACACACAACACACAAGCATGCATGCACACACACTCACACACATGTATACAGATGGACTGCCTGGTGTGTGCAAGAATACCTAAATATTAGTATCAAAATACACTGTTTACCTTTTGGTCATCTATCATGAACTCATGAAGCTGGTTTTGCAAAGTGACATTAGCTGAATATTGCGTCAACATTGCATTTTGTAAATGACATTATGTGATAGCTGAATAGATTTGAAGTCTATTCCAACATCAGCTTCTGAGAGTCAGACCAATGTAAAGTTGAATGTAGTTCCTTCAACTCTATAGTTTACATGTTGTTCAGCTAACATCACTTTGTAAAACCTGAGCCGGCTTTAGTTGATTAGAAATGATGGCAACCCTCTTTCCCTGCAGAACATGGCTTGATAATTCAATCATTGGTTGAAGGTCCAGCAAGGTCTGATGGCAGGCTTCAACCTGGTGATGAGCAAGAGGGTGTGGCTATTATCAACACTGCAAATTTTAAAGTGAGGAAGAGGAGTGGAAGGACCACACTTCCTGTCACATCACCAACCAAATGCTCAGCGACAAGAAAAGGTGAAGCGGTTGCCATGGATACATCTCTTGAGAGAAGAGTGGAGCTAGCTGATGTGGGCAAGTCTGTGCACAAAGAGGAGAAACAACCATTGTCAGTTACAGGCAGAATACAGTTTCCTGGTGTTATTGGAGGTAGAGACTACAAAGGAAACAGTTGGTAGTTTAGGGAGCATGCTATGGGTTTTTCCTGGGTGCAGATTTTTTCCAATGGTCCCCCCCCCCCCCCCCCTGCATATCAGGTTTTTTCCCCTGAGGGTGTATAGTATCTATACCCTTCTATATATGTTTTTTTTGTTTTTTTTTGTAACTGAACGCTGCTACGTGTGTTATTGAATTTGAGATTTGATTTTTTTGTTGTGGTTTTTGCATATGTGTGTGTGCCCCCCCCCCCCCCCCCCCCCCCCCCCCCGCTTTTTTGCTTTTGCGTTTATTTAGCATAAATTCTAAGTGATATCCAATACTTACATCGCCGATATCCGGATTACTAGAGCCTGCATGGGTCCAATGGGAACTCAAGCACGTGACCAAAATCAATGAATATTAAATTTGGTTGGTTGTCCGTGGTAAGAAATGGTTGTTAGTTGCTGTGCGATTGGTTGTAAGACAGTAAAGAGTCAACATTCTAGCCTTGGATTTCATAGTTTTCCATCTAAGGATCATCCCCGAAGACTGAAATGGATAAAAGGTGGAACTGGTTGGCCGTAACCAGACCGTCGCGTATGGTCGGGCTACGCCCAACTACTGGATGCCCATAGTACACTCACGAATTGAATTTGTGGTGACCATACTTTGTATCTGGTATGTATGTGTCATTCCCATGTGGGATCGAGCACTGTGTCCGTTTACGCTCAGGAAAACCTGTTAGTCTCTACTAGTAAACATCAGTCGGGTCCCCAGACCCAGCAATGGTGAGGACTTCGTCCCGACTGTGTTCTCGTTTAGAAAGCAAGAAAGATTAAACGCTTACCCAGCCATGCATGTGCAGTGACCAGGAAAAAATAGAACCGTCAGGCTTAGCTATCATCCAAGCTTCACGTCATCGTGCAACATCAGGTGAGCGCTGGCTAGGCTAGGGCTTTGACCCCTATACCACGCAGTCCGAATGCCATTACGTAAACAGGAGACTCGAAGAAATTGTAGGCTTCGAGCTGCTGCCATGAAGGCAGCTGCTCCTGGGTATACGTGCCAGTTATTGAAAAATATGCCCATACGATCTTCCTAGTTCATTTGTTCGGGTACCAGGGCCCAGACTAACTCTTTCCGTGGCCACAACGACATATCGTGATGGCTGTTAGATTCCAAGTATGGGACACAACTTAACAGCAGACCAACAGGTTCCAATTTCTGCTTGTAACGACTTTGGCAACCAGATTTTAGTAAGCCGTCCATTACACACTTGCCAACCAAATTAATTTAAAAAATATGAATATCACGTGATCTGGACCTACGTATAGCGACGAGAAAACTCTTCATTCTTCACAATGCTACGGTTCATACTGCTCAGCAATTAAATTCGTGACGCAAATCTTTTGTGATTTTTTGACCGAAGCGTGGCCGTGCACCAGCTACATGACAGATTCATGTCGCCAGTCGGTCTAAACGATTCATGTATGTTTTACTATAGTATTGGTATTTTTAGTTTGTTTAGCTCTATATAATTATAAGCTACCTGTTTTCTGAGGGAAAGAATCTGAGATCCATCCCATCGTTTACCTCACACGCACCATTGGATCGATCGCGCGATTAAACAGTAATTAATAGGAGGATTTAGTTAGATCGATATATACCCCTTTGGCTAGAACGATGTGCAAGCGTGCAAATCCAAGGACGGTAACATGCAGAACGCTGCATAGATTACAATTTACAGTATGCATTACCATATAGAGCTCTTTCATCGCGTGATCTGTAGTAGCAATCATGTGGGTATTTTAGTTGACGTAATCAATTATCCGCCATATTGGTGCTCGGGTATTTGGCTCTTTTAAACGTAAAAGCTGTCAAAGCTGTCTTTGTATGCAGATAGCTTGCCTCCAGACACAAAGGCTCGATATCTGGATAGAATCGAAAGCATTGGTGGGCCAGATCCGTTCTCATCTGACTTCTTTGGAGACAAGTCGGATGTTGTACCACCAGTTAGTGCATGCGATTTGATATCGTATCTAGTACTGCAGACCAGTTTTATAACTAGGAAACAGTTCAAAGCCTATAAATCTCTGGAGGCTTATAATCAGTTTGTTTGTGGACGGGTGAAAGGCATAAGTAATGTCTGAATAGAAACGTACAATCACATTGTCTGCAGCAATTCCAGGTACAATGCACTTTTTGTTCTCGCTGATTAGCTGCGTGCCGTCTTTTCGAGTACCTAAGGCTTAGGCTAAGGAGTCGTTTAATGCCGGCAATGTTAGTCTGACGTAGCCACACCCTCGCGCTTTGCGGAGCGCGAGGGTGTGGCTACAGCAGACTATAGTTTAATGCCGCTGTCACTTTTTTTTTTTTTACATACACCCGTTAGATTCAGTGAAGGCAGCCAATCTGGGACAAACTCACTATACAGTGACTGTGCAGGTTTACCCTTGGTGAAGTGCAGGGAACATATCCGAGCGTCAGTTAAGAAGTGACGTGACGCTGAGTCTTTGCGACCAATTGCAGCCAGGAAGCCTTTCCTTCGTCTTTGTGACAATTCTAACTCGTATTCCCCATAGTGGGTGCTTACTTTAGGTATCCTGTACAATCTTGTACCCTTGCCTACCGTAGAATTGGTCAAACACTGGTCGACAACGCAGACTCCAATTTCAGCCGAGCACCAATATGGCGGACACGATAACGTCATTACATTTACGTGATTAATTGCTTTTTGTCATGTGACCATGAAAGAGCTCTATAGGAATGACTCAATGAGCCGAATGAGGGGTCCGGTAAATCCACCCCTTTGATTTTAGCTACTGACCTGTCCAACTCCTAAACATACCTTCTTGATATACTATGATACATATTCCACTGATCAAGGGCGCCTGCTATTTTTTTTCTTTACTTACATATATACATACATACATGTATATGATATCTCCCTAATTAAGGTAGGTAGTTGGATATTTTTTAAAAATTGATATTGGTTCTAAAAAGGGTTAAAAAAAATGTGCATTCCAACGGTATATTAATTATCTTTTTTCATTCGGTCAATACGGCAGCATAAAGCGGTACTTTTGAATGTATGGAACTGAATGACCGCGCTAAAAAAAACTGTGGTGGTTTAACTTACATTCGCTACACTGATCTTACTAAACATGCTACTGCAGCCAAATATATAAGGAGTAATTGACACATACCTTTAGAAGGTACTACAACAGATATTATGCATAAAATCATGCATGCAGGCTGCTCTTAGTAGCGATATACATGTAGAAGTACATAGCCAAATGTATATAATTATATAATATTTATAATTATTATAATATGGCGCATAATTATTATATATAATAATTATATCATGTTCTCGGAAACAAAATCTTAGAAAAAGCAACCCATTCAATGCGCTACAAAATTCTATAACCATCAAACCATACCTTTTTGACTTACTACTGCACCGTATACAACGAATAGCAAATGCTAAAAGAAGCCATGGGCTACATTTATATAATATAGCAAGCACGATAGAACTCGAAACCAGCGAAAACAATCGATCGCCTCAAATCAATCCTCTCCGGCAGTCAAAAAAATTACGTTTCAATATTTGTGAGACAATTTTTTACGGTATATAGTTAGTATACGTAGTTACGTGATTTATCCAAGTACCTAATTAAGGTGAACCAAGAAATTAACGCTTTATGGTTAATTTTACCATTAGTATATCATTGATAATGCAGATAGTGATACAATCAAATGAATGCCGCTAGGATAAAAAAGATTTACATGTACATATGTGTCATGATAACTGTAGTTCATAGACAAAAATAATCCTCTTTGCTGTTAACGTTTTCCTTTTTGGAAGGCTGAACATGTTCCATGATCTAGGATGGTCAGCCAGTGGGAGAGCAGTATATCCATAATCAAATTTCAAGTCAAGTCACAAACCATATCACACACTACCACTATTCATATGGATGCGTTAATGAGGCAATGGGAACTCCTGATGCTGATCAACACGTGAAGCCCAACAAAATCTGATATACTGAGGCAGCATTTCGATTTACATATATGAATTAATGACACTGTGCCTATCAGAAGATTGTATAAGCATGTTCATTTTATTAGGTACGTGCTATATGTAAAACAACTTTAACCTTTCATCTCCAGGTAGTGGTCTTAAATCTAGGACCACCATATTACAGCGTTGAAATTGATTGAAATAAACATTGTATTTTCTAACTTGATATTTTATTGTGGTCTCCAAACTTATTAGGATAAACATTAGTTAAGAAGAAAGCACTTTATCAAATTCATTTATTTCCTAATAGAAATTGGTGAAAAAAGAATTATTTCTTTTTTTTGACTCGTAACTTCACACCCATATGTGCTCTATTTCATGAGAACACATTTTATAACTGTACTTTGATTTATGTATATGTTATGCTTCAAACGTATATGATGAGATAAACAAATTTGGTTTCAATGACATCCACTATAAAATTAGCATTCCGGATCAGACTCAATGGTACTGCTTGTCCTCAAATGAATTACATGATTTCATACACAAGTTTTATGAATTACTTATGTAGTTATTTATGAAGAGATAGATATGGACTTTAATAATCTAATGTAACATGCATGCATACTTTGTAAACAAATTAGGATCGAAAATGCGAAAAAGATATATTGCCAATGCCAGCAAAAGACTGACATGCATTGTGTAAGTTTAATACATTATGAATACAATTGGTTGTTAATGTAATTTCAATTGGTTGTTAGGTTCCTCTGACCAGCAACAACTCTGTGGGCACCAATGTCTCCTTCACCTATGAGGCCAGTGGAGTGGGCCTGGGGGATGAGTTAGTATAGCAACGATGAGGAAGTGTCCCCTGGTCCACGTGTGGTAATCAGTGGGTTCACCATGATCACATGATGGGGACTTGGGCATGTACCAGTGTTCAGTGTCCAATGGAACCAGCTCAGTATGGAGACAATGAGAGTGGTGGTCTCAAGTGAGTGTGCATTCGTGAGTGTGCAATTCAGAGTGGAAGTTACATGCACATGGGACAGCTTAGTACATGTACATTTATTACACACTTGCACAAACATCCAGATTAGAGAAAATCTCAGCAGAAGGAAACAGTTTCTAATATGTATAACAATGAGTACATGCATAAGTACAAATATGCATCATAAGGAAAATTTTAATTTTTTTCCCCTTGCAGATTATAAAACAGTAAGCATGTTGAAGTGTTTTGTGTTCTGTGATGATCAGCGATACATTTTGAACAGACAGGGAAGAAGGACAATGTCCGAGGTTCAGGTGATACTGAATGCTGTATTAGATAACAGCAGTATTGGAAATGAAAGTGAATAAGATATGACCAGTACATGTATGTTGTAATGTGTTGATTAAATTTTTTGGATATAAAATATTAGCAGGTATACGAGGGGGGGGGGGGCAAAAAACAAAGTGGAAGACACCATCCCCCAACTTTGAAGAGCTCATTGAGAGCATCACGAATATGCTATTCTTTTTTTCAGGGGGGTCTAGGAAAAAAAGTTATGAGGTATCAAAGTTGGGGGGGGGGGGGGGGGGGGTCTTGGCCAAAAAAAAAAAAAAAAAAAAAAATTCATCACTTTTCTTAATTTTTTTTTTGGAACTTTAGCTCGCACTACAGCAACATAATGATGGAATCATATTGTTTGTAGTGTTCATGGGTGTCCAATTCGTGCAAAGATATGGCTTAACTGCCTATCTAGTGCGATTGTAAGCTATTTCATTGTGGAAAGCATATTATCACGTGACTGAGACACAATTCGTGGGCGTGGCCTTCATACCAATTCACTAACCAATAGTGCAACAATTGAAGCGTCGCAAAGCAATGTAAAGATAAAAACTATACTAACGCTACTAAGTAAGCCACGGATACACCTGGTACTAAGTAACATGCATGAGGTCACGCCTCACGCGAGCATGCCCCGCCTGCTATTGTTTAAACGAGTACTTTACCAAATCATGAACGATAATGCGTGCCGTTCTTCAAAATCTTGTTGGAGTACCGCAAACCTTAATTGATGGGCAGGGATGTAATATTCGATAGGCCTACAGCCTGTGCATTACGTCATGGCACGAGAGACTAGGTATCACGAAATTCTATGGTACAAGTGAAACAGCGTCTCCAGCTGCAAGCGACGAAGTGACAACACCTACAACAGCAATCTACAACGAAGCCTGCTTTCAATTTGTAATATTATCTTAACTGTAGGTGTGGTCAATTGTCAATTACGTAATTATTTTAAGGGGCGTGGTCGAAAAATGGGCGTGGTCGATAGCGGAGGGGGGGGGGGGGGGGGGGGGGGTTGACCTGGCCCTTGGTTTTAAGAATTTTTGGGATGGTGTCTATAACTTTTTTTTTTGCCCCCCCCTCGAGCAGGTATCACATTTTTAGATGGTAATCATTTAGTGTAGTTGCTTTTACTTTCCCTTCAGATTTCACGTATTTCTAAAAATAACTATTTTCTCATGTTGAGAACCACTTTGGCTCATGACTAATAATCTGAGCTGTACATCCAATGATGTCCTATCATTGCTCAGCTACATGTGTAGTCCTGCAATGCTTATTGTGTTGTTGGTAATCAGCATTATCCATAAGGATTCCTCATTGGAATTAAGAGTTCTTGATCTCATCATTCCTGCAGTAGCCCGGGCATAGTTAGGATGTATCAGGTTTTAAGGTTAATAATTATGTATTCAGTTGATTATGCATACATGTAATGGTATTTGAAAATCAGATGCTCACTACACTTGTTACATGTCCAACGCACCCACCCAACCACCCCCTTTCGGAGACCCACGCCCACTTCCTAATGACTGTTATTAACCGTGCCCCCCCCCCCCCCCCCCCCCCTGCCGCTTACAATTGCACTAGATAGGCAGTTAAGCCCTATCTTTGCACCATGAACACTACAAACAATATGATTCCATCATTATGTTGCTGTAGTGCGAGCTAAAGTGCAAAAAAAATAAGAAAAGTGATGATTTTTTTTCTTTTTGGCCAAGACCCCCCCCCCCCCCCCCTCCCGTAACTTTGATACCCCCCTGATGAGGTCACTGAAAGGTCAAATGCTGCCAGCTTGCCTTGAGACCAGTTGTGGACAAGAACATCTGCCGGTCTTGTGTGGTCATGATCTGGGGTCAGGTTATTGCCTACTTCAACTTTGGCACTTAAGTATGCCAAACGACAAGAAGCAGCAAAAGCATCCCTCAGCAAGTTATGATGATGCACAACATCTCCCCCTCATTTGCATGTGGTAGCATGGTGGCCCAAGGATTGTTAATAATCCTTGGGTGGCCTACGGGATCCAGGATGGAATATGGGCAAAGGGAACACCGTGAGCCACCTGAAGTGTCCATCATCTGAGAGCACTTTTATTTCGTTTTTTTTTTAACGAAATTGGTAGTCAATGCTAGCTCTACTCCTAAACAGGACAGCAGCTGCTGATAAGATTTAGATGGAGCCACTCTGGTTATCTCAGGGTTAATCAAGTTATAGGAAAGGCAGCAGAGGAAGGAAGGGAACCTATTTAAAAAAAAAAAAAAAAACTTTTGGAAATTTAGTCCTAGAACAACTGGCCCATATAAGACTCCAAACATTCTATTTTGCTTAATGAAAAAGCACAGCCAGAGTTTGACCAACATAAGGGCTTGGGATGTGGGCAACTACACATGTACATGTGTTGTCAGTAACAACAGTGCTACATGTATGTGAATCATGCACATCTATGACACCACAGCCACTAAGAAAAGGAGATGGCCAGCACACTTGCTTCATGGCTGTACTCAACAATCACCAGCTGCAGGAGTGCTGTGTGTCCAACATGAATATGTGAACATATGCACACAATTTCATGTGCAGCTGCTGATTCAGTTGGCAATGTACCTCATAAGGATAGGACATCTACACGCCTTTTCGAGTTAGACATACATGTACCATAGCACGGGAGGGGGGGCACCGGCCACCATTCCCCCTTCATCAAAACATTAAGCACTGTTTATTCCCCAAACAAATCACATATGACACTTGTCCTACAGTGTCTCTAATTACTTCTCACCATTGGGTTCTCAGACAATTCATGTCTAAATAAAATGCTTCTTTCTGAGAATGATTCTGCATCATTTAGAGGACTTATGTAGTAGGTCATGCAACATTATAATAATGTGGCCACCTGATATATTTGAGGCTATATGGTTGCATGGGTATCTGCTGCACAAGAAATGCCATACATGGGAGAGGATGTTATAAAAAAACAGCACAAACAAACAATAAATATTTATTTTGTATGTTTCAATTAGTATGCAACATGCCCTACTCACATGGGGATACCATCACTTTGTTTTGTTTTGAGACATTTCATACTAACCCTTTTTACACCATCTTCCCATTTGTTTTCCGTACATTGTCGTACTATTACATGGGACCTCGATTCAGGTTTATGTAACAGATATGCTGCCAATCCAAACTGTCAAAATGAAAGCCATCGCATTAGACTATGTCATTTGTACATAGAAACCTCCACCTCATATTGTGTGTACACATACGTGTTGCCATACCACTACAAGTGCAGTGTGTGCTTTAATTGAGGATACATATATATACATTTACACCCATGTTCGAATTGTAGTATTTCACCCCTCCCACCCACTTTTAATACACTTTGTATTGCATAATATGGCCACACCAACATCACCAACATTCAAACACAGATGTGCAATCATTTTTACTACAGCATAGGACTCCTTACTTTACTACATATGCAAGGTAAAGATGGAAAGACTTTAACCTCAAGCTCAGTTAAATAATATACTTGTTAACTCACCACACTATAAATATAAAAACGACAATGATTATAGAGAAAAGGGGTTCCCCCATGTTCAAATTGTAGTCCTCACACACTTTTCATACACTTTGTTTTGCACGATATGTATCACCAAAATTCAAACACATGTTGGAGATGTGCAGTAATTTTTACTACAGTATAGGACTCCTTACTTTACTTCATATGCAAGGTAAAGATGGAAAGACATTAACCTCAAGCTACCATCAGTAACACCTAGAGCTCTAGACAAGAATGTGTTTAGCTGGTAATTTGTAATAGTGTTTGACATTGTATTGTGTGTTTAAATTGTACAAATATATATATATACATGTAGGACTATTTTTTTTAAAAGAATTAAAAATATAAAACATTATGCAGTGATACCTTTTGCATGGAGTTGAGAATCTGTCTCAGAGGTTGCATGACCACTCTTTTGGGTTTGTAATTGGAGCTGCGACTGACACAGTCAAAGCATGTCTTCTATCCACATCTACACCCACACAGGAAGGAGGCAGGAAGGAGAAGCTGTAGAGGAAAGGAGGGGACTAAATATAGAAGGTGCATAGGAGGCTGTGATGTGGTTCTTCAGTTGTTCTTCAGCACTCCTTACATGTACTATAGTATAGTTGAAACTGCTATGGCATCAAATGAAAGTGGGCAGAAAAGGGGACATACTATATTTAATTTGCCTGCCAATAAGGTGACCTTTGGTCAAAAACTACTTTGAATTTGGTACACTTTGAGTTTGGTGAAGATGTTGTAGGTATACTATTTATGATTACCACAAAGCACCACATATATATGGGGACTCCTGTACATGTATTATATGTGTGCAGAGGGAGGGGTGGAACAGTTAATGTTAATGCTATGAACTGATGATGAAAGCATAGCTATCAACCATGCCCTTAAATGGCCTTAATTGTCCACCCTGAAAAACAGCAAAATTTCATGGGTGAGAGGATATACTTCAGTTGGATGCACACATGCAGGGCCATTTAGCTAGTGTGTAGAAAATAGTTAGATGGCTATATTTCTACTTCCTATGCAGTACATTATGTACATCTGTGCCAGGATCCTAATAGATTGGATATGACCACCTACATGTCTGCACACACACGCACACACACACACACGCCACACACACACACGCACACACACGCACACACACACACACACACACACGCATGATGCTAACAAAAAAATGGTATACATGTTCCCCAAACCCATACCAGTATTAAAGTACCTTCGTGCTGTTTCATGGAGTGAAGTTACATGTATGTACAGTTATCGTCTTCGTATTCGATACGGATTACCGAGTACTATTACCGCACATCTCTAATTACATTCATAATTGGGCAAGTTATTCTTCGAATAGGAAAATTACAATTACAAGTACACATATACACCACTTGAAAAGCATGCAAAAATCAAAGTTAAACTCCACCCTCAGACCTGAAAAAGCCTGAACGTGAAAGTAAAGCTCGAGCATTTGCTCTCACCAGTGTTAGATTGAGACGTTGGTAGATGTTAGTGATGGCCTTGGATTTGCTGCACTGCAACTGGATGGCCAGACGGGATGCTAGCCGAGAAATGGTGGACTGGGCTTCTGCACCCCAGCAACCGTAAGTCTCAACTGCTAAGGGTATAGCAACCCATCCAAGCTCTGCACACTTGTTATTATTATTTTTGAATATTATTATTATTATTAACACGACTCACAAGTACAAAAAACGAACTCAGGCTACTGACACTACACTAGCTACACTACACTACACTACACTACCCACAAATGTCCTAAAGAACTACTACATATACTCTGCCCATGATGGCCCTGGATATTGATCTGACCAGGCACATGTTCATTCTGCTGTAGATGTCAAACAGGGCAACAGATTTGGGGCGACCATGATGGATGGACAGTAAAGATGCTAGGCGTGAGAACACATTATTATTATTATTATTATTATTATTATTATTATTATTATTATTATTATTATTATTATTATTATTATTATTATTATTATTATTATTAAAACTGTCAAATATACATGACATACGCCAAATACGAGTAATAAATGTGTTACATAGTTACAATTAGCTAAATAAATTCAGCCTGATTGTGGTAGTCTGGAGAGGATGGCTCTGGACACCGACCTCACCAAGATGATGTTGATTATTATTATTATTGAAAAATTACAATTACATGTACACATATACCCCACTTATGTTATTATGATTATTATGCAATAAACACAACGTAACTAATAATGGTAACACACTATCTAACAGGTGTCTTGAAAGGACATTGGACGGGACAGCAGAGCTCGAACATTTGCCCTCACCAGGGTCAAGTTGAGTCTCCCGTACAAATTGGAGGTAGCCTGGGACTTTGAGGTAATGTAGCGTGTAGCCAGACGAGAAGCCAATCGTGCCAGGTGCTGCCTAGCTTCTGTACCCCAACACCCATAGCTCTCCACAGCTAGTGGGACACACTTCCACCCAAGCTCAGAGCATTTCACATCATTGGCATTATGCTTCCGCTGCTCTGCTGCCAAGGCTGCTGACCCTGCCATCACACTCGCTTCAGTAAAGGTACTTGGGTTAAGCGGTGATGTGACGGTAATGTCAAAGGCAGCTGGCTTGCCTAACATCCAGTCAGGGACCAGAACATCAGCAGGTCGTGTACGACGTTGGTTATTATTATTATTATTATTATTATTATTATTATTATTATTATTATTATTATTATTATTATTATTATTATACATAGAATACATGAACGAATGAATATAACATCACATTACTAATATTGTTACTAAATGCATAAAACCTCGGAATTGAACCTAAACCTGGACAGGATGGCTCTGCAGTTGGCTCTCACTAAGGCTAGGCCTAGGCGGCTGTATATTCCAAAGATGGTCCTAGATTTGGGTTGGTTTAGCCTGGTGGAAAGACGACCAGCAAGCTTAGAAAAAGCCGCCACTGCTGCAGCACCCCAACACCCATAGGTCTCGACCACAAGTGGGATGCAGACCCAACCCAGTTCTTCACACTTCCTGTCATTGCTGTTGTGCTTTCTGTTCTCAGCTGCAAGGGCTGCCGAACCTGCCGTCACGCTCGCTTCTAGCAAGACACTTGAATGTAGCGTGGACGTGATGGAGACAAGTCTAAGGCTGCAGGTTTGCCAAGGTCCCAGTTAGGGACAAGAACATCTGCTGGGTGGGATTGTGTATTGGTAATCCCAGCCCCACATCCCATCTCTAGACATGGACCCAGGCAAGCACGTTGGCAGAAGTCTGAAAAAATGTCCCGGAGCTTATTATGGCGCAATACCACATACCCTCCATGCTTACAACTGAGGGTGTGATGGCCAAAGTCATCCAATGCAAAGGAAAGTCAGTGAGGGCAACTTTGGCCTTGGACAACTGGGATACCCAACCACCACTTCAGTGCTACTTGAAATTCTGCCGGATCCAAGTGGAGGTTAAGTCGAGGGGAGGGAGTGACTGACAGTCACAGCAGCAACCATCCCACACCCACACACCTCAACCCCCCTACTCCGAATGCTGAAACCTTGCACGGGAGAGCTAGGCTCTAGCATTGGCTCTCACGAGCGAAAGGCTTAGCCTCTGGTACAAGATGGTGGTAGCCTGTGATTTTTTACATCCCATTTGGATGGCTAGACGAGCCGCAAGTCGCAAGAAGGATTGTTGTGCTTCCATGCCCCAGCATCCATATGACTCCACAGCTAGGGGAATGCACACTCATCCACGCTCAGCCACACTTGGAATCATTGGCATTATGCTTTCTTGCCTCAGCAACCAAAGCAGAAGACCCACACCTCACCCCCGCTTCAGTCAAAGTGGTTGGGTTAAGCAGTAAAGTGGTAGTGAGGTCAAAAGCAGCAGGTTTGCCAAGGTGCCAGTTGTTATTATTATTGGTAAGGAATACAATAGGTACAAATTTGACAAACCTGCAATTCTACTAACTAAAATACATTCTGCTAACAAATCTACAGTTCTACTAACCTATCTGGACATTTTCTCTCCCCCATGATGGCCCAAGCCACTGACCTCACCAGTGACATGTTGAGGTGGCCATAGATGTCACTCAGCATTTTGGGTTTGGGAATGGCCTGGCCGATGGCAAGTAGAGAGGCAAGATGGGAAAAAAACACTCTGAGCCTCCATCCCCCCCCCCCCCCCCCCCCCCCCCCCGCCCAGTTACCGTACGTTTCGTAGTGGAAGTGTAGGTCCCGATCTCAATAGCAATGACAACTGATAATATTCTGATTCTTCAGCAATGTACATACAATATATACTTGCATGTCACACACCAAAAGGAGGGGTTCACACATTTGGTCCATGCATGGGTCACACACACAACTAGAGATCCAGTTGGATTAGTCCATGCACATGCTACTGCCAATAGATGTTGATGAGATGATTACACACCTCTCCATCAATTTGAAGCTTGACCTCAAGCTTAAAAATAGTCAGGTCGGTGTCTCACACGTTCAGGGTACCTGCGAGGCACCTCAACCAGGTCTTCAGCAACATGGTTCTCTGCTGGGATCTGAACAGGTGGATCTTCAGGCTGGTGCTCCTCGGTTGGCATGACATCAAGGATATCATGGTCGACTTGGGGTGCTTGCCAATGTAGATGACCGCCCTGGTTTTCTGGAAGAGCATCTTCCACATGGAGCTGCATGGCTGGCTGGTGACGATGTCTAATCCTGTTAACATGCACAACCCTTCTCCTTGGACCGTCTGAAATTGCAACATTCACCGGGGACTTGCACCCCAACTCCTGGCATTTGGTGTCATTGGCTGCATGCTTTCTACACATTCAGCAGCATAGGCTGCTGCTCCCACAGATGCACTGGCACTGTTCAAGGTTACTGGTGTAAGGGGTGAAGCGACAGTAATCTCAAAGGCTGCAGGTTTTCCTCTGTTCCATCCCTGAAAGAGGACATCCACTGGGCTGGAGTTAGCATGGTCCCTAGCTAAGCCATACCCCACTTCAACCCTCACAGAAAGATGGGCCCAACAGCAAAAGTTAGCAAAGATATCCCACAAGTGATTGTGCCTTGCAACCACATCCCCACCATGCCTGCAGGAGGCTGCATGATGACTTAAAGGGTCAAGGGCAATATCAGAACAATGAGGACACAGGGAAACTCCTAAGGTGTCAAGACCCAACCACCATCTAAGTGTTACCTGACATTCAGCAGAATCAAGATGCAGTTCCAGGCCAGCAGAAAGAATGACTGAGATCCCCTATTATTATTACCAATACATGTACATGTAAGCTAGAGATCTATCTAGCTATAAATGAAACCATAATTATTTTTTGTGGTGTCCTGGTGGTGGTGGTGGTTGGTGAGTGTGTGTACACAGTGTGTGTGCACGTGTGTGTGTGTGTGTGTGTGTGTGTGTGTGTGTGTGTGTGTGTGTGCACATGTGTGTGTGTGTGTGCACGTGTGTGTGTGTGTGTGTGTGTGTGTGTGTGTGTGTGCGTGTGTGTGTGTGTGTGTGTGTGTGTGTGTGTGTGTGTGTGTGTATTGTTATGACATTGTGATGTTATAGGTGCTGGCATAATTTATATGACATACAGAAAACTTACACTAAAGAGTTCAATATGAGCACTGTATATGTAACATCTATTTTGGCCTTAGACCCCTGGCCAGGATAGCCCTGGCCACAGACCTGGTCAGGGTCAGGTTTAAGCGACCATAAATGTCAGCTGTTGCCTTTGATTTTGTGGCTTGCAGCAAATAGAGAGGCTAGGCGGGAAAATGTTACTTGGGCCTCCACCCCCCAATTCCCATAGGTTTCTACAGCCAATGGAACACAGGTCCACCCCAGCTCGAAGCACTTAGGGTCGTTAGCAACATGTTTGCGGGACTCTGCGGCTACTGCAGCTACTCCAGCTGCTGAACAAGACTCATCAAGGATGGCAGGATTAAGTGGGGATATCACTGTTATATCCAAAGCTGCAGGCAAACCCTTTTCCCATCTTGTTACCAGGACATCTGCTGGGCGTGAGCGGCTATTATCATGTGTAAGGCCATAGCCCGCCTCTACTGTGACTCCCATGTGAGCCTGACGAAAAAGGTTAGCCACAACATCCCGTAACAGGTTATGTCGGGTCACTACATCACCTCCATGAGAACATGTGGTAGCGTGGTGGCCAAGTGGGTCCAGGCCTTTCTGAGAGCAGACAGGACACAGAGAACCACCAGAGGTGTCCAACCCTAACCACCACCTTATAGAGGCATAAAGCTCATTAGGTTCAAGGTGCAAACCCAAGGCCAGAGATGGAGTTACGGACAACCATGATGCAGCATGAGAAGCCGAAACAGATAATAGGCGAGCTCTGTCTGCCATAGAGGAAGCCCCTAACAAAGAATTTAAAAGGTGGCATTCCAATTTCTTAGACAGAGAATGCTGAGTAACTGGTGTTGATGATACTCCTTCTGCTGTGATTGCATCTGATGTAGAGACCTGATTGCTGGCATATTGTTTCGAAAAAGCAACAACCAAGAGACATCCCCCAACATGCCCGCTATGGATGCACATAAAGCCAAAACTAAAAACAACCAGCACAAAGGAAGTAAGGTAGAGTGTCATGTGAACAGCATCGAGACAATATCACACACATGTACCTATTAGTTATGAAATCATATATCATACAGCAATTGTTGTTTACTGCATACATGAAGTACCACATTGCTTTCATTACGCTCTCTTGTAAGACTTCCAGCCTCACTGTTGCATATTCCATAAAGCTTATTCCAACTGTTCACTAATTCAAGGGAACTCATTATGTTCAAATTGTAGTATTTCACACACACACACACACACACACACACACACACACACACACACACACACACACACACACACACACACACACACACACACACACACACACAATATGGTCACACCAACACTACCAACATTCAAACACATGTTGGAGATGTACAATCATTTTTACTACAGTATAGGACTCCTTACTTTACTACATATGCAAGGTAAAGATAGATAGACATTAACCTCAAGCTCAGTTAAATAATATACTTGTTAACTCACCACACTATAAATAAAATAAATAAAATATAAAAATGGGGAACAGGATATCATAAAGTTTGTACCCTTCCATGCCCAGGTTACTTTCCCTGTAGCCATGAAGACAGGGCTAGTTGCCCTGAATGACATCTTGGCTTTAAACCTAGCCTGTGACTTCACTAAGCAAAGTTTGAGCACCTCTCACTACATAAGGGTGTCAAGGTTACATGCTACTGTCTCCACACACTCTTCCTTTTCTTCAACGCATTTTAGAGCTTTGCTTAAAAATAGTGCGCCAACTTAACCCATACATGATCAGTGGAGTATGATGATAACGATAAAGGCAATGGCTTCTGTGTGCATTATGGGGGGGGGGGGGGGGGGGGGGGGGGGGGGGGTAGACAAAAGCCTATGATGTCTACAACCAAAATAAAACGTTGCCTTCCACATAAATTATTCATCGTTTTAAGTCACGCGCTTTTAGGGGGTACGCCTTTTCACCGATACATGGTTAGTCTGTCTTGTGCATGCGTATCGATCGACCGCAATGTGGTCATGCGGAATAAGCCAAGTACAAGTACACGTAATTGTCAACTGACATTGATCAACACATGGTTATAAATCTATGACCAGAACGTGCGTCCCTCGTTCTCAGCACACTCTGGCTAGCGGAACGCACGCTAGCCTCGTCCCCAGGCCGTCACACATTCTGAAAAACACGTAATCGTATACTTAGCTTGTAAACCTTTCCGTAAGCTAACTCATATCCGGTCTGCCTCGTTAAGGTTTTGTTTATGAATAAAAATTCAATACACGCTACGCGTATACGTGGCTCTTGAAATCCACCCCCATTCCCAGAGCCATGGTCGCTAACACCACGCGAACCACACCATCAGCTTGGCTAAGGCTGGACATCACTACCCTCTTGTTATGCTCGTCTGTACATGAGTGAAACATCGCAAACAGCTAGACATGGATGGCTGTTGTTTGGTTTCCGAGTCTCCTGACAAAACCGAACATCACATACGAGGCGGTTCGGAAGAATACCATCGAGGAGGACTTCAGCTCTGTCGTCAGGGATCTAGATCTGGCTGAATGCCACATCAAGGCTCAGAGGGTTGTGGTCTACTGCCAATCCCTGGATATGCAAATTTGTGCATCCCTTTACGCACACTTTCTACGTTATCTCCAAGATGCCAGCTACTATCCTCCAGGTGTGGAACAGGTCAGCGACAACAGGCTGTTTGCGATGTTCCACTCATGTACAGACGAGCACAACAAGAGGGTAGTGATGTCCAGCCTTAGCCAAGCTGATGGTTTGGTTCGAGTGGTGTTTGCGACCATGGCTCTGGGAATGGGGGTGGATTTCAAGAGCCACGTATACGCGTAGCAGATATAATATCGTAGCGTGTATGAATTCGTCACGTGTGCGGTTTTTAATTTTATTCATAAACAAAACCTTAACGAGGCAGACCGGATATGAGTTAGCTTACGGAAAGGTTTACAAGCTAAGTATACGATTACGTGTTTTTCAGGTAATGGTCAGCGCATGCGCACTAACATAGTGGCAATAGGTACCAGGCCGTCTTTTTTTCCTAAACTTAAATTGACGGCCTGGGGACGAGGCTACATGCATACTAACTGGCGCGTACTACAGTAGCACTAGTGTTCTAATTTTCATTATTCATAGCTGGTCGCATGAATAAATTGCACAAATTCGCGCGGGCTCTTATCAGGGGGCGATGAAAAAACTGGCCTGAACATGTTAACACTACCGGTACAAAGGTAGACAATTATGATTCTAAAAGTATAGTAGTTCGATCGCACTAGTCGGTTTTTAAAAGTTGTGCTTTATACAATGGTGAAATGCCAGGATTAAGTCTTGCTTTTTCGCTTTACAAGTCCCGGTGGCGAAGCAAAACAGGTTTAAGCGGTGAAACCTGGTTAATTAGCAAGGGCAGCATTGAATAACAGCGTGTGGTACGATCCAGTACATTGCGCATTTTGAACCTCCTCCAGCTCTTGGACAGATCCTATGCCGTGTCATCCCGGGAGGGATCAAAACATTAGCGGCCATATTGTTTTGGACCAAAACATGTGCGTTATTTAGAAATTTGTATATCTGCTACGACGATGACGTAAATCTAACACTATAATAGTACGCCCGCAACAACCCATAACCATTTCATTCGGCTCAACGTATATGTAAACTTATGAATACAATTAATTTGGCCGTGATTTTTCAGCAGTCTAAGTTGTTATTATTACATCATTGTACGTAATGAAAACACAAATTCTAAATAACGCACACAAAAACTTCTCTGTTAGGAAAGTGATTGGTGGTATGTAGGATTGGTGGTGCAACAGCAAGGAAACTAGGTACAGTATATTAAAGTGAGTTTAGGTAGGATCCTACAACTCACAGTCCTGAATTTGCAAATGAAGAAGCCTATTTGCAAATTAGGACTGTGAGTTGTAGGATCCTACCAAACCCATACTGTACCTTGTTTCCTTGCTTTTTGCACCACCAATCCTCACATACCACCAATCACTTTCTCAGTATAGTTATTTGTTTCCCTAATATTTTTTCTCTGCCAGGAGTGTTCAGTCAATATAATATATGGCTTAGTGTATTCATTGCAATGCTTCAATTCCTCTTATTAGTATCGGGTAATCTGAGTATACTAGTATAGGCCTCTTTTTAATTTTATTGATAATACTAGTCCAGACTGAGTAGTCCTACCTTTGTTCTTCGGATATCTTATAAACTCAGAGTTCTCCTTGTTAACGAGCCGTTTTCTTTGGCTTGGTCATAGATTGATGACCTAACGTAACGGGATTGGCAAAGCGCTATACAATAGTATTGATATGTTTGTCACAATGATAGTTTCTCATGAATATAATTACTGTCCGCCCCTTTTTGTTGGATATGTGTGACCAAATCGAAGGAGATCGAGAACAAATCGGGACTTCAACGTTACTACAAGGTCTTAAACTGTAGTCAGTGCCTGTACCAGTGATTGTAACTAGTTGGATTCATTTCTACTCATTTCGCTTCGTGCCTATGTTTGTCGAAACCTTTGTAAACCGCTAGCGCGCGTGAAGCACAATGTTTTGTTTGACTCTTGTACACACTGAGGATAGCGTGCAGGCGTGAGATAGAGCGCAAATGCTACTATAAAGATCGAAGTTTTGCATGGTTTTGTTTTTACAACAGCCAGACCTTTACTAAAAAAGTTACGCTACTTTCAAAGTCAAACCAAGTGAATTTAAGTGCCTATCTTTGTCGGATCCTACTGAAGTAGTAAGCATAGTTCCTTTCGTGTTTAATAGTTCAATAGTTTCAATAGTAGTTGAAGCTTTGCATGCACTTTGTTTCACTCTATTTTATGAAAGGATCACAAAGATATGATTTTTCAAAAAGAGGTCAATCACATATTTGAGACAATGTAGAAAGCAGTATGTATCGGCAAAGTCGCTTATCGGTGAGGCGAAAGAATGAGACCAGAAATCCAGGACCTACTCCATTGATATCTCCTACTGGAAGAACGTTAGGGTGGCCCATTTACAACAACAGCTAAGTCTGACTTCTGTCAGTCTATGATGACGTCATATACGGTGAAACGATCATACGTCAAGTTCAATGTATTGCGTTGCCAATCCCGTTACGTTAGGTCATCAATCTATGGCTTGATCACCTTTGCTGAATTAGACTTTAGAACCGCCTGCTGTAACCGTGCAGTGTCTGCAGCTGCGTACGTTAATTGTCTGTAGCCTGGCAAATTATAAGCTGGCTAGTGAGACTACCCCCTCTGAACACTTTCAGTCTTTGGCATACAACCCTAGGGCGGATACAGAAGAGGGGTCCAGATGATTTCACAATCAATTTTCACCATACATGGTGTTATTGGGTGATAATTGGGTGATAAATTGCCCATGTATGGTAAAAATTGATTGCGAAATGATCGGACCGGCATGGCTGAATAAATTCGCGCGGGCTCTTATGAAGGGGCGAAGAAACTGGCCTGAACACATCAAAGGTAGACAATTATGATTCAGCTTGTCTATTAGAAAGCACATCCAAACGAGTCGGCTTTTAAAACTTGTGCTCTATACAATGGTGAAATGCCAGGATTAAGTCTTACGAATTGCCGGTTAATTTACACATGCATGCCAGTGGCGAAGCAAAAACAGGTTTAATAAGCGGTGAAACCTAGTTAAATAGCACTGAAGGGCAGCAATAACAGCGTGTGGTACGATCAGGTACTGAGTACATTGCGCATTTTGAACCTCCTCCAGCTCTTGGACTACTCAGAGATGATATATAGAATACTGTAGAGTCACGGTACAGGACTATGGCTTCTAATTAATGGTCGATGGGTTGCGTAGCCTATATATTGAAGTTTTCTGTTTGAATTATACGTACATTCTTCCCTGTATATGTATCACAGAGGATGGTTGTCAAGAAAGAGGAGGTTTGAGGCTGAAAATGCACTGCTATGACTGTGTCCATTGGCATTGACTTCTGGGTAAGAGCTAGAATTAAAAGCAGCTGTCTGTGGTTATGACGTTATATTTACTGCGTTTCCAACCGCGTTTTAATCTACATGTATTATTACCAAACTGTACACACCCCTCCATTTAGATGATAAATAGTAGCATTTACAAGTATTTACAGGGAGATACATCATAATATGAACTTGTCCAGGGGTGATGTTATAAAAATGCTTCTTGTTTGAATCGCTATATCTTTCGAACGCTAAACGCTATCGACTTCCAATTTTCAACAGTTCATACTACACCATTTCTCTATGACCAATTACATTTTGGAGTCTTGCACTTGCCCCATGCCAGTATTGCAACGTTCAATACCCGACCGGGTTCAAACCCGCCATAACTAAACAAGGCTATAAGCTATGTCGGGTAATGAGCAGCTATAGGTATCTTTGTACCTTGGGTAAGGTGCATAGTACGTAAGGGAAAATTACGTTTTGAAATTTCACAGAGATATCTACTAGTATGTTAGTGTTCTAGTCTGGCTTGCGACACTAGGTAAAATTGCTGGATAACGTTTATTTTTTAAAGAGCTTACTAAACAGTATCAACTAACGTAAATGACACTGAATTCAAAAATAATTAAAACTATGACCCCCGGCGCGGCCTCGTGTACCATACTTCTCGCGCGAATGAGTTGTACTGCAGTAGGTACGTAATGCCACACTTTCTTTCCTGCCATACCAGGGGTGTGCTTGCTAGCGCTAACAGGATGTTATAGTGGCATTCAAATAACGAGTATGTCGCACCCCGACTAGGACAGAGAGGACGTGAGGATATTAAGTATGGCAATTTCAAACACGCGCGCAAATAAATGCAGATACATATAGTTAGTTACTGGTATCCATCCAAGCCAGCTGCAGTCAGCCAGCGTATATACACGCGTGTGATTTTGGAGCCAATAGTATTTTACCCAACAGGTTATTCTGCGCCAATGGTATAAGCTACGCGCCACCGGGTAATGCGCAGATATAGGTATTGTTGTAAGGGCCTGGGCTGCCAAAGGAAGGTGCACAGTACGAGGTATATGGGCACGATGTACAAGGGAAAAGTAACGCACGTGGAAACATTTTGTACGTATAACACTACTTTGAGAGCAAATTAGCATGCAAATATGTCTACCAATAGTATCAAATGTATACTTCCTTCCTCCTCCCCAGTACTGCTTCATTTAGCGGCATGTGCAGCTGGCCAGCCTCCTCACTTCACCCAGGAGCCCCAGGACACTGTAGTATACAAGACGTCCCTGGTGCTGGACTGTACTGCCCAAGGTCACCCCTCCCCCACCATCACATGGTACAGAGGGGACCCTCCAGCCTTAGTCTCTGATGGCCATGTGCTCAATGGCTCACTGCTCATACCCACTGTGGTGGAGGGGGTGGATGCTTCCAGAGGGGGCATCCCCTACCACTGTAGGGCTACCAGTGATCAGTTTGGAACCATCAGAAGCAGAACAGCCACTGTCTACTATGCATGTGAGGTGACCACACAATAACAGTGGTACAGTTGATGATGTGGTCCTTCTGTTGGCAGTCTTTGGTGAGGGAGAAGATATCACATACAGTGTCAAGAACACATCCAATCCACTTGCTAAAGACAATGTTGCCCTTTACTGTAATGTGTCATGGTCCAACCCTCCACCTTCAATAATCTGGGTGGATGGCCTCAACCAAACTGTACCCAGTGATGGGACCAAGTTCCTCTACCTAGAGGGTGGACGATACCTTGCCATCATTGGGGTTGACCCTGTGACTGCACAGAGAGTGTTTCACTGTAGAGTGACCAATGTCTTTGGAATGTTATCAGTGGACAGTCCAACAAGATATAGGTTTAACACAACTGGTGAGTCACCTTTCTTCCCAGTACACATGATGAGGTCTGTCCCATCCTCTCCCCCAGCTTCTCCAAGGACTGGACTGGTCATCTACAAACCACTTGAAGATGTCACTGCTTATGAAGGAGATACTAATGTCCAGTTCTCTATGGTAGCTGGTGGTGACGGGCCAACATGGTGGAACTGTGCAGTTACAAGTGGATCATCATTGCACACAACAGTATTGACAGTTGGGTCATCAGTAGTTGGACTGATGATGACAGATCCAGTGTCAGTTAATGACAGTAGTACAGAGGTGACATGTCAGGTCTTTAGCAGTACTGGAATAACATCTTACACAGCCACACTGACTGTCCTAGGTGAGTGATGACATTGGCTGTATTGGTAGCCATCTTGTTCCTCTGACCAGCAAGGGCCAACCTGGTGGTGACCTCAAGTCCTGGGGACAGTTTGGATAACTCTTTGCATGGGCACCAATGTCTCCTTCACCTGTGAGGCCAGTGGAGTGGGCCTGGGGATGAGGTGGTACAGGAATGGGGAGGAGGTGTCCCCAGGTCCACGTGTGGTGATCAGTGGGTTCACCATGACCATATATGGTCTGTTGGATGGGGACTCGGGCATGTACCAGTGTTCAGTGTCCAATGGAACCAGCTCAGTTTGGAGACAGTGGAGAGTGGTGGTCTCAAGTGAGTGTGCATATGTGATAAGAGGCCATACATGTACCTGTACAGGTGTGTTTGCTTGTGTAATACCAGGGCTGTCACCGCCGGTCCAGTTGCACGGTTTTAACCGGACCACTTTTTCTCCCTTCTGCCTCTGTCTCGGACCCATTAAAATTTTTATTACATCATTGTATGTTCTTGCGTCCGTTACATGTCCATCGTTACGATCTACTGTTATATTATACCTGCGTCAGCTACTACATGTGGCGACCAATGTCTGATCTGTTACTGGTCCCATCAGCATGTTGTTATAGCTAAAAAGTCACTAAACTAGCTGTTCCATTAAAAAATGGCTACTATTGCCACGATGTGTGAGAGCCGATTCCCAGCCTGCCTGATGAGTGATGTACAAATTGAAGCTTTGAAAAGACAAAACCTGTTTTTTTTTTTGTTCAGCAAAGAGCAAGTGGTTCAATACTTAGCCAAAGACAGGATGTGATGTTCTGCCCCACACTTGTGTTACTGCCTGTATAGGCAGAATTAAGTCCATTTGTAATTGTATAGTAACTATACATGTATATGAGCATAACTTTATAATATGGCCATGCTTAGTGATCGAAAAACCTTTTTGCATGTGTCTCAAGTCACTACATGGTTTTGTAGCCACTGTTATACTTCAGTAAGCATCTTTTACCCCCTATAGTAACTGTTGACACTGTGCATGAGCCTATTGGGGTTGCTTCATTGGGGTGGACACTTCCTTCATTAAATAACAACGGCGTAGTAGCGGATCCATGGCATAGATTATAGCGTATGTATATAAATGTATATCAGATACATGCATTGCAGAGAATTTAGAAGTTGTTTTTACGTCGCGTGCATTTGTTTCATTGATGACAGACAGGTAAAAAGTAAATATATGGAGCCCCAGACCCTAATGGGGGAGCTTACAGTGCTCCCCCATACCCCCTTGCTGGATGGGGGGGGGGGGGGGGGGGTGTCCCCTCCCACACCCTCCCCAGGGCGGCTCCACCTACACGGCCACCGTTATCTACAACCGGACCACTTTTTGTATGGCGGCGACGGCCCTAAACACATGACATTTTTAGGCTATTTTGTTAGAGATACATGTATTCAACCATTATTTGTAAACCTTTCCCTCTGCATTACAACAGGTCTGGTCCCCATTCCCACCAAGGAGTCTGTAGTGGTGGTGGGTGGAGGTGGTGGTACTACTCTGAGGGTACAGGTGATGTCATACCCTCCTCCTGACCATGTCCAGTGGTACATGAATGGCTCTCTGGTGATGTCCAGTGATCTGTACCTCATCTCCAACATCTCTGTCTCTGACAACTCAACTGTCCCCATCACCTACAGTGCCTCTCTCACCATCTCCTCTGTTAACCTCACTACTCAAGGATTCTACTTGGCCTCCTTCTATGGTTATGTGGGTGTGGTCAACACCTCCTCCATCTTTGTCACACCTCCAGGTAACTAAACTTAAGTTAAATTGACAAACTAAATGTACTAGAGTTTGTTCCATTGCGTTGGTACAAGCATTGTCCATATAGAGAACAGGCATCACCTAGAGTGTGCAAGCATTACCTAGAGCTCGAGTGTCCATATATACATGTACATGTAGTGTACAGGCATTACCTAGAGTGTACAGGCATTACCTAGAGTGTCCATGTAGTGTACAGGCATTACCTAGAGTGTACAGGCATTACCTAGAGTGTCCATGTAGTGTACAGGCATTTCCTAGAGTGTCCATATAGTGTACAGACATTCCCTAGAGTGTCCATATAGTGTACAGGCATTTCCTAGAGTGTCCATATAGTGTACAGACATTCCCTAGAGTGTCCCTATAGTGTACAGGCATTTCCTAGAGTGTCCATATAGTGTACATGCATTTCCTAGAGTGTCCATATAGTGTACAGGCATTACGTAAGTGTACAGGCATTACGTATGTATACAGGCATTACGTAGAGTGTACAGGCATGACCTAGAGTGGTGATATAATGTATGTGGGTGTGGTCAACACCTCCTCCATCTTTATCACATTTGGGAGTAAGATAAACAATTGTTTTGATTATACAATATATTGCTAATATCATTAGGGCTGACATTTATTAGAATAAATTAATCAGCTCCTTTTTGATTGAAATTGGTATTCATGTGTCACATGCTAATCTTAGGTTTTTTAATTATACCTCCTCTCTTCCTCCCCATTTAGTACCAGCTGTTGTCCTTGGAATGGCTGTTCCAGTATGTCTGAAGGCTGGGGGGAGTGTCCAGTTGGTGTGTGAGGTCTATGGATATCCCATTCCAACTGTTCACTTCTTCAAGGACAACTCCTCCCTCCCCCAAGATGGCCACACCCATATCACCACCAACACTCTCACCATCACCAACATCCAACCACAGGATGGCGGTGTGTACTCATGTTCTGCTGACAATGGAGTCACTGACTACTCCATTGGTCATGAGCTGGTTTACTGCAGTAAGTAGAACTGGTTTGTCCTGTTCTATATTTGATAATGTTGACCTCCCTCCCTTCAGCCTTCCTTGGTGTGGAGATAAAAGGACCAGTCAATCCTGTTGAGGTGGGTGGTCAGGTGGAGATGGTGTGCAATGGGAGTGGAGCCCCACCCCCTGAGATCAGGTGGATGAAGGATGGAGCACCTCTGGGGAACCGTTCAGGATCTCATCCCCAGACCTACATGTGGGTGGACCCCTCCACCCTGAGGTTGACCAACATAAGGACTGGGGATGAGGGCAACTACACATGTGTTGTCAGTAACATTCTTGGTAATAACAGTGCTACCTTCATGCTGGTGATTGGTGAGTGTCATGGAGTGAAGTTATGAGAACATTTGGAGGATAAAATACTTTCCTTCTATCTAGATGACCTCCCTCATGACTACAGATGGATAGCAGCACCTGTGGTGATGGTGGTGGTGGTGGTGGTAGGTGTGGTGATGGTGATTGTAGGTGTGGTTTGCCATCAAAGGTCATCACACCCTGCCACAAGTAAACCAGCTAAAGATGTCTCTGTGGATAAGACAGACATGAGGTATGTATGGTCTGATGGTAATGATTTGTGTACTCATGATTGGTGGATTGTTTGGGAAGGGTGTGGTCCATTCTCATGTCCCCACCCCAGCATGTCTCCAATTGGACAGCACCATGAGGAGTGATAAGAGGTGTGGCTGCATGCTGCTAATGTCCTGCTGCCTGTGTGATTGGCAAATGTAGAAGATCATATAATCACTTCTGACATCTTCATTCATCATCTGCCTATTTATTCATGTGTGTCTGTGATATGACATTGCAATCTGCTAAATTATTATATTGTGGCAATCATTGGTCATACCCCAGGGTGGTTATTATTATATAGTTCAAAATGGCCGCTCTGAAAAAAAAAAAAAAAAAAAACTGTACATGGCTTTTAAAGGGTTAAAGGTGCACATGCACAATTTATCAGCTCCCATCACCATGTGCCCTCACACTGGGTCCCAGTAGAAGTATTTCAACTAGCCACAGCATGTAATGGAGATATATAGCACATACATGTATGGCACACTGCTTAGCAGTACTAGTAGGGTCCTATTTTATTTTTATGTTCATAGGTCACATGGCTGAATGTGTACATGTATTATTTTTATCTGATCAATGCTATGGGTATGTCTAAACAGGATAGCAGCTGCTGATAAGCTGTCAAAAGACTTGTTGGTTATAGATAGTGCAGTGGAGAATAGAAGGACACCATTTATTTAGTTCATAAAACGCTTTGGAAACTGATTAAGCGGTAGAAAAACTGGCCCTCCTAAGACCTCACCATTTTGATTAAAATTATGTCCATAGGTTCACATTTAATAATGGAGGCTCTCTCAAGGAAACACCTAGCCTGCTTTCAATGGCTGATGATGGGGAGCAGTTCAGGATCTCATCCCCAGACCTCCACCCCTCCACCCGGATGTTGAACAAAATAAGGACTGGGGATGAGTGCAACTACACAGCCTTGTCATGGTACAAAAGCATATATCATTAAGTGGTCATCTCATTTTGAAGTACTCCTACAACATTCACAGTCATACATACATACTACATGTACAGAGGCCTAGGCATGTACACTCATTGTCATGTGCAGCTGCTGATCCATTTGGCCATATCTCATGCAAGAATACAGTCAGAGTCTACAGGTCAACATGTCTTGTGGCTTTGCAGAAAGGGCTCCATTCATCCTTATAGGCTGGTGATGAATATTGTGGGTTGGGAGGGTGGGGGTGGAAAGTGGTTGGACTACGGATGTATAGATAAAGAGCAAATTGAGTGTTGATACTTGAACCAACATGCACATTCCATCACACACACACACACCACACATATACACACCTACTTAATAGAAAAGGATTAGGATAAGGGCCCGTTCGACTCACTGTTGTAAAGCTTATTCTGGAACACAATCCTAAAAGAATAGATATCTTCAAACAGACATCACAGGCACAGGGCATGGGGGAGTCTAGCTAGACAATGCTCCCATTGTCAGAGCTTACATGTAGGTGTTATGTGTGTTGGGGTCCAGGTGTGTGTGTGTGGGGGAGAGGGGGGCAGATATAACATTTTGAGCAGTGTGCACCTACAGACCACAAACTCTCTATAACACCTATCCAGTGTCGGATCCAGGGGGGGGGGGGGGGGGCACCAGGGGCACGTGCTCCCCCCTTCCGGACGACTCATTAAATATTCATGATGTATTTTGCGTACCGCGTGTGATTAAAACCGCCCGAAACAGTGCCGCAGCGTTGATACATGTGCATGGGTGGATCTAGGGGGGGGGGGGGGGGGGGGGGGGGGGGGCGCACCGGGGGAACGTGCCCCCCCTCCCCCGCATTCAATAATCCCACTATATTCCCATGACGTGGCACGTTACTCGTGATACCGCGTTTACACGACGATGGTACGGTACGGAACGGCTCAGCATGGCACGGTACGGAACGGTTATCGAGCAACGTTTACACGCGTTTGTGGTTATGTGGTATAGGTTTTTAAAAAGCAATTCCGTAATTAACTACAATAATTGCCAGAAATCAAAATGGATGCCTTGTTTACAACCTTCCGTGCAATCGAGAAAAGGAGGCATCAGATGCACAAAAGAAGGAGAGCGATTATTTTCTCGTAACATACGCAATATTACGGCAATGGCCATCCAATACACCTCAAATGGCCTCAGTACCGCTCTTGTTGTACACCAATTGATTGTTTTCCAGTTCCACTTGTATCGATTCCTCTCCCCAAATCTTTATCACCCGTTTGTTTCGTCCAATCCACCATTTTAATACTATGGAAACCAGTTCTACGCATGCTCAATTGCTATCATATCCCGATCGACCACAATCGAGTCGTGCCGTGCCGGGTAGCCCGGTTATTGCAACCGTGCGGCTCGGCACGGTACGGCACGGTTTTGACAGGGTTTACACGTCAAATTTTAACCGAACCGTACCGTGCCGAGCCGTAGCGTATCGTGCTGGCACGGAAAAATTGTGTCGTGTAAACGGGGTATCATGAGTGTTTTTCTAGCGTACACTGATAGCGGAGCGATCTGATCGGCCATGTACAGCGTTTGTAGCGCATATGTGGTTTGTGGTTGGTTGATTGATGCCTGCCACATGTAGGTCCTGTTTTAACATCGAACAGTTGTTACCTGTAGCAAAGATTATATATTATCTTTGCCTGTAGTACCCATGCATAGAACAGAATGCATTATTGTGTCTGATGCAGTGATGCCGCGGCCAGCTTTTTACAATCTGGTCACGTTCACGGCTGGCCGTTTGGATATAAACGGTCACGTTCACGGTCAAAGATGGACCGTATGATTTCAATACGGTCACGTACACGGCTGGCCGTCAGCCGTCAAAATTTTATACGGTTACGGACGGTCAGTAATTATGCTTGGCATGCGCGTATCAATAGAAATGGTTCATGAACGATATGGCAGAACAAGTGTGAAAGAGCAGATACAATTAACTCATATGGAGAAATTGCCCATACATAGGCGGACATTTAGCTCTTTTTTTTTCAAATTGATTTTTAAACACATGTACTAAGTACGATAAATCGGTCTGATTGTGAATCTGTAATTTATAGATTTATATCATGAGCCATTCTTGTACAAAAATCAAGACAAAAATTTAATTTCTACCGCACTAATTTATTCGTAAAGTAGACATGTTACGTAACATTTATTAACAATTATGTCATTTATCTACAATGTTTTTAACTAATGGCGCTAGCTCACGAGACGCATAATACACAAAGCCGGGCTCTGATCATAACGTATTGCGAATAAGTAAAAGTAATTGTACATTGGCCTGACCCTTCGATATATAGCTCCCGTAAACACAGATTGAACACGCACCGCAGGATGACCGAAAGCCATAGGGATGATGTCGGCTTCGTCCAAAGTGGCCGGCCGGTCCGCAATTACTAGTAGTTCACAACGGGAGTCCCAACATGTCATCATATATGCTCCGCCATGCATATTTACCCATTCTTACAATATTGGTGCAGCGTCCATTGTGCACGTCACGCCACCAGCCCTTTTTATGCCACCTTTCTCTATGCGGCAATTCATTATTGCCATGAAGCCTCGATCGCGATCATCGCGCGGGCAGCATATCGTAAAAGCAGAGATAATGAAAAGCGATACTTCCTATGATATATGCTACTACATTTATAGTTTCTCTTAGCCCCTTCCGTAGTCAATCATCGACTCAATGTGATATGGGTGGGCGGACCGGCAGCGTGGGCGTTTCTCTAGAGCTGAACACATTGGCAAGCTCGAACCCGTATCTTAAACGTTTATTTCATGTCAAGATATCGAACTTCTTATAGGTTAATACATTTACCGTAGTGATCAGGTCGACGGATCATGCTGCCCTTCCCCATCACTGAGTTACGTTTACAAATAGACAATTTTTTTAAAATAATTGATCACTTTCGCATATACCACAAAGACCCTGCTGCTCTTCTTCCTCATCGGATGGCTATCACAGCTACAAGCAAGTCTAGTGTCATATGATGAGCACCAAACAAAAAAAAAAAAAAAAGATAAGTGCCTAAGTAGCATCATAGATACTTTATGGTAGCACATCTCCATGGAAACAGTTGCAAACAGACATTTAAACAAATGAACAGCTCCTGATATTGAAACCTAGAGAAAAAAAGTGATGGTTATGCATCAGAACAAATGCCCCTACCATAAAACCAAAGCCCTCAGCATCATGCACAAAGCACACTCCATCCCCTCCCATTAGGTCCAATGCAAAGCTCAACCAAGGCATCAGGACTAGTGCTTGCCCAACAGGCCCCTGTCATTACCCCCCCCCCCCCCCCCCACACACACACACACATTCTGCACACAGTGTGTGGTTTGTATGACTTATACATGTAACTTCTCTGTATGGTTTCTACAGTGCTTGGGTGAATTAAAACTATACTGACCTAAGGTCATTTACAAATAGAAAGGAGTACAGTGTAGGTGGTACGAAGGTGAAGAGGAAAGACACATGAACACTTAACCTTCAGTACTCACGATAAGTCTAAGTAGGTACCATGCAGCCCCGGATCAAGCATAGCCTTGGGGGTGGGCACCCCTCTGGCAGCAATTGCCGCCCCCCCCCCCCCCCCCCCAGCCACATGCTTCCGTTCATGATTACATGCATATACCTGCGAGTAGATTACGTGTTGCGTCATACGTAAAAAAAAGTCCGAATACTTGCTGACAAATGTCACCAAAGCAGTGGAGCAGAACAGGGTATGTACAAATGTGCCCCTTCGACTGCATCCCCTCCTCCCCCCCTCCCCCCACCCAGTTTTCGTGCGCCCTCTGGTAAAACCAAATTCATGTAGGTCCAGGGTAGTCTTACATGTACATAAGTACATGCCAGTAGTTAGATAGATGTACACATGTACATGTTAGTCTTAGGCCTAATGTAGATATGGTAGTCTTAGGTAGGTACATATAAGTCCAGGATAGAAAGGCCTACATAGGTACATGTATAGGGTATGTTTATTTTAAGTCTAACATCAGATAAGGTTGTGGGTTCCTTTCATGTTTAATTATATTCACAGCACAGAAGGGCAAGTTTGAAGGGAATACATGTAGACAAAAGACACAAGTAATTTTCAGAACTCAGGTAGGTACATGTAAGTAAGTCTATGTAGGTCCATGTAGGGTAGGCCTATGTAGGTCCATGTAGAGGTTCATGTTCATGTAGGGGTTCATGCAGGGTAGGCCTATGTAAGTCCATGTAGGGGTTCATGCAGGGTAGGTCTATGTAAGTCCATGTAGGTGTTCATGCAGGGTAGGCCTATGTAGGTCCATGTAGGGTTCATGCAGGGTAGGCCTACATGTATGTAGGTCCATGTAGGGTTCATGCAGGGTAGGCCTATGTAGGTCGATCCATGTAGGGTTCATGCAGGGTAGGCCTATGTAAGTCCATGTAGGAGGTAGGTCTACATGTAGCTTCAGGGCAGGCAAGGTAGCAGCACTACATGGGCCACTAACCATCAGATAAGGTTGTGGGTTCCCCTTTCAAGTTTATTATATTCACAGCACAAACCATGGGCAGATCTTAGGATTAAGAGTAGGTACATGTATGACAAAACCTTCAGTATTCTGGTACATGTACATGTAGGAACGTGTATGGGCTGGGTTTTTTAAGTATGATGTATAGGCTGATGTATAGGGTAAGGTGTATAGGCTGGTGTATGGTGTATAGGCTGGTGTATGGTGTATAGGCTGGTGTATGGTGTATAGGCTGGTGTATGGTGTATAGGCTGGTGTATGGTGTATAGGCTGGTGTATGGTGTATAGGCTGGTGTATGGTGTATAGGCTAGTGTATGGTGTATAGGCTGGTGTATGGTGTATAGGCTGGTGTACGGTGTATAGGCTGGTGTATGATGTATAGGCTGGTGTATGGTGTATAGGCTGGTGTATGGTGTATAGGCTGGTGTATGGTGTATAGGCTGGTGTATGGTGTATAGGCTGGTGTATGGTGTATAGGCTGGTGTATGGTGTATAGGCTGGTGTATGGTGTATAGGCTGGTGTATGGTGCATAGGCTGGTGTATGGTGTATAGGCTGGTGTATGGTGTATAGGCCGGTGTATGGTGTATAGGCTGGTGTATGGTGTATAGGCTGGTGTATGGTGTATAGGCTAGTGTATGGTGTATAGGCTGGTGTATGGTGCATAGGCTGGTGTATGGCATATAGGCTGGTGTATGGCATATAGGCTGGTGTATGGCATATAGGCTGGTGTATGGCATATAGGCTGGTGTATGGCATATAGGCTGGTGTATGGTGTATAGGCTGGTGTATGGTGGTGTATAGGCTGGTATATGGTGTATAGGCTGGTGTATTGTGTATAGGCTGGTGTATGGTGTATAGGCTGGTGTATGGTGTATAGGCTGGTATATGGCATATAGGCTGGTGTATGGCATATAGGCTGGTGTATGGTGTATACTGTAAGCTGGTGTATGGGAACACACCAGCACACACCAGCACAGCAGCACACACCTACCTACAATGCCGCAGTAGCCTGCCTCCTTGTAGTCTTTGCAGATGTCAGGTGGATATAGTCCCAACGAACAGTACAGGGGGCCTTTCCTAGGGGAGGGGAAAATGGCACCTACATGTAGAATGCTGTCTGCACATTATCCCGCAATGGATCCCCTATGAAAAAATCTTGCATGGCATGACATGTTCCAAATTCATGCGTGATATGTTTTTGCAAGTGTTCCAGTTTTTCTAGAGCACTGTTGAACATGCTTATGTCATTAAATTGCAGGCATATCACTCTTCTAACTTGTACAGGATGAAGAGTTTCTAAAAAGTGATTCCCCAACGAGGCATACCCGTTAATATGCTAAGGGGCGTGCTGCTTTATAACTTCTTGGGGGAACGCGTTTTAGAAACTTGTCAACCTGTACAAGTTAGAAGAGTGATATGCCTGCAATTTAATGACATACATATAAGCATGTTTAACAGTGCTCTAGAAAAACTGGAACACATGCGACAACATATCACGCATGAATTTGGAACATGTCATGGCATGTCATGCCAAGATTATTTTGTAGGGGAAGGTGTGCCCTTTATGGTGTGCTCCTTTTAAAGTGTGCCCATTAAGGTGTGCTCCTTTTAAAGTGTGCCCATTAAGGTGTGCTCCTTTTAAAGTGTGCCCATTAAGGTGTGCTCCTTTTAAAGTGTGCCCTTTAAGGTGTGCTCCTTTTAAAGTGTGCCCTTTAAGGTGTGCTCCTTTTAAAGTGTGCCCTTTAAGGTGTGCTCCTTTTAAAGTGTGCCCTTTAAGGTGTGCTCCTTTTGAAGTGTGTGACATTTTCTGTACAGTTCATGTTCATGCATCGTGTGCTTGCTACCATACATTGCAAACACACACACACACACACACACACACACACACACACACACACACACACACACACACAAATACACAGACACACACATCACAACACTCATGGAATCGTACAATTGTATGCCACAATCAATATTTGGCCTCATCACATCTGCTACCACCTCCCTTGACCACACCCACCTGCTGGCTGCACTCCCTTGTGAGGTCTTCCTCCCCTTGCGGCTTCGAAGTACTCGGTGTAATTGTGTCCTCTGTATATGCTGTCCTCCATACTATATATGGAAAACAAACAATCATCATACAACAGACTATGAGTTTTGCAGCATAGTAGGAGGACATGAATCACCATGGCAACTAGACACTGTAGATATACAAATAAAAATTTATTCTGGAGAATAATGCTGATATTGGTGTCTTTACAGGGTTAAAACTGGTGTCACTAAAGGGCTAATATCACTGTATCTGACTGGCCTATAAAGGTTTACAGCAAGTGGTGACCAGTGCCCAGACCTGGTTCAAATTCTGTGCCTTCTCCATGATTCCCCGCTGGTCCCTGTTCTGTTCTGTCTCCATCTCCAAGGTGAGGGTGGCCTCCATGTCATGCCTCCCTCTCAGACTGGTATGTGTGGGTCACCTTGCTGAGTTTGTCCTTATCTTTGTCACTGAACACTCTGAGCCTCCTCTGATGAAGGAAAGTGGAAGGAGAGGATCATGGAAAGAGGGAAGAGGCGAGGGAGGGAGGGAGGGAGGGAGGGAGGGAGGGAGGGAGGGAGGGAGGGAGGGAGGGAGGGAGGGAGGGAGGGAGGGAGGGAGGGAGGGAGGGAGGGAGGGAGGGAGGGAGGGAGGGAGGGAGGGAGGGAGGGAGGGAGGGAGGGAGGGAGGGAGGGAGGGAGGGAGGGAGGGAGGGAGGGAGGGAGGGAGGGAGGGAGGGAGGGAGGGAGGGAGGGAGGGAGGGAGGGAGGGAGGGAGGGAGGGAGGGAGGGAGGGAGGGAGGGAGGGAGGGAGGGAGGGAGGGAGGGAGGGAGGGAGGGAGGGAGGGAGGGAGGGAGGGAGGGAGGGAGGGAGGGAGGGAGGGAGGGAGGGAGGGAGGGAGGGAGTGGGTAAATAGGCCAACCCTGCAAAGCTAAGCTTACCATTGGTGAGCATTGATAGCTGGAATTTGAGCTGTGTACTGTGGAAAACAAGGCAGAATGTCATCAAAACTAGCCAATTACTTTCATGTGCATTAGCACAAGGTAAAGGTTGGCATACACAGGGCGACTACCTGTTGATTTGTCGCATGCAGCTCAAATGAATATAGGGTAAAAGTTCGTAATTGTTTAGTTTACTGATGGGTTGTGGAACATTTGTCCATATTCATTTGAGTTGCATGCGACAAATCGACTAGACGCCCGGGCAGTGTATGCCGACCTTAACACAACAACACACAGGAACTGATTCTTAGCATACATATACATGTACATACTGACATACATGCACAGAGAGAGGGGGAGAAAGGATTCATAGCCACTCACACAACAACACGCAAACACAGTCACGCATACACACTCACACACATGCTCACACACACAATCACATACACAATCACACGCACTCACAACATGCTCACACACACAATCACACACACACACACACTGGCAGCTGTGGGGTATCTACCATAGGATTGGTGCTTGCTATATGGGGTACTTGCCATACGACCAGTTAACTCCATAGCTTCTTGCCATAGGGACCACTCCAACTCCATACACTGTAGCTATTAGGTGCACGTGTCTGCCATAGATTTGAGTTCATAGCTGTTAACTGTGTGATTTTCCATGCATCGCTTATTGCCATAGAGTCTACTCTATTCGACCATACATGGGGTATTCCGTAGCTGCCTGCCGTAGCTGTCTGCAATAGGGTCCGTGCACTCCCGTACCTCCGTTAGCGTGGCAGTTAGCTGTGACCTGTAGGCTTCAGTTCTGCCATAGAATCCAGTCCATAGCTGAACAAGCAACATTAGTTCCATAGCTTATTGGTCCACACCGCACTAGTACGGTATTTGTTTGCTAGCTGTCGGCTATTCCGTAGCGTTGTCTGCCATATGTCACTATAGGGTCCACTCCATACTGTACTCAGTGTACTGTAGCTGTTAGCTGTGAGGTACTCCATATACCGGAATACCTAGTACTATTCCATAGCCATAGGGTCCACAGGCAGACTTCCAGGTCTGTCCCATCCTCATGGGATTGATCTTCGATATCGTCGTCTTCGTATACTGTTCGAAATCATCCGAACCAAAAGCGATGAGCAGGCCCAGTAAATAGCGGTTAATAAGTTATTTTTAAATCGCATGCATGTTAAGTTGTTGTGTACATTGTAGTTGTGGGTGGGGTAGTAGTTATAGACGTCAATACGTACATGTACATATTATCATTAACTACATGTACTTACAAAACAGCTCGGTCTGGGCACGGCTAATGACGAAAGAGTAGCACGTGATATTATGCGTTTTGAATGTGAGGTGTATCTCACTAACCATTCAAGGGAAGAGCGATTTGAAGGCCCTAAGCTCTGAAAAAATTATGATAAATACGGGGATTGATTACTCTCATGTAATCCGCGAGCAGGTAAGGAAAATTTCATTTGGTTTGGAAACTATTGATGCCTGAATAAGGAAATGAGATAAAAATGAATGGATATTGGAAACCTTGCATAATTAATGTGGAAGTGCGGATATAGGTACCTAAGTTGCGAAAAACTACACAAAATATGTCAACTAGTCCCCACATTGCAAATCCGAGAGCAGGTAGTCAATATAATTTTTTTTTCTGCAGTTAGCTGCAGTTTTCTGAATGCGTCCATACATTTTTCTATGGACATTGAATTACGCAATGACCGAATACCGCGTAATCCTTTTGACCGCCAATTTCTCGATATGTAAAGTCTTTATTGCATCTGAGAAAGAGAACAGATTCAATCCTGGCTGGATCCATCCTCCATCTTCACAATGAGTTTCAACTGGGAGAGAACTCGCTCGCACGTGGAATCCACGCGATAACACCTTCATAATCATGGCATGTTTCGTCCCCAGACCCACATTCGGCAGCAGCGGATGGATTACATCACCGCTACGCGAAAAGTGGCATATTTCGAATGCAATATCAGGCTGGGGATGAGACTATGTCATGGCGAGGGGGCAACTTAAAATGGTTCCATAACGGCAAACCACATGTTGTTGACAGTCGGGTGTGCTGCAGCCTGCAGACTTCACCGCGCCATAGATAATACAGTACAGGTGGCTTATCCTCAAAGGTTTTAGCTTTCTTAGAAAGACGACATTTGCCACGCAGGAAAAAAAAAAGAAGACACTGCACGTGACGCTGATGACGCTTAATGGACCGTCAAAAGTTCTGACGGTCACGGACGGCCAGCAAATAAAATTGACGGTCAATTATTTTGCACGGTTCCATCACGTGATCGGTAAGCTTCCCGGTCACGGTCACGGTCGGCCGTCAAAAACCGTCAAATGAATACGGTCACGGACGGTCCGTGCTGGCCGCGGCATCACTGGTCTGATGCATATTCACTGTAGTGTGCATATTTATCACCATATTGTGGAGAGGAACACAGCAAAAATGAAAAAGAAAGAAAGACCGCAAATCGAGACTTGATTTTACACACATATATACATACTGATACAGACTGATTTTCTTACATTTTTTTGCTACGGAAACCAACCTCGGCCGGTGACTTACTTATATCGCAAGGAAAGTGACTCGAAATGAATATTTCATATCCTTTATGACTCAAATAAAGCATTGTGGCTATGATACACAATGTGCGATAGGTCCGACGCACATGGCAGCATTTTTCGCAATAATTTTAGGCCCGAAACGTTAACTGTGCAAATACTTTTGATTCTTGCAGTGCAATTTTTAATTGTACATATAAATAAAGCACTAAAACTAGCATAGATTTAATGCTTTAATACTTGGATAGTATCAAAAGCTTCCGCGCTTCGCGCGGGAGGTGGCATATCCCCCTCCCGCACCCACCCCCTTCTGGGGATCCACACCCGCTTTTTATAACTTTTATTAACCATGACCCCCCCTTAAAAAATTCCTGTATCCGCCCCTGCTATCTGCCCAAAATGCCCACAGGGCCAAGATAGCAACCACACCAAGGTCATGGTGCTTGGCTTATGGCATCTCACTGTCACACCCAACTAACAATTCAAAACGTCACATGACATCATACATGTACACATACTACAACCTACCAGCTACCTATAGCAAATCTTGATTTTGAGCGCACTTTATTTAGAGGTGGTGGGCCCACACCACCTCAAGGTAAAATCTCCTATAGTGCTGAAACAGAAAGCATTGTATCATGCCACAGTATAGCCACAACTTTCATAAACTTGTGTTAAAAATCATGGTGCTTCCTGATCTGCTGCCACTGGCCTACTGAGTTCTAGAAGCCTGTGCATAACATATATAACACAACTATGCTAGAAACTACCTGAACCATGGGGACTATAGTCCTGCATAGCTAGACCCTCGCATGGATAGAGGGACTGAAAGGTTGCCTATTCTCGAGTTGTGCCGACTTGTTACTACTCATAAAACTGATATTATCGGGAAGAATGCAATTTATTTACATCCGACACAATTATTTTTAATGAACACAAACTAATCAACACAACTCGAGAACAGGCAACCTTCCATACCCTCCATCCACATGAGAGTCTGCTAAACAGGACTATGTGTATGGATATCCAACACTCCTCAACAGCCTGACATGAGGCCCTGACATTGTATCAGCATACCAGCAGTCCTGGTAGGCATAGAGAGAGCCTTGGTCCCTGGCCACGACCTAGGCACAGATATCCCCACCACCTATCTGCACCCCGGGAGCCTCATATCACAATGCTACCTGGCAGGGACAGAGGATATCACGCAGTACGTACCTATGGGTGGGTACCATTTAGTGGGACCTATAAGTAGTACAACACCCCTGTGTAGTATGGTCCACACCCCTGTGTACTATGGTCCACACCCCTGTGTACTACGGTCCACACCCCTGTGTACTCCTGTGTACTACCATACTGCTAGTTCAGAGCCTTTCTAATATGATGCCTCTTACAACCACACAAGGCAGCTAGGTGCTGTATATAGTGGTGGAGGAGAGGCTCTGCTCACATAGAAATAGCTACTACAGTGGTATTTCAAAAATGAACTCCAATGGGGGCAGAGTAGCCTCGTCCCCAGGCCAAATAAATAAATTAAAGTTACAGGAGAAAAAAATGCTCTCGTAACTTAAAATAGGGCCTGGGGATGAGGCTAGGGGCAGAGGTACTCTAATGGAAACAAAAGAGACTACAAAACGGAATTACATTAGCCCTTGGGTCTACACTGAGTATCTGATAAGCCTGCCGGGTTGATTATGGAAGCCATTGTATTAACAGCAGACAATGAATCCCATGGCAAGTACAATGATGTACACATATGACCTCAAAGGTCATCGCCTACATACAAAAGGGGCCTGGCAACTTGTCTCATGCATCTCAAATGAATATGAGAAAAAGGCGCCAGGAAGTCCCCCGCTGGCCTAAGCCAGCCTATAAGGCAGCTTATAAGACTCAAATGAATCTCAGTAATTCATTCAGATCTATATGCAATCATAGATAGATTGGAAACCTCTCAGGTAATCCATTAGGACTCGTACAATATATATTTACAATCCGTGTTTCGTTTTTTCGGTGCGTGGGCGTACAGGTATCCTAGCTTTTTTAGTACTTAACGCGTGATTGTATAGGTTAGTTGTCAATCTATATACAACCCTACTCATTGTTAGGGCAGGTTGAACGTTGATTATAGTTCATAGACAGCATGAAGGCTTTGTGCGACTGTACCGTGAGTATGGTAAGTCGTATAGGAACCATCTAAGCAGTTTCTGATACTTCACTACGAAAGCTATGAGGTTGCTAACGTACATCTGTCATATGTCTGTAGCGTATCACAACTTTTGTATCAATACTTAGTAGATGGACTGAAAGGGCAATATTTATCATCCATGGCTGGTGTCCCATTGTATACTTGTGACCACAGAGTTAATTGTATAGTCATATTCCAGGAATGGGCCGTGAGAGTGGAACTTTCAAGTCCACTCTCACGCCGATATAGGACTGTCTTAGCTGGTCTAAATAGGCCCAGGAGGATATCCCTACATAGAACCCACAGACTATGTCAGTCCCATTCCTATGTAGCTGGAGGATCACCTACCACCACTAAGGTAGGTGGCAGGTGGTCCCAATTGCGGCATCATAGATGTGAAGCTAGACTGACTATGTTGGACCGATGCTGAGTCACTGTATGCATGTAGGTGGGATGTAGTCCAAGAACCGGTTTACTGTGCACCAACTTTAGATAGTAGTATAGTTGATCAGTATTTCTGTATGGTACCACAATTAGAACCTGCACACCAGGCTATTAGTAGCATTTGAATTTTAAAAGCCAAATACTGTTTGAGACAAGCTTCGAATCAGAATCATTAGTGCCCCCCCCCCCCCCCCCCCCCCTCCACTTCACTTTGATTAAGTGCATGCTGCATGGACATCCATTCTAACTTCTAGTTTTGCACCATATACATTGTTGTATTCCAGCAGCAATGTTACAATGTCATATATAGCATAGCAGTGAGTGTACTCTTTCTACTACTGTGGCATAGTGGGGTCTTTAAGATAGCACTACTATGAGCGGATGATGACCTCAAGAAACAATACTAGTACGTACAAGTTCTCACCAAAGTACAAGCATGGCACTCACAGCTGGAGGTAGAAACATTCCTTGACTCAGAGTAGGTCAGCCAGTGGTGTGAAAGACTGCTCAAAATTCCATGTACAAATCCATAACCAAAATGCATGAAAACTAAAAAGATGACCAACACCTGTACCAAATTAAAACAAAACACCAGCATATACACTGAAGAATGCCTCAAAGTACAGACACCCCTAACTAGCCACACCAAGCAATAGACAATCCCATCCACCAACACCACTGCAACCATTCACCCCCAAATTCATCAAACCCAGCTGGTCCCCTGTCTACAGCTAGACTCACTCATGCAGTGCAGGCCTGGACTCAGAAGAGAAAAAGGTCACAGTGTGTGCTACAGTGCAACTATGCCGTTCAACAATTGTACTGTGGCCTGATAGGTCGTGCACAGAGCCCTACATGTATGTGCAATACAAGTACTTGAGCACAAAGTAATTTTGAAGTTTTAAAGCACAGAGTAATAAGTTGGATGGTGAAATCTGCGCTACCCCATAGAGCATTTTTAGCCTTGGGCTCTGAGCTTTAACTCCAAAATAGCTCTGCGATCAAGTCCAAAGTTGGACTTTGTAAACATATTGCACATACACTGTATCAATAGCTCATGCATTTGCATACATGTACTTCCCAGCAAAAGACCAAGACATACGGGTTATTTTATCGTAAAATAACCCGTGTTAGCGGACCTATCCATTACGCTCCGACCGATCCGCGCGGAGTGTAATGGATAGGTCCGCTAGCACAGCTCATTCTACATGTACCAAAAGGATTTAAGCCTTGCTTATCTCGGCCCAACCCTGAAAAGACTTATACTATAAGCCAGTACCGTTAAATGCCACTAGGTCCCTTCCGTGACCGAACGGCAATAACTTTTTTTGCTGTCCACCCGGGTATACAATTGTACCCCCGGGTGGATATTCAGGACAATAGACATTAACACCAGCATACAGAGAAGTGCCACAAAGTACAGACACCACCTAATTACAGCCAACCCACACCAAGCAATAGACAATCACAGCTGCCAACATGTCAGCAGTGACAGTAGTGACTGCTGACTGGTCCACAAGCAACTCAAATTCAGGGTGCACAGTTCTTCTGTTGTATTGGAAACTTTTAGTATGATTACATGTAGTGAGACATTATTTTAGATGGATGTGCATTATTAGTTTTTGCATGCATGTAAACTAAAGACTTGGACAGAGTTAGAGTTTCCCTACATATATAGTGATGAGCAGCAATACAAGCAGCAGTAGTCCAGAGGTTCAGGTACATTATGAACGTTTTGATAAGATGGTGCTGAGTGTGTGCTGGTACATTCTATTCAAGCGCTGATCAGGCCAGCGACACAAGTGTGCTACGGATGAGAGATAAGCATAAAGATGCCAACATTTGTTCCATCCACACAGTCTCAGAACCTGGAGCAGAATTCACCAAGGCAAGATCAGACAGCAGTTAGGTCACGTGAAACCCCGATTAGACTTCCCAAGATAACAACAGTTTTCCTGCATCGGTCATGTGAAATGAACGAGGGAGATACGCTGGTGTGTACATGTCTGCTGTCAGCATCAAGCTGCCACCTTTCTGGTCCACTGACCCATCATTACAAGCGCTGGAAAGTTGGCACTACCAATATGCCATAATTAGATTCCAACTACATAATAGCTTTCATTTCTTGATTGCACATGCATTAGAGATTTTTTATACAAAGGCAAGTTAGACTGATCTTAATGGACGACCCACTAAAAGTGTAGGGTATTGACAGCATGTTGGAAACACCTACAAATATCACCATGACCAGCACAAATCCTAATATAGTAAAGGGAAAGGATGTGTTTGTCTCTTTGCCCACTGGTTCTGGGAAGACATTGTGCCACACCATTCTGCCTGAAGCTGTTGGATTGCTACAACGGGAAAATACAAATACAAACTAAAATCAAGTGAAAAATGCCTTCCAATTTTCAGCTTTTTTCATGGATATCGATTGTTTAATGCCAATAACAAGCTGTCCAAATTTTTATAAATATATGGATACCCCAGGGATCTCCAAATTATCATTAATCTCCAGGTGTCCTACATATAGGTGCAAGTTGAATTAATTTCTAGGAAACCCATATGAATAGAGAACAAACCAAAAACCCATTGTACTGTAGAAATGGTTAGCGATTACAAAAATACTAGTACTTCCTTGCAATTATTCAAAGCCTTTCCAATACTGATAAGTACAACATATTAAAAGAAGGGGGTAGTAAGACAGGTCTTTGGCACTATTTTTGCATATTCAACTTGATAAATGTACCAGTACATCAAATCAAATCAAAAAGTACATTATAATTTTGTAATTTGCTAGCTCCAGAAGCGTACGAATGATACATATTTATCAGTCACATATTTTGGAATAACCAAGTGAATGGACAAAATCTGGAAAACATATACATGTACCGTGTTTTTTGGTACAAATGGCAAACCGATTAGGGTTAGAACACTGCCATAGAATGTACAAAGTAACACACACATCAAGTCTCTAGGGTACACCATCACAACCCATCCCAACTATGCCCACTCCCTCCCCTCCCCTCCCTCCCCCCGCCCGGACCCTGCCGTAATTTTTAAAAACCCTTATAAGGATGTGTGCTAACATCGAACACCACTCAGTTGATTTAGTTGGGACACAATAACAATGAAGAGAACAAAACAATGACTTATTTAAAACTGTTATGCTTGTACCATTGGAACCCTTCAGGCTACATGTAAGGGGATTAGATTTTCTTATTCGGCCATCATTCCTGTACATGTACATGAAAAAGGTGTTACAATTCAATTAAACAATGGGTGGCAATATGTAAACAAATTGTAGTTCCTGTAAGGAACACTAAGCTAAGCGTTCAAAAATTATTTTGTAAATACCTAAGTGCATACAAGGTTTGACTTCTTAACTCATACAGAGGTTGGAAAGGTTGGTCCCGATTTACACGATTTTTGGCGTTCCATGCAGTTCACATAAATTCGGACAAATTAGTTTGACTTAACCTTTAATCTCCAGGGTCAAGTCAATATTAAAAATTGATTACAAATAGAAATGATAGTTTTTGACATCATTTCGCTACTATTGTTCGATGTGTCTATCATACTAAATTTACCAATTGTCAATTTTATCACACGATGCAAAAAAAAAAAGGATGCAATTCGATTAAAATGCCTTAATTATATGCTGACTGTTTAAATGCCAAAGAAAAACGCATGACAAGAATAACTTTTGTGAATGTTTTTTTTAACTTGGGGAGTATGGAGAAGCGCTGTAAGCTCCCACATTGAGAAGTTCTGTCACACAATTTGACATCACACAGGAAGGCATCTTAACTTGATTCCAAACAAAGCCCGCCACATCTTGGTTTAAATCTTTGCACATCTCCAGGGCGGTGTGGTGGCCCCCCCCCCCCCCCCCCCCCCCCCCACCCCCAAGGTCTTAAGATTGGGGGTGCACGCTGAGTACAAGGGGCACCAGGCAACATATATAACAATAAATTTGAATTACATCATACTACATGTAGACTATGGTTATTAATTCAATCCTCATAATAATAAAGTTAAGGTATCAAAAATCTCTTTACCTCAGCTCACAAAAAGAAGACTATGACATTAAGGCACATTTATTGCAATCTCAAGTAAGCTGTTGATTTATACAGAGGGTTCCTAGTAGTGAGATTCACTTCATGACTAAGGTAGCAACAAACCTTTACTGTGTCAACCTGTTCTTTTGTCCATTGTAAGATTTTCTCAACAGATAGTTTCCTGGTACATGTACACCTGTAACACAATTCAATACATGTATTAGCATTTGGTTTGCTTTTGAAAAAAAAAATCACCTTACACACCAACAACCATGTCCACTAACTTGCTCAGGTACTGTATGTCAGGCTGTGTGACTATACTGAAAAGATGGTGGTAAATGAGCAAACTACAAAGCACACACACTAAGTTACATGTTTCTCATCTTACCCATGTGACAATCACATCACCCGCTGCTGTGAAAATCTGGTCTGGGTACGAGACTAATCACAAAGCGGGATCCACGTGCTCACGCAAGGGGGGCGTATATAGCCCAACCTTTGCGTCTCACTAGCTCAGCGGAGTCAGCGCTACAATGTCATACAGTTGTTTCTTCTACAGACTAAGGCGGGGGCGTAGCTATAGCTTACCACGTAGGCCGTAAACAGATAACATACATGCGGTCTCATGCACAACTTCTTGTCTGTACCGAAGTAACACACGAATCACGAATCAACCCATTCCACCTAGCCGAACAAAACCTCCGTAAATTAATGCATGGCCGCTCACCGATAAATCTTTAAAACTGAAGGCACTCCGCAGAGCCAATCAATGACGTGCAATTTGATTTATGGCTGGTTATTTACTGAATGGATTACATCAGTGCCCACCGTTTACTAACATATACATAGGGGCGAACAGCAGTCAGTCTAGTACATGTATACCACAAACGATTTAATCTTTACAATTTAATACATTCACCACACGAATGTAGTATACAAAACAAACTAAACTAACTTACCATACCATAAGGTGGGCATAAAAAGTCCGTAAAAGTATGGAGGCACCACCACCCCATCACCTATGAACCACATCAACCACCGGCCAATCTATCCTTTACCATCCAATATTAAGACAGGTAGAACCAGTTACCATGTAAACTAAGGTGTGATGTTGTAGTAATAGTGAGCCATTAATTACAATATCGTGCTACTTTTCTTTCATTTCATGACTGCATGTTCAATAAATTGGGTTACCTGCATGTGTAAACATACAATACTGAACACAAATCCCCTTTTTACATTCATTCAATATATCAAAATAAAAAAATCACCATATATCGGATCAGTATCACTTTATCCCTTGGTTACCAATATGGCACGATCTTCGACTGCTATGCACATAAAAATTAACGATCTGTACGGTGGTGGCATATTATTTATGGTGGTGGCAACTTGGAAACAACTTTATTTGACCTACAGAGTCAGAGCTGAAAATTAATTACGCAGTACATGCCAGCACTGTGTATGTTCGAAATTTTGGCCCCGGCGCGGCCTCGTGTAAATGCGCTTAACAACAACAAAAAACAAGCTACAAAAAAGATACATGGAGATATTGACCGTATACTCCCTACCTCTCGCGTGGATGATGCTAGGTACGTAATGCCACACAATTTGTGCCACAAAATTTGTGCCACGCCGCCAGGGGTCCGCTATCTATTTGCCAAACGTTGACTAGTAGTTATAGTGGTATTCACTACTTATACATTTAAAACAAATTCTTCATTTCTTTGCGCTAGCAGTGTAATAAATACACAGCATGTCGCACACAAAGTGTTACTTGATGACTTTTTAAAACGCGCGCACTCGTACAGCATGATGTGATTCAGAGCCAATGGCGGTTAAATACGTGCAGATGATATAAAGTACTAAAACTGGTTTAATTTCAATATACAATATACGTATTGCATAGGCACATCTATAGGGAAATAACATAAGAATATGTCGCGGTATTATGCATTATTAACAACTGATGTTACTTCGATATCAGATAGTGTTTACCAAATCATCGGCTAACATCTTTAAAACTTCACGTTATTGCACCACCTCTTTCCTTTTTTGGTATGTTACTTGTACGTTTATAGAATAACTTTTGTATGAGTTGAGTTGTGAGTAATCAACCATTAATATTTTTTTAAATGTTCAAGTTGGTGCATGTGCCAAATGTACACTACCTTCCACCTTCTCCCAGTTCTGCTTCATTTAGCGGCCTGTGCAGCTGGCCAGCCTCCTCACTTCACCCAGGAGCCCCAGGACACTGTAGTATACAAGACATCCCTGGTGCTGGACTGTACTGCCCAAGGTCACCCCTTCCCCACCATCACATGGTACAGAGGGGACCCTCCAGCCTTAGTCTCTAATGGCCATGTGCTCAATGGCTCACTGCTCATACCCACTGTGGTGGAGGGGGTGGCTGCATCCAGAGGGGGCATCCCCTACCACTGTAGGGCTACCAGTGATCAGTTTGGGACCATCAGAAGCAGAACAGCCACTGTCTACTATGCATGTGAGGTGACCACACAATAACAGTGGTACAGTTGATGATGTGGTCCTTCTGTTGGCAGTTTTTGGTGAGGGAAAAGATATCACATACAGTGTCAAGAACACATCCAAACCACTTGCTGAAGACAATATTGCCCTTTACTGTAATGTGTCATGGTCCAACCCTCCACCTTCAATAATCTGGGTGGATGGCCTCAACCAAACTGTACCCAGTGATGGGACCAAGTTCCTCTACCTGGAGGGTGGACGATACCTTGCCATCATTGGGGTTGACCCTGTGACTGCACAGAGAGTGTTCCACTGTAGAGTGACCAATGTTTTTGGAATGCTATCAGTGGACAGTCCAACAAGATATAGGTTTAACATAACTGGTGAGTCCCCGAACGCATGATGAGGTATGTCCCATCCTCTCCCCCAGCTTCTCCAAGGACTGGACTGGTCATCTACAAACCACTTGAAGATGTCACTGCTTATGAAGGAGATACTAATGTCCAGTTCTCTATGGTAGCTGCTGGTGATGGGCCAACATCTTTGAACTGTGCAATTACTTTTGTTCCCATTGGATCAGTACTACAGACCACAATACTGCCAGTTCAATCTGGAGTAGTAGGATTTATAAGTGGTCAGGTGTCATTAGTGGACAGTGGTACAGAGGTGACATGCCTGGTTACTCCTAGATTATCTTATACAGCCACATTGACTGTCCTAGGTGAGTGATGACATTGGCTGTATTGGTAGCCATCTTGTTCCTCTGACCAGCAAGGGCCAACCTGGTGGTGACCTCAAGTCCTGGGGACAGTTTGGACAACTCTGTGGGCACCAATGTCTCCTTCACCTGTGAGGCCAACAGAGTGGGCCTGGGGATGAGGTGGTACAGGAATGGGGAGGAGGTGTCCCCAGGTCTAAGTGTGGTGATCAGTGGGTTCACCATGACCATATATAGTCTGTTGGAGGGGGACTCGGGCATGTACCAGTGTTCAGTGTCCAATGGAACCAGCTCAGTTTGGAGACAGTGGAGAGTGGTGGTCTCAAGTGAGTGTGCATATGTGATAAGAGGCCATACATGTACCTGTACAGGTGTGCTTGCTTGTGCAACACATGTACAAGCATTTTTTTTTTAATTTATAGATACATGCATTGTTGGATACAACCATAATCATTCCCTCTGCATTACAACAGGTCTGGTCCCCATTCCCATCAAGGAGTCTGTAGTGGTGGTGGGTGGAGGTGGTGGTACTACTCTGAGGGTACAGGTGATGTCATACCCTCCTCCTGACCATGTCCAGTGGTACATGAATGGCTCTCTGGTGATGTCCAGTGATCTGTACCTCATCTCGAACATCTCTGTCTCTGACAACTCAACTGTCCCCATCACCTACAGTGCCTCTCTCACCATCTCCTCTGTTAACCTCACTACTCAAGGATTCTACTTGGCCTCCTTCTATGGTTATGTGGGTGTGGTCAATACCTCCTCCATCTTTGTCACACCTCCATGTAACTAAACTTTAGGCGCTAAGTTAAATTGACAAACTACAAGTACAAGAGTTTGTTCCATTGCGTTGGTACAAGCATGACCTAGAGTGTAAAGGCATTACCTAGACCATGAGTGTACAAGCATTCCCTAGAGTGGCTGTATAGTGTACAGGCATTACCTAGAGTGTACAGGCATTACCTAGAGTGTACAGGCATTACCTAGAGTGGCCATATAGTGTACAAGCATTACCTAGAGTGGCCATATAGTGTACAGGCATTACCTAGAGTGTACAGGCATTACCTAGAGTGGCCATATACATGTAGTTTACAAGCATTACCTAGAGTGACCATATAGTGTACAGGCATTACCTAGAGTGTACAGGCATTACCTAGAGTGGCCATATAGTTTACAAGCATTACTTAGAGTGGCCATATAGTGTACAAGCATTACCTAGAGTGGCCATATAGTGTACCGGCATTACCTAGAGTGGCCATATAGTGTACAGGCATTACCTAGAGTGGCCATATAGTGTACAGGCATTTCCTAGAGTGGCCATATAGTGTACAGGCATTTCCTAGAGTGGCCATATAGTGTACAGGCATTACCTAGAGTGGCCATATAGTGTACAGGCATTCCCTAGAGTGTACAAGCATTACCATGCATTACCTAGAGTTGTATGTGGGTGTGGTCAACACCTCCTCCATCTTTGTCACATTTGGGGGTAAGATAAACAATTGTTTTGATTATACAAGATTTTGCTAATATCATTAGGGCTGACATTTATAAGAATATAAATTTGTATAAAAAATTAGCTCCTTTTTGATTAAAATTGGCATTCATGTGTCACATGCAAGAGTGAATGTGTGCCCCTCCCACTACTACCTTCTTCTTTGCCCTCCATCAGGTTTTTAAATACATCTCTCTTCTTCCTACCTCCTCCCCATCCAGTACCAGCTGTTGTCCTTGGAATGGCTGTTCCAGTATGTCTGAAGGCTGGAGGGAGTGTCCAGTTGGTGTGTGAGGTCTATGGATATCCCATTCCAACTGCTCACTTCTTCAAGGACAACTCCTCCCTCCCCCAAGATGACCACACCCATATCACCACCAACACTCTCACCATCACCAACATCCAACCACAGGATGGAGGTGTGTACTCATGTTCTGCTGACAATGGAGTCACTGACTACTCCATTGGCCATGAGCTGGTTTACTGCAGTTAAGTAGAACTGGTTTGTCCTGTTCTATATTTGATAATGTTGACATTCCTCCCTTCAGCCTTCCCTAGTGTGGAGATAAAAGGACCAGTCAATCCTGTTGAGGTGGGTGGTCTAGTGGAGGTGGTGTGCAATGGGAGTGGAGCCCCGCCCCCTGAGATCAGGTGGATGAAGGATGGGGCACCTATGGGGAACAGTTCAGGATCTCATCCCCAGACCTACATGTGGGCAGACCCCTCCACCCTGAGGTTGACCAACATAAGGACTGGGGATGAGGGCAACTACACATGTGCTGTCAGTAACATTCTTGGTAATAACAGTGCTACCTTCATGCTGGTGATTGGTGAGTGCAACAGAAGGAAAAGAAATGTTGCTAAAATAGATACTAGATGACATCTTCCATCTTAGTTTAAATTCACAACACCACACTTCTCTTCACACATTGCACAAAGCAGCATAACTGCCATATGATTGATAGCAATGTGCAAGTTGATGTGATGTTAAATTAATGCAACCATACCATACCCAATACTTTTTTATTGAACTTGGTTACTCAGGCCTGATATTGTTGTCTCATTTAAGTATCATCCTTCATGCTTCATTTGGCCAACTAATGACAAGAACTTTACATCACATGTTAGTTGTGCAGCAAGTTATATCATTCTATTGCAGGTCCTTCTGTGTCCCTCACCATGTATAAGACTCTACAAATTAGGGGTGGTTGTAGTCTCGTCACTACTATTTCATTGCATTGTAAAGTGGGGCAAAAAGACCTACGCCCAAAAATAAGATTGGAATATGACGTCACGTATACTTGGTAACAAAATGGGTACAAACTTGAACGACTCATTACAAGTACATGTACTCCATTGGTCATAAGCTGGTTTACTGCAGTAAGTACTGATGCTATGAGAACATTTGGAGGATAAAATACTTTCCTTCTATCTAGATGACCTCCCTCATGACTACAGCTGGATAGCAGCACCTGTGGTGGTGATGGTAGTGATGGTGGTGATAGTAGGTGTGGTTTGCCATCAAAGGTCATCACATCCTGCCACATGTAAACCAGCTAAAGATGTCTCTGTGGATAAGACAGACATGAGGTATGTATGGTCTGATGGTAATGATTTGTGTACTCATGATTGGAGGATTTTTGGGGGTGGGTGTGGTCAATCCTCATGTCCCCACCACAGCATGTCTCCATTTAGAAAGCACCATGAGGAATGATAAGAGGTGTGGCTGCATGCTGCTAATGTCCTGCTGCCTGAGTGATTGGCCAATGTAGAAGATCATATAATCACTTCTGACATCTTCATTCATCATCTGCCTATTTATGCATGTGTGTCTGTGATATGACATTGCAATCTGCTAAATTATTATATTGTGGCAATCATTGGTCATACCCCAGGGTGGTTATTATATAGTTCAAAATGGCCGCTCTGAAAAAAAAAAAAAAACTGTATGTCACATGACATGGCTTTTAAAGGGTTAAAGGTGCACATTCAACTAACTGCTCCCATCACCATGTGCCCTCACACAGGGTCCCAGTAGAAGTATTTCAACTAGCCACAGCATGTAATGGAGATATATAGCACATACATGTATGGCACACTGCTTAGCAGTACTAGTAGGGTCCTATTTTATTCTTATGTTCATAGGTCACATGGCTGAATGTGTACATGTAACTGAACTGAGTTATTTTTATCTGATCAATGCTATGGGTATGTCTAAACAGGATAGCAGCTGCTGATAAGCTGTCAAAAGACTCTTGGTTATAGATAATGCTGTGGAGAATAGAAGGGCACAATTTATTTAGTTTCATAAAACGCTTTGGAAACTGATTAAGCCCTAGAAAAACTGGCCCTCTTAAGATCTCACCATTTTGATCAAAATTATGTCCATAACTTCACATTTAATAATGGTGGCTCTCTCAAGGAAACACCTAGCCTGCTTTCAGTGGCTGATGGTGGGGGGCAGTTCAGGATCTCATCCCCAGACCTATACCCCTCCACCCGGATGTTGAACAAAATAAGGACTGGGGATGAGTGCAACTACACAGCCTTCTTGCTGGTGTCATGGTACAAAAGCATATATATCATTATGTGGTCATCTCATTTTGAAGTACTCTTGCAACATTCACAGTCATACATACATACTACATGTACATGTACAGAGGCCTAGGCATGTACACTCATTGTCATGTGCAGCTGCTGATCCATTTGGCCATATCTCATGCAAGAATACAGACAGTGTCTACAGGTCAACATGTCTTGTGGCTTTGCAGAAAGGGCTCCATTCATCCTTATAGGCTGGTGATGAAAATTGTGGGTTGGGAGGGTGGGGGTGGAAAGTGGTTGGATATGAAGAGCAAATTGAGTGTTGATACTTGAAGCAACATGCACACTCCATCACACACACACACACACTACACATATGCAGACCTACTTAGTAGAAAATGAGTAGGGACAAGGGCCCATTGGACTCACTGTTGTATAGCTTATTCTGGAACTCAATCCTAAAGGAATAGATATAACAGACATCACACGATTGCAGTGTGCACATACCAATGCAGGCACAGGGCATGGGGGAGTCTAGACAATGCTCCCATTATCAGAGCTTACATGTGTAGGGGATGGGAGGGGAGGAGGGGGGGGAGCAGATATAACATTTTGAGCAACTGTGTGCACCTCCAGACCACAAACTCTCTACAACACCTACCTGCCCAAAATGCCCACAGGGCCAAGATAGCAACCATGCACACCAAGGTCAACATTACCTGGTGCTTGGCTAATGGCATCTCACTGTCACACCCGACTAACAATTCAAAACGTCACATGACATCATACATGTACACATACTACAACCTACCAGCTACCTATAGCAAATCTTGATTTTGAGCGTACTTTATTTAGAAGTGGTGGGCCCACACCACCTCAAGGTAAAATCTCCTTTAGTGCTGAAACAGAAAGCATCGTATCATGCCACAGTATAGCCACAACTTTCATAAACTTGTGTTAAAAATCATGGTGCTTCCTGATCTGCTGCCACTGGCCTACTGAGTTCTAGAAGCCTGTGCATAACAACAACTATGCTAGACACTACCTGACCCATGGGGACTATAGTCCGCCATAGCTAGACCCTTGCATGGATAGAGGGGCTGAAAGATTGCCTATTCTTGAGTTGTGCCGACTTGTAACTGCTCATAAAATTGATACAATTGGGAAGAATGCAATTTACTTACTTCCGACAGAATTATGAACTAATCAACACAACTTGAGAACAGGCAACCTTCCATACCCTCCATACACATGAGAGTCTGCTACACGGGACTATGTGCATGGATATCCAACACTCATCAACAGCCTGACATGAGGCCCTGACATTGTATCAGCATACCAGCAGCCCTGGTACTCGGTCCCTGGCCACGACCTAGGTACAGATATCCCCACCACCTATCTGCACCCCAGGAGCCTCATATCACAAAGCTACCTGGCAGGGACAGAGGATCTCACGCCCACAAAGCTATGCCTCAGTACATACATGTATGGGTGGGTACCATTTAGTGGGACCCACAGGTGCAGCACACAGTAGCTACACCTTAACATAGAATCCTATGTGGTCCATACCCCTGTGTACTATGTATGGTCCACACCCCTGTGTACTGTGGTCCACACCCCTGTGTACTATGGTCCACACCTCTGTGTACTATGGTCCACACCCCTGTGTACTGTGGTCCACACCCCTGTGTACTGTGGTCCACACCCCTGTGTACTATGGTCCACACCCCTGTGTACTGTGGTCCACACCCCTGTGTACTGTGGTCCATACCCCTGTGTACTATGGTCCAAACCCCTGTGTACTACGGTCCACACCCCTGTGTACTATGGTCCACACCCCTGTGTACTATGGTCCACACCCCTGTGTACTATGGTCCACACCCCTGTGTACTATGGTCCACACCCCTGTGTACTATGGTCCACACCCCTGTGTACTATGGTCCACACCTCTGTGTACTATGGTCCACACCCCTGTGTACTGTGGTCCATACCCCTGTGTACTATGGTCCACACCCCTGTGTACTACGGTCCACACCCCTGTGTACTATGGTCCACACCCCTGTGTACTATGGTCCATACCCCTGTGTACTATGGTCCACACCTCTGTGTACTATGGTCCACACCCCTGTGTACTATGGTTCACACCCCTGTGTACTATGGTCCACACCCCTGTGTACTATGGTTCACACCCCTGTGTACTATGGTCCACACCCCTGTGTACTATGGTCCACACCTCTGTGTACTATGGTCCACACCCCTGTGTACTGTGGTCCATACCCCTGTGTACTATGGTCCACACCCCTGTGTACTACGGTCCACACCCCTGTGTACTATGGTCCACACCCCTGTGTACTATGGTCCATACCCCTGTGTACTATGGTCCACACCTCTGTGTACTATGGTCCACACCCCTGTGTACTATGGTCCACACCCCTGTGTACTATGGTCCACACCCCTGTGTACTATGGTTCACACCCCTGTGTACTATGGTCCACACCCCTGTGTACTATGGTTCACACCCCTGTGTACTATGGTCCACACCCCTGTGTACTATGGTCCACACCCCTGTGTACTATGGTCCACACCCCTGTGTACTATGGTCCACACCCCTGTGTACTATGGTCCACACCCCTGTGTACTATGGTCCATACCCCTGTGTACTATGGTCCACACCCCTGTGTACTATGGTTCACACCCCTGTGTACTATGGTCCACACCCCTGTGTACTATGGTCCATACCCCTGTGTACTATGGTTCACACCCCTGTGTACTATGGTCCACACCCCTGTGTACTATGGTTCACACCCCTGTGTACTATGGTCCACACCCCTGTGTACTATGGTCCACACCCCTGTGTACTATGGTCCATACCCCTGTGTACTATGGTTCACACCCCTGTGTACTATGGTCCACACCCCTGTGTACTATGGTCCACACCCCTGTGTACTATGGTCCACACCTCTGTGTACTATGGTCCACACCCCTGTGTACTATGGTTCACACCCCTGTGTACTATGGTCCACACCCCTGTGTACTATGGTTCACACCCCTGTGTACTATGGTCCACACCCCTGTGTACTATGGTGCAGCATCATAGATGTGAAGCTAGACTGACTATGTTGGACCGATGCTGAGTCACTGTATGCATGTAGGTGGGATGTAGTCCAAGAACCGGTTTACTGTGCACCAACTTTAGATAGTAGTATAGTTGATCAGTATTTCTGTATGGTACCACAATTAGAACCTGCACACCAGGCTATTAGTAGCATTTGAATTTTAAAAGCCAAATACTGTTTGAGACAAGCTTCGAATCAGAATCATTAGTGCCCCCCCCCCCCCCCCCTCCACTTCACTTTGATTAAGTGCATGCTGCATGGACATCCATTCTAACTTCTAGTTTTGCACCATATACATTGTTGTATTCCAGCAGCAATGTTACAATGTCATATGTAGCATAGCAGCGGGTGTACTCTTTCTACTACTGTGGCATAGTGGGGTCTTTAAGATAGCACTACTATGAGCGGATGATGACCTCAAGAAACAATACTAGTACGTACAAGTTCTCACCAAAGTACAAGCACGGCACTCACAGCTGGAGGTAGAAACATTCCTTGACTCAGAGTAGGTCAGCCAGTTGTGTGAAAGACTGCTCAAAATTCCATGTACAAATCCATAACCAAAATGCATGACAACTAAAAGAAGAGAAAAGGATGACCAAGATGGTAGAGGTACGTGTACCAAATTAAAACAAAACACCAGCATATACACTGAAGAATGCCTTAAAGTACAGACACCCCTAACTAGCCACACCAAGCAATAGATAATCACATCCAACAACACCACTGCAACCATTCACCCCTAAATTCATCAAACCCCTCTATCCCAGCTGGTCCCCTGTCTACAGCTAGACTCACTCATGCAGTGCAGGCCTGGACTCAGAAGAGAAAAAGGTCACAGTGTGCCGTTCAACAATTGTACTGTGGCCTGATAAGTCATGCACAGAGCTTTACATGTATGTGCAATACAAGTACTTGAGCACAAAGTAATTTTGAAGTTTTAAAGCACAGAGTAATAAGTTGGATGGTGAAATCTGTGCTACCCCATAGAGCATTTTTAGCCTTGGGCTCTGAGCTTTAACTCCAAAATAGCTCTGCAATCAAGTCCAAAGTTGGACTTTGTAAACATATTGCACATACACTGTATCAATAGCTCATGCATTTGCATACGTGTACTTCACAGCAAAAGACCAAGACATATGGGTAGTACTTACTTTACATGCCATCACATGACATGTCGACATCTTTATGCTTAACACCAGCATGTAGACAGAATGCCACAAAGTACAGACACCCCTAATTACAGCCAACCCACACCAAGCAATAGACAATCACAGCTGCCAACATGTCAGCAGTGACAGTAGTGACTGCTGACTGGTCCACAAGCAACTCAAATTCAGGGTGCACAGTTCTTCTGTTGTATTGGAAACGTTTAGTATGATTACATGTAGTGAGGCATTATTTTAGATGGATGTGCATTATTTGTTTTTGCATGCATGAACTAAAGACTTGGACAGAGTTAGAGTTTCCCTACGTGATGAGCAGCAATACAAGCAGCAGTAGTCCAGAGGTTCAGGTATGAACGTTTTGATAAGATGGTGCTGATAAGTGTGTGCTGGTACAACTATGACATACTATTCAAGCGCTGATCAGGCCAGCGACAAAAGTGTGCTACAGATGAGAGATAAGCATAAAGATGCCGACGTTTGTTCCATCCACACAGTCTCAGAACCTGGAGCAGACTTCACCAAGGCGAGATCAGACAGCGGTTAGGTCACGTGAAACCTAGATTAGACTTCCCAAGATAACAACAGTTTCCTGCATCAGTGATGTGAAATGAATGAGGGAGAGAAGCTGTCAATACCCTACATTATTAGTGTGCGCTCGTCCATTAAGAGCAGTTTAACTTGCCTTTGTCATAAAAAAATCAGAGCAGTTCTCTAATGCATGAGCAATCAAGAAATGAAAGCTATTATGTAGTTGGAATCATATATACTCTAAAATTTATAAATATAGCATATCGGTAGCCAACTTTCCAGCGTTTGGTACAGTATATACCAGACCTTCATTATCCATATGTATTTAATAGTAGTTTTATTTGGTGCGTGATTCAACTGAATTTCAGATTGTGCCTCTACCTGTGTAAACCACAATGCAATGATGGGTCAGTGGACCAGAAAGGTGGCAGCATGATGCTGACAGCAGACATGTACACACCAGTGTGTTGGAAACACCTACAAATATCACCATGACCAGCACAAATCCTAGCATTGTGGAATATAGTAAAGGGAAAGGATGTGTTTGTCTCTTTGCACACTGGTTCTGGGAAGACATTATGCCACACCATTTTGCCTGAAGCTGTTCGATTGCTACAACGGGAAAATGCAAATATAAACTAAAATCAAGTGAAAAATGCCTTCCAATTTTCAGCTTTTTAAATTTTCATGGATTGTTTAATGCCAATAACAAGCTGCCAAAATTTTTTATAAATATATGGATACCCCAGGGATCTCCAAATTATCATTAATCTCCAGGTGTCCTACATATAGGTGCAAGTTGAATTAATTTCTAGGAAACCCATATAAATAGAGAACAAACCAAAAACCCATTGTACTGTAGATATGGTTAGCGATTACAAAAATACTAGTACTTCCTTGCACTTCTTCAAAGACTGTCCTATACAGCTAACTCTGCATTGCCAAAAGATGCATTTTCAATAAATCGTAAAGCAACTTCAAGCACCGACAAGTAATTTTGGAATGATTATAGTACAACATGTTAAAAGAAGGGGGTAGTAAGACAGGTCTTTGGCAATGAGCGTATTAAATATATGTACCAAATCAAATCAAAAAGTACATTATAATTTTGTAATTTGCTAGCTCCAGAAGCGTACAAATGATAAGTATTTATCAGTCACACATTTTGGAATAACCAAGTAAATGGACAAAATCTGGAAAACATATACATGTACCGTGTTTTCGGTACAAATGGCAAACCGTTTAGGGTTAGAACACTGCCATAGAATGTACAAAGTAACACACACCTCAAGTCTCTAGGGTACACCATCACACCCATCCCAACTATGCCCACTCCCTCCCCTCCCCTCCTCCCCCCCCGGACCCTGCCATAATTTTTAAAAACCCTTACAAGGATGTGTGATAACATCGAACACCACTCAGTTGATTTAGTTGGGACACAATAACAATGAAGAGAACAAAACAATGACTTATTTAAAACTGTTATGCTTGTACCATTGGAACCCTTCAGGCTACATGTAAGGGGATTAGATTTTCTTATTCGGCCATCATTCCTGTACATGTACATGAAAAAGGTGTTACAATTCAATTAAACAATGGGTGGCAATAAGTAAAAAAATTGTAGTTCCTGTAAGGAACACTAAGCAAAGCGTTCAAAAATTATTTTGTAAATACCTAAGTGCATACAAGGTTTGACTTCTTAACTCATACAGAGGTTGGAAAGGTTGATCACGATTTTTGGGGTTCCATGCAGTTCACATAAATTTGGCAAATTAGTTTGACTTAACCTTTAATCTCCAGGGTCAAGTCAATATCATAAATAGAATTCGAAGTTAATTTTAAACGTATTCAGGACCTGATTTAGCCCAGACCCAAAATACCTTTTCCTGTCTAAAAATGATGTACATAAACAACACGATGAGGCTAGCGTGAGTATTATTGATCAATGACTCAACTAACTGCTACTATTTGATTCCCCTCGCCATTTATCCTACCCTACATTGGCTACAGTATGTAGATCTGCATCATCTGCTGCTGCATGTGGATGTGGATGCACATTTCGATGTGTAAGGTTATGGTGCCCCTTGTACTCAGCGTGCACCCCAATCTTAAGATCTTGGGGGGGGGGGGGGGGGGGGCCACCATGCCACTTTGGATATATACAAAGATTTAAAAAGGAAGTGAAAGATATGGCAGGCTTTGTCTGGAATCAAGTTAAGATGCCTTCCTGTGTGATGTCAAAATGTGTGACAGAACTTCTCAATGTGGGAGCTTACAGCTCTCCTCCATACCCCCCAAGCGTAAAAAAAACATTCATCCTTGTCATACGTTTTTGTTAAACTATCAGCATAATGCATTTTTAAAGAATTGCATCTGGGTTTTTTTTTTTGGATCGTGTGATTTTAAAAAAGTCATACTAGACTATGGTTATTAATTCAATCCCCATAATAATATTAAAGGTATCAGGTGTAATAAAAATCTCTTTACCTCAGCTCACAAAAAGAAGACTATTAGAACCTCAAAATAGGAGACATTAAGGCACATTTATTGCAATCTCAAGTTAGCTGTTGATTTATACAGAGGGTTCCTAGAGTCATTCACTTCATGACTAAGGTAGCAACAAACCTTTACTGTGTCAACCTGTTCTTGTCCATTCTAAGATTTTCTCAACATATAGTTTCCTGGTACATGTACACCTGTAATACAATTCAATATATGTATTAGCATTTGGTTTGCTTTTGAAAAAAAAAATCACCTTACACACCAACAACCATCTCCACTAACTTGCTCAGGTACTGTATGTCAGGCTGTGTGACTATATATATACTGAAAAGATGGTGGTAAATGAGCAAACTGCAAAGCACACACACCTACATGTTTCGCATCTTGCCCATGTCATCACCCGTTGCTGTAAAAACCTGGGTCTGGGTACGAGACTAACCACACAGCGGTAAAGCTATATCCACGTGCTCACGCAAGGGGGGCGTATAGCCCAACCTTTGCGTCTCACTAGCTCAGCGCTACAATGTCATACAGTTGTTTCTTCTACAGACTAAGGCGGGAGCGTAGCTATAGGTTACCACGTAGGCCGTAAACAGATAACATACATGCAGTCTCATGCACAACTTCTTGTCTGTACCGAAGTAACACACGAATCACGAATCAACCCATTCCACCTAGCCGAACAAAAACCTCTGTAAATTAATGCATGATATGGCCGCTCACCGATAAATCTTTAAAACTGGAGGCACTCCGCAGAGCCATAGAAATTGGAATCAATGAATAACAATACATGCAATTTGATTTATGGCTGGTTATTGCTGAATGGATTACATCAGTGCCCACCGTTTACTAACGTATACATAGGGGCGAACTGCCATCATTCCTGTACAATTCAATTAAACAATGAGTGGCAATAAGTAAAAAAATTGTAGTTCCTGTAAGAAACAGCGTTCGTAAATACCTAAGTGCATAAAAGGTTTGACTTCTTAACTCATACAGAGGTTGGAAAGGTTGGTCCCGATTTACACGATTTTTTGGCGTTCCATGCAGTTCACATAAATTCGGACAAATTAGTTTGACTTAACCTTTAATCTCCAGGGTCAAGTCAATATTACAAATTTATGACAAATAGAAATGATAGTTTTTGACATCCATTTCGCTACTGTTGTTTGATGTGTCTAAATTTACCAATTGTCAATCTTTTTTTTTTAATCACACGATGCAAAAAAAAAAACGGATGCAATTCTTTTAAAATTCATTATGCTGACAGTTCAACTGCCAAAGAAAAACGCATGACAAGGATAACTTTTGTGAATGATTTTTTTTACGCTTGGGGAGTATGGAGAAGCGCTGTAAGCTCCCACATTGAGAAATACTGTCACACATTTTGACATTACACAGGAAGGCATCTTAACTTGATTCCAAACAAAGCCCGCCACATCTTTCATTTTTGTTTTAAATCTTTGCATATATCCAGGGCGGTGTGGTGGCCCCCCACTCCAAGGTCTAAAGATTGGGGGTGCACGCTGAGTACAAGGGGCACAAGGCAACATACATAACAATAAATTTGAATGACATCATACTACATGTAGACTATGGTTATTAATTCAATCCTCATAATAATATTAAAGTTAAAGGTATCAAAAATCTCTTTGCCTCAGCTCACAAAAAGACTATTAGAACCTCAAAATAGGAGACTTTAAGGCACATTTATTGCAATCTCAAGTAAGCTGTTGATTTATACAGAGGGTTCCTAGTAGTGAGATTCACTTCATGACTAAGGTAGCAACAAACCTTTACTGTGTCAACCTGTTCTTGTCCATTGTAAGATTTTCTCAACAGATAGTTTCCTGGTACATGTAAACCTGTAATACAATTCAATACATGTATTAGCATTTGGTTTGCTTTTGAAAAAAAAAAATCACCTTACATACCAACAACCATCTCCACTAACTTGCTCAGGTGCTGTATGTCAGGCTGTGTGACTATACTGAAAAGATGGTGGTAAATGAGCAAACTGCAAAGCACACACACCTACATGTTTCGCATCTTGCCCATGTGACAATCACATCACCCGTTGCTGTGAAAATTTGGGTCTGGGTACGAGACTAACCACAAAGCGGTGAAGCTACATCCACGTGCTCACGCAAGGGGGGCATTTAGCCCAACCTTTGCGTATCACTAGCTCAGCGGAGTCAGCACTACAATGTCATACAGTTGTTTCTTCTACAGTCTAAGGCGGGGGCGTAGCTATAGGTTACCACGTAGGCCGTAAACAGATAACATACATGCGGTCTCACGCACAACTTCTTGTCTGTACCGAAGTAACACACGAATCCCGAATCAACCCATTCCACCTAGCCGAACAAAACCTCCGTAAATTAATGCATGGCCGCTCACCGATAAATATGAGGCACTCGGCAGAGCCATAGAAATTGGAATCAATGACGTGATTTATGGCTGGTTATTACTGAATGGATTACATCAGTGCCCACCGTTTACTAACATATACATAGGGTAGAACTGCAGTCTAGTATACCACAAACGATTTAATCTTACAATCACCACACGCATATCATGTAGTATACAAAGTAACTAAGCTAATTAACTGGGCATAAAAAGCCTGTAAAAGTATGGAGGCACCACCCCTTCACCTATGAACCACATCAACCACCAATCTATCCTTTACCATCCAATATTAAGACAGGTAGAACCAGTTACATTTTAAGGTGTGATGTTGTAGTTATAGTGAGCCATTAATTACAATCAAGTGCTACTTTCCTTTCATTTCATGACTGCATGTTCAATAAATTGGGTTACCTGCATGTGTAAACATACAATACTGAACACAAATCCCCTTTTTACATTCATTCAATATATCAGTCTGAGGTGGTTGGATGCTGGTACCAGTTGTGCTTTGTGTCCATGAAGCTGATGACCATCAGAGTGATGTACAGCCTGAAGGGGAACAACTGCAGAGGGCAGCAATGACACAGAACTAAGGTGAAAACGCTCAAGGTCTCTAATTCATATTTACCAGTAGAATTTTGGCAGAGGAGGAATTGGCATAGGATTTGTGTTGAATACTCTGTCATCAAAGTAGGCAGTTTGGTGGTCTTTTCTGTGCAGCAGCATCAAGTCAACCTCCAACTTTTATATCGGCAGGCTTATATCTAAGGTATTACACCCTGCAATGGCTGCAGAGGGAAATTATGACACTCCTCATTGAGGAATGCAGAGTTCTGGTCTCCCACCTGATCATTGTGTCAAACTCAAGGAAAGCCTCCAGATGGGCAATTCATGGCATGCTCTACATGTATACATTGTATACATGTAGATGTATATGGAAACACGTTTGCAATGTGGCTGCCAGCCATAGCGTAACCAGATAGCATCTCTAAAAGCACTCTTGTGTAGAGCAAAAGCATGCCATGCGATAGGGAGAGCATTCAGCCAGCTGGATGCTCCTTTTTTACTTGCAATATCTGGACATTTTTTTGGCTTGAAGCTAAGCCAGTAACTTGGCAACAGATGCAATTTTTATTTATTTACTTTTATGTTTGGCTTGAAGCTTTGAAAACAGCTAGCTACAATTTTTTATTGTTTTGTAAACGTGTTTGCCTGCATACCTAGAAGTTTGCAGTGGCTGTTGATGGGGATGAGATAATCCCAAACACTATCGCCGGCCAGTAGACAACCTTGTTACCAATTGGGAATGTGGCATCTCAGCTGCTTTTGACATTACCATTGCATCCCAGTCTAATTCACTAATAATGGTGGAAGTGTGAATGCATGTAGGGTGTTTCAGCAAAGGCAGCAGAGCATACTTAAAATGGATGTCTGGGGACCAGAGGCACTGTGAATCATTCCCTTCGGGGAAGCACCCCAGAGTCCAAGGTAGTAACAGAGTTATATGGCCACCTTAGCTTGCTATTGGTTAGAGCTACTGCTGGATCAATCCTGGTCTGCTCCTACCCCAACAAGAAAAACCTGTACACATTGCTTGTCTGTGTGTGTGTGTGTGTGTGTGTGTGTGTGTGTGTGCGTGTGTGTGTGTGTTTGTGTGTGTGTGTGTATATATATATACATGTATAATTATAATTATATATATATATGTTTGTGTGTTTGTTTACATGTACACAAAAGATTCATAATTGCATGTGTAATTACATTGTCATACTCAGACTCCTGAACATATGTGAAGTGTGTGCATGTGTGCATGTGTCATGTGTGTGCATCGTGTGTGTGTGCCAGTGTGTGTGTGTGTATTTGGTTTTGTAAGTTGTGTGTGCATAATGTATGGCGTTCTTTCTACTTCCACCATCATTTTACCACTATATGCATGGGTGCATGTGTGATGGAGGTTGTGCGTATACATTAAAGAATGAATGAAGGCACCTTCCACTAAAGCACAGCTATAGTCGGTGTAGACAGGAGTAACAGTGTAGATGTGTGCTATACCTTCCCTAGCTGGACGTGCAACGTGAAGGTTGGGCTCTGCCCAAGTAGTACCTTTGCTCTACTGAGATGGTGATCAGTTTCACAAAAGATTCATAATTGCATGTGTAATACCATTATCACATATGTGAGTGTGTGTGCTTGGGTTGTGTGTTGTTTGTTAATGTACATGTGTCATGTGCCATGTGCATGTGTGTGTGTTGTGTGTTTGGATTTGTAATTTGTGTGTGCATGATAGTGATGTATGGAGTTTCTTATCATAATGCTTCCATGTCCGTACAAGCCTCTGCAAGTGCATTCTTGCTGTTAGTTGAAGTTTGTTTTTGTTATTGTTTTATTTCATTACTTAAAGTATATTTGTGGAAAAAAAAAAGTGATCAACACGCATCGACCTCTACAGCTATGATCAACAGCAACAGAAAATCTAAGTCACAGGGGGACAAAGAAACAAATGTAACATCTGCCACTCCAGGAGGTGACTTGTGTAGGAAACATCACCACATGATCACAGTACCCACTGATGAGCAGACTGAAGGAGGTATGCGGCCAGTAGCAGTCATGGATTACAAACAAACAATTTGACTACCACGCTTTTTGGTTGCAATGCAAACTGAATTCTCTTTACTCTGCTAAGCAATCAGGGACCAGATCTTTTCATCAAAGGCTAACACAAAAGTCTTTTTAATCTCGTTTAGTTACGTGCAGCTTGTTCTATTTGTACATGTATAAAAATGGAGAAAAAATATCGGATCAGTATCACTTTATCCCTTGGTTATCAATATGGCACGATCTTCGACTGCTATGCACATAAAAATTAACGATCTGTACGGTGGTGGCATATTATTTATGGTGGTGGCAACTTGGAAACAACTTTATTTGGCCTACAGAGTCAGAGCTGAAAATTAATTACGCAGTGCATGCCAGCACTGTGTATGTTCGAAATTTTGGCCCCGGCGCGGCCTCGTGTAAATGCGCTTAACATCAACAAAAAACAAGCCACAATAAAGATACATGGAGATATTGACCGTATACTCCCTACCTCTCGCGTGGATGATGCTAGGTACGTAATGCCACACAATTTGTGCCGCAAAATGTGTGCCACGCCGCCAGGGGTCCGCTATCTAGTTGCCAAACGTTGACTAGTAGTTATAGTACTTATACATTTAAAACAAATTCTTCATTTCTTTGCGCTAGCAGTGTAATAAATACATAGCATGTCGCACACAGAGTTTTACTTGATGACTTTTTAAAACGCGCGCTCTCGTACAGCATGATGTGATTCAGAGCCAATGGCAGTTAAATACGTGCAGATAATATAAAGTACTAAAACTGGTTTAATTTCAATATGCAATATACGTATTGCATAGGCACATCTATAGGGAAATAACATAAGAATATGTCGCGGTATTATGTATTATTAACAACTGATGTTACTTCGATATCAGATAGTGGTTACCAAATCATCGGCTAACATCTTTAAAACTTTACGTTATTGCACCACCTCTTTCCTTTTTTGGTACGTATATGTTACTTGTACGTTTATAGAATAACTTTTGTATCAGTTGAGTTGTGAGTAATCAACCATTAATATTTTCTTGAATGTTCAAGTTGGTGCATGTGCCAAATGTACACTTCCTTCCACCTTCTCCCAGTGCTGCTTCATTTTGCGGCCTGTGCAGCTGGCCAGCCTCCTCACTTCACCCAGGAGCCCCAGGACACTGTAGTATACAAGACATCCCTGGTGCTGGACTGTACTGCCCAAGGTCACCCCTTCCCCACCATCACATGGTACAGAGGGGACCCTCCAGCCTTAGTCTCTAATGGCCATGTGCTCAATGGCTCACTGCTCATACCCACTGTGGTGGAGGGGGTGGATGCTTCCAGAGGGGGCATCCCCTACCACTGTAGGGCTACCAGTGATCAGTTTGGGACCATCAGAAGCAGAACAGCCACTGTCTACTATGCATGTGAGGTGACCACACAATAACAGTGGTACAGTTGATGATGTGGTCCTTCTGTTGGCAGTCTTTGGTGAGGGAAAAGATATCACATACAGTGTCAAGAACACATCCAATCCACTTGCTGAAGACAATATTGCCCTTTACTGTAATGTGTCATGGTCCAACCCTCCACCTTCAATAATCTGGGTGGATGGCCTCAACCAAACTGTACCCAGTGATGGGACCAAGTTCCTCTACCTGGAGGGTGGACGATACCTTGCCATCATTGGGGTTGACCCTGTGACTGCACAGAGAGTGTTCCACTGTAGAGTGACCAATGTTTTTGGAATGATATCAGTGGACAGTCCAACAAGATATAGGTTTAACATAACTGGTGAGTCACATTTCTTCCCAGAACGCATGATGAGGTATGTCCCATCCTCTCCCCCAGCTTCTCCAAGGACTGGACTGGTCATCTACAAACCACTTGAAGATGTCACTGCTTATGAAGGAGATACTAATGTCCAGTTCTCTATAGTAGCTGCTGGTGATGGACCAACATCTTTGAACTGTGCAATTACTTCTGTTCCCATTGGATCAGTACTACAGACCACAATACTGCCAGTTCAATCTGGAGTAGTAGGATTTATAAGTGGTCAGGTGTCATTAGTGGACAGTGGTACAGAGGTGACATGCCTGGTTACTCCTAGATTATCTTATACAGCCACATTGACTGTCCTAGGTGAGTGATGACATTGGCTGTATTGGTAGCCATCTTGTTCCTCTGACCAGCAAGGGCCAACCTGGTGGTGACCTCAAGTCCTGGGGACAGTTTGGACAACTCTGTGGGCACCAATGTCTCCTTCACCTGTGAGGCCATAGAGTGGGCCTGGAGATGAGGTGGTACAGGAATGGGGAGGAGGTGTTTCCTGGTCCACGTGTGGTGATCAGTGGGTTCACCATGACTATATATGGTCTGTTGGATGGGGACTCGGGAATGTACCAGTGTTCAGTGTCCAATGGAACCTGCTCAGTTTGGAGACAGTGGAGAGTGGTGGTCTCAAATGAGTGTGCATAATGTGATAAGAGGCCATACATGTACCTGCACAGGTGGGTTTGCTTGTGTAACACATGTACAGACATTTTGTATTAAGAGTCTGAGATGCATGCATTTTTGGATTCAACCATTATCTTAGCGGTTAATATTTCTCTAATAGGTCTGGTCCCCATTCCCATCAAGGAGTCTGTAGTGGTGGTGGGTGGAGGTGATGGTACTACTCTGAGGGTACAGGTGATGTCATACCATCCTCCTGACCATGTCCAGTGGTACATGAATGGCTCTCTGGTGATGTCCAGTGATCTGTACCTCATCTCCAACATCTCTGTCTCTGACAACTCAACTGTACAGTGCCTCTCTCACCATCTCCTCTGTTAACCTCACTACTCAAGGATTCTACTTGGCCTCCTTCTATGGTCATGTGGGTGCAGTCAACACCTCCTCCATCTTTGTCACACCTCCAGGTAGTAAGATCTTTAGGCACTGAGTTAAATTGGCAGGCATTACATAGAATGCCCATATAATGTACAAGTATTTCCTAGAGTGTACAGGCATTCCCTAAAGTGGCCGTATAATGTATGTGGGTGTGTCTACACTTCCTCCATCTTTGTCACATTTAAGAGTAAGATAAATAATTATTTTGATTATACAATATATTGCTAATAATAACCCTAGCAATACATCATAGGGGCTGACATTTATGTGTGTAAAACGTTTATAGTAGCTCCATTTGGATTAAAATTGGATTTATTGTGACACATCCATGTGTGAATGCGTGCCCCTCCCACTACTACCTTCTTCTTCGCCCTCCATCAGGTTTTTAAATACATCTCTCTTCCTCCTACCTCCTCCCCATGCTGTTGTCCTTGGAATGGCTGTTCCAGTATATCTGAAGGCTGGGGGGAGTGTCCAGTTGGTGTGTGAGGTCTATGGATATCCCATTCCAAAAATTCACTTCTTCAAGGATAACTCCTCCCTCCCCCAAGATGACCACACCCATATCACCACCAACACTCTCACCATCACCAACATCCAACCACAGGATGGAGGTGTGTACTCATGTTCTGCTGACAATGGAGTGACTGACTACTCCATTGGTCATGAGCTGGTTTACTGCAGTAAGTAGAACTGGTTTGTCCTGTTCTATACTTGATACTGTTGACCTCCCTCCCTTCAGCCTTCCCTGGTGTGGAGATAAACGGACCAGTCAATCCTGTTGAGGTGGGTGGTCAGGTGGAGGTGGTATGCAATGGGAGTGGAGCCCCACCCCCTGAGATCAGGTGGATGAAGGATGGAGCACCTCTGGGGAACAGTTCCGGATCTCATCCCCAGACCTACATGGGGTTGGACCCCTCCACCCTGAGGCTGACCAACATAAGGACTGGGGATGAGGGCAACTACACATGTGTTGTCAGTAACATTCTTGGTAATAACAGTGCTACCTTCATGCTGGTGATTAGTGAGTGCAGCAGAAGGAAAAGAAATGTTGCTAAAATAGATACTAGATGACATCTTCATCTTAGTTTAAATTCACAACACCACACTTCTCTTCACACATTGCACAAAGCAGCATAACTGCCATATGATTGATAGCAATGTGCAAGTTGATGTGATGTTAGACTTTTAACTTTTATATTGAACTTGGTTACTCAGGCCTGATATTGCATTTGGCCAAGTAATGACAAGAACTTTACATCTCATGTTAGTTATGCAGCAAGTTATATCATTCTATTGCAGGTCCTTCTGTGTCCCTCACCTCCTCCATCACCATAATCATCAGCCTGTCCCTCATCCTTCCCCTGATCATCACTGGTGCTGCCATCACTCTAGGTCTGCTGTGCATCTACAGACAGCATCTCTGTACCAATAAGGAGGGGGAGGGGCATCAGGAGGAGGTGCATGATGAGGTCATGTGCCCTAAGGAAGGAGAACAGTTCAAGATCAGTACTAATGAAGCCTACACAGTCCTCCCTAAGATGGAAGCCAATGTTGCCTATGGTGTAACTTGTCATTAGGCATATATTACCACTATCAGATGTTTTGATTCACCATCTTGATTTTGTAATAGGAGTGTGTCCCAAGTATCTTTTATGTTGTATCCTGAGGTATCCACCCCCTTAGTAGTACCGCACCCCTGTACTACCCTAGTGTCTTGGATTTCACTGTTTGATTAGGCTAGGGTTCAATGTTTTCATGTATACCTTCAACCAAAATTCACATTCAAATCGCGAGTTGATTTGGGATTTAACATGAAATGATGGGGTGTGGCCAGGCAAATGATGTGATCTGTAAATATGTTCTAAGGTATGGTTCATGTGCCCTACTGGAGCTAGAAGCGTAGAAACATTAGGGTTTAGGGTCAAGCAAAATCCAATTTTATAGTTACTATCGGGTGGTTGAAATCTGGTGTCAAATTACACCTTCCCAGCACCTCCATCTCCAAAAATTGCACCAAATGTGTGAAAGCAAAAAATTAATCCGGCTCATCCCCAGTCCATGAAGTGGACTGGGCACCATACTCAAAATCCTTAGGCACATCTATGGTTGATGCGTCTGACTGAGTTTACAGCTGTAAGTAGAACTGATTTGTCCTGTTCTAAATCTGATAATGTTGACCTCCCTCCCTTCAGTTAGGGAGTCTCTTAGTTTCAGTATCTTAGTTCTGTGCAAAGAAGTGCAAACATCTGTTGTAGGAATAGCAAGCCGTTAATTAGAATCATGGCTTACCTTTTTTAGTCTTTTGTTTTATCTTGACAATAACCTGACATAGACTATTATTCAAATACACTACATTTCCTCTTTTTACATGTTTCATTCAATATCTCTTTAGTGGTCAGATACTGGTACCAGTTCTGATCTGTGTGCAATGATGCTTGCAGGCTGAATGCCCCATCCTTGTTGTGGAGTGTATGGGAGTTCTGTGTCACACATGCAATCACTTAGTAACATTAATACAGGCTGTGTAACTTCACATCATGGCACAAAGGTAACACTGTTAATACTGAGATGGGGGCATATGTATACAATTATGTGTATGTGTATGTGTATGTTCTTATGTGCTTGCATGCAGTCATACATGTAGGTGTTCACATTCAATCTATTAGGATCCATGCATAGATGCACATAATGCACTAAGAGTGAAAGTGTAAATATATGTAGGCAGCAGTTCACAAATCTCCTCTGGAATGTTTTTTTTTTAACCTGCAACAATTGCGTTGGAGGTGGATGTTTGGATGTGACAGGTCACACCTCCTTGATGCTACACACTAACTTCTCATGCAGTGGAAACCCTGCAATGTGCTACCATTTTCAGGTGGCATCACCAGGAACGTACTTTTGTATTGAGAGTTTGGCAACCTACAGAGTTTTTAATCACCTTTTTGCGGGCTCCTCAATTTGATATGTTGGTTATCACAGCTTTCTTCTATTTATTTAGAACATATAATTTTAGTGCATAACACAAGAGGTACAAAACCTCATTGTGGTATGTGACAGGGTATGTAGCAAACACTAAGATGAATTGGAGTGAAAATATTCATGGAGTGAAAATATTCATGGAGTGATCATCTGTAGTTGATGCCATAGCAACCTTTGATTTAGCTGCTGTGGTATATGAGGCAAACACCTGCAACTGATGTCATCGCAAATAAGAAAAAAACTTTTCAACAACAATTGTCATGTCATAGTCACTGATCCCAGTTATTGGTCAATAATTCCAACTAGAATCTTAAAACGAACCCCACAATTCAACAAGGGAGTGATTAATTTCCCATCTGTGGTGCAATGTTTGCCAATCAATTCCAACCCATCCTGTGATTCTACCTGCATTTGTCAAATAAAAATTGATTTCCCTCCCATGCTAAATATATCTCGATTTTTATACTCCTATTGGGGTGCAAACTTTGGTAGCATTGGGATTAACCTCTTAAGGTGATGATGGGGAGGAGGCAGTAATCTTAAGCTTGGTCATATGTTAGTGCACTACCCAGCTGGGCAGGCCAAAGTGGTATGAGAGCTAACATAAGGCCGGTACCAGTTAGGGTACAGTGCTATAGGGTTTAATTTCCGAAGATATTCCTTTTAGTCACTTTTGGGTTGGGGCCAGGCAAATGTTGCCTAAATGGAGATAGAAACATAGTTATGGATAAATATTGGGGTTTAGGGTCATGCAAAGCACACACTTAATCCAAATTTTTAATTTCCCCTGGGTGATCGACACCTTCCTGGCACCTCCATCTCTAAACATTGCATAAATGTGTCAAAACCAAAAATCTATCTGGTTGTGTGGTTCATGTGTCATATAAATAAGGTGTGGTACAGTAGTAGCAGTTAATGTTAACCCTCTGTCCTCCTTCAGCTACTGAGGTAAGTAATTATACTGTAGTATGCCTTATATAGTGTGTCTTATGTAGTGTATCTTATGTAGTGTGCCTTATGTAGTGTGCCTTATGTAGTGTGCCTTATGTAGTGTGCCTTATGTAGTGTGCCTTATGTAGTGTGCCTTATGTAGTGTGCCTTATGTAGTGTGCCTTATGTAGTGTGCCTTATGTAGTGTGCCTTATGTAGTGTGTCTTATGTAGTGTATCTTATGTAGTGTGCCTTATGTAGTATGCCTTATATAGTGTGCCTTATGTAGTGTGCCTTATGTTAGTGTGCCTTATGTAGTGTGCCTTATGTAGTGTGCCTTATGTAGTGTGCCTTATGTAGTGTGCCTTATGTAGTGTGCCTTATGTAGTGTGCCTTATGTAGTGTGCCTTATGTAGTGTGCCTTATGTAGTGTGCCTTATGTAGTGTGCCTTATGTAGTGTGCCTTATGTAGTGTGCCTTATGTAGTGTGCCTTATGTAGTGTGCCTTATGTAGTGTGCCTTATGTAGTGTGCCTTATGTAGTGTGCCTTATGTAGTGTGCCTTATGTAGTGTGCCTTATGTAGTGTACCTTATGTAGTGTGCCTTATGTAGTGTGCCTTATGTAGTGTGCCTTATGTAGTGTGCCTTATGTAGTGTGCCTTATGAAGTGTGCCTTATGTAGTGTGCCTTATGTAGTGTGCCTTATGTAGTGTACCTTATGTAGTGTGCCTTATGTAGTGTGCCTTATAGGGTGTGTAACCTTTTTCATAAACCAAAATCGATTATTTCGACTATGAAAAAAAGTCCAATCGATTTTTCAGGTTTATAGCAACTTGTCAATCGGTTATTAGAAACATTAAATCGATTTTGGCGATTAATGCACTATCAATTTGCCAACGATTACCTAGGTTTTTCCAGGTTTTCCCGACTTTTGATATTGGCGCGATAAATCACAGTTTCTCGAGTCAATACACGCATAACCAGTTGTATTGCTTCAGCTGCTTATTCCCAACTTTAAATCATTAAAACAACATGTGCATGTACACGCGTACGTGCCCTATAAGATAGTATCCATAGGGACTGTGAACGAGGTGCATTCCAATGTTACGCCAAATGATGCAATGACCGTCACGGTGGATGGGAATTATAAGATTTTTTCACCGATAAAGTAAAACACGTTCTTGTTTGTTCGCTCGCTTACCAACGCACTACTAAGTATAGGCAGGGACAGATATGAATTTTAGCTTATTGAGGTAAAAACGAAAATGTCTACCCGGTAGTTTTCTAAAGAGTCATTACCATATCCACCCCGCAGCTTGCTCTCGAAACAACTAAAATGTTCCTTTCAGGTACAAAATGCCTGAAACGCGTATAATTCCCATCCGCCGCGCCATGACATCGAAAGTTATAATCCATTGTTCGTACTGTCATTGAGCAGAACCAGTGCAGCTAGAAACCTCATGGTGGAACACGCATATGACAAAGCCGCCAATCAAGACATGTACATCAGAATAGAGTACGTATATATACGTAGCGCGTTTGATGAACGCACATGTACGTACTATCATAGATATTATACGGAAGGGATTGGAAACGGATCACGTGCTGCAATACATTGCATTATCCTAGCTTCGGGCCTATTAATCAACACCTTCTTGGTGACCACGTTAAAGGAACTTTTTCGAAAAGCAAAGATATTTGTCTAGTTAGAGGCTTTCTTTGGTGTTATGCGACTTGCTTGAGAGGTATGGATATTAAGAAATGCGTGTTTCTGACTGTAAATGTATTCAGACGCGAGTTTTTCATTAGACCTGCGTTCCGTGTGTTAGCGATGCCTTTGTGGGCGTACAGGTAACGATAGCTTTGTCGCATTGGCTATGTTTGTGTATAATCGAGGAGATCTTACTAAGGCAAATCGACCTCTGTGGGTTTTGTCTTTGATGCACTTCGTACACTAATAAAAAAGTCGCCGATAACCTTTTGGACATGTGTGTGGTTGTGGGCGTACAGCGCGTGCTGAGGCCTATTTTCCCATTATTTTATTCCTTTTTCTGGTTGTGTACTGATCATATAAACGACCTGGTGTGTGGACAACTGGCTTCCACACTAAATACTCCTATTTTTTCTCTTTGGAACTCAGGTGTGAATGGGAGGTCACCGTCGATTCACGATTGTGACTCTTAAGTACGAAGAATTAAGAATGGAAAACTTGATGTACAGCGTCCAATAGGATAGTGCTTTCGTCTAGATATAGGAAAGTGCATGTGTTCAACTCTTTGTTTAAGTAAGTTATACCAACAACAGTTACAGCATCGCAATCCATTGATTCCGCCATTTTATTTCCTACTACACTGATGGAACCTGTTAATTGGTGTTGAAACGTCCCGTTTCCAATCCCTTCCGTATAATATCGATGGTACTACAGTGCGTAACGTGATACTTGATCTTAAATTTTTTTCCAGCAATTTTACAATTCTCTTGATTGTTGTAGCCTAGTGGAATGAGATAATCAAAATCTGAAAACGGAATAAGCTTTACTAGCCATCTGGCAATAAGTAACATTGAAAAAGAAGTGTGTCAAGTTATTTTCGGGCCCGCAATCTTTTATTTTCTATTATTGCTCCAAACACACAGTTTTTAAGCCCATTTCTCCTCTGTTTCGCAACGGATTGCGCTGATCGTTGGTACATATATGCAGCGTTGCACCTTGCACCAAACTGCGCAGTCCGATTTCGAACCCGGGACACAGTTTGAGTTCTGCTTGCCTACGAAGGCCAATTTGAGGTGGAAAAGTGTTAGGTCAGGATTTTCTTTAGGCACGTTTTATCCTGCCTAAAAGTGAGCATGTAGGCAGTCAAATGGTACCTGTATCGGAATCAGGTCTAGTTCAAGCATTATAAGTCGTCTTTACCCTCTAATAGACGCTTCAAGTCGGAAGGTTGAAAAACAGCGGACATATTGAAATGAATATCATTTGTTAATGACGTCATTGCTAAACATGACTGTATAGCTGTTGTGCTGATCAGAGCCAAAACGATTCTTTTCAGAACCAAGAAGAGCAAGCTTCTACCAGTGGGCTACTGCTTCGTAGGAGAAAGCAGTCGCCACCAATATGGGAGCCGCTGATGAAGAAAAAAGCCCCAATCAAAAAAGCCGATCAGCAGCTGTGATTGCCAGCAATGCATTGGGGTAATTAAAAAACCTCTTCCCGACTTTCGTTTGGGCATGCATCTTTTAGCAATACTCCTTCGGAGAGCTCCAGGTAGTACATGCGCAGTGCTATAGCTTTCTTGCATCGGCATCAGGGATGTCTGGCATATGAGCAGCTAAGGCCTCAAGCTCCTTCGATGCATTGCTGCATGGCAATCACAGCTGCTGGTCGCCGAGACTTGATGGCTTGCGCTTGCTGCAATCGTGTAACAACTCCGGCCGTGGGGCTACCTCTCGGCCAGTCTCGGGGCTTTTTTCTTCATCAGCGGCACCCATATTGGTGGCGACTGCTTTCTCCTACGAAGCGGTAGCCCATTGGCAGAAGCTTGCTCTTCTTGGTTCTGAAAAGAATCGTTTTGGCTATGATCTGCACACCCACTTTCAGTTATGTTTAGCAATGACGTCATTAACAAATGATATTCATTTCAATATGTCCGCTGTTTTTCAACCTTCCGACTTGAAGCGTCTATTAGAGGGTAAAGACGACTTATAATGCTTGAACTAGACCTGATTCCGATACAGGTACCATTTGACTGCCTACATGCTCACTTTTAGGCAGGATAAAACGTGCCTAAAGAAAATCCTGACCTAACACTTTTCCACCTCAAATTGGCCTTCGTAGGCAAGCAGAACTCAAACTGTGTCCCGGGTTCGAAATCGGACTGCGCAGTTTGGTGCAAGGTGCAACGCTGCATATATGTACCAACGATCAGCGCAATCCGTTGCGAAACAGATGAGAAATGGGCTAAAAACTGTGTGTTTGGAGCAATAATAGAAAATAAAAGAGTGCGGGCCCGAAAATAACTTGACACACTTCTTTTTCAATGTTACTTATTGCCAGATGGCTAGTAAAGCTTATTCCGTTTTCAGATTTTGATTATCTCATTCCACTAGGCTACAAAAATCAAGAGAATTGTAAAATTGCTGGAAAAAATTTTAAGATCAAGTATCACGTTACGCACTGTATACTGCAGAGCGTGAATTAACGTGCAGTGTTGATTATATATACCTTCAGCCGGGTCCCCAGACTATTAGTTTTGATAACATCAACAATGTTTCTTTACATAATCTATTTACCGATTAATTAACCCGTATATATTAGCAAGCCTTTGTACAGGCGGCGGGAAAAGCGGAGGACATATACAAAGGGGTAATCGATTTCCTACAGATTTTTGCATATGAAGGAAACGATTATCGACTAATCGCGACTAAGAAAAACAGAACCGGTTATTTCGACTAAAGGAAATTCGGAAATCGGTAACCTGCTATTCTGCTAAATGCATAGTCGACCGAATAGGTAATCGCGAATAATCGGTTAACCTGAAAAACCTGAAAATCGGTTACACACCCTAGTGCCTTATGTAGTGTGCCTTATGTAGTGTGCCTTATGTAGTGTGCCTTATGTAGTGTGCCTTATGAAGTGTGCCTTATGTAGTGTGCCTTATGTAGTGTGCCTTATGTAGTGTGCCTTATGAAGTGTGCCTTATGTAGTGTGCCTTATGTAGTGTGCCTTATGTAGTGTGCCTTATGTAGTGTGCCTTATGTAGTGTGCCTTATGTAGTGTGCCTTATGTAGTGTGCCTTATGAAGTGTGCCTTATGTAGTGTGCCTTATGTAGTGTGCCTTATGAAGTGTGCCTTATGTAGTGTGCCTTATGAAGTGTGCCTTATGTAGTGTGCCTTATGTAGTGTGCCTTATGTAGTGTGCCTTATGAAGTGTGCCTTATGTAGTGTGCCTTATGTAGTGTGCCTTATGAAGTGTGCCTTATGTAGTGTGCCTTATGAAGTGTGCCTTATGTCGTGTGCCTTATGTAGTGTGCCTTATGTAGTGTGCCTTATGTAGTGTGCCTTATGTAGTGTGCCTTATGTAGTGTGCCTTATGTAGTGTGCCTTATGTAGTGTGCCTTATGTAGTGTGCCTTATGTAGTGTGCCTTATGTAGTGTACCTTATGTAGTGTGCCTTATGTAGTGTGCCTAATGTAGTGTGCCTTATGTAGTGTGCCTTATGTAGTGTGCCTTATGTAGTGTGCCTTATGTAGTGTGCCTTATGTAGTGTGCCTTATGTAGTGTGCCTTATGTAGTGTGCCTTATGTAGTGTGCCTTATGTAGTGTGCCATATGTAGTGTGCCTAATGTAGTGTGCCTTATGTAGTGTGCCATATGTAGTGTGCCTAATGTAGTGTGCCTTATGTAGTGTGCCTTATGATAGTGGGTCAAAGTCGTATCAGATTTAGTATCGAGAAATATGATGGGTTTATGTTGCCTCTTTGCACGCATCCATTATTTATACTATATAAATAACACACGCCCACTCACAGGAGCTGCTTTATGACGTACACTTTTGGATAGGCGAATTCTCGACCCAAGATGAGTACTGTATAGCTGCATACAAAACTGCTGAGCTGGACACGCTGGTAAGCCACCTTCTAATAAGCCTATTACATGTATACCGGTATATCCAAGTATTATGCATGGTAGCAGCCTGGAGTTTCATGCACAATCATTCCACAGCTTGACGACAAGCCTATTCAGCACCGCGAAGTGATGAACTATGAATCAATTAAAGCTCTTCAGGAGCTACTTTGAGACCATTACACTTCTCGAAGGAGGGTATGCTGCACGTTATTATTATCAATTTTCTGTGCTCAAGAGCGAAATCGCTTTTTCATGCAAGGCAGAGAGTGGTTTCCGACACGTTAGCGCTCAAGAGTACCGACCACGTCTTCTTCATTTCCATGGAGATAAAGTATGTTAACAGCACGCAACTGTTAATTTCGATTTGCGCGCATGCCCAGTACCTTCAGCATCTAAAGGTATGAACGCTGTGTGATCACGTGAGCTGCATGCATCTCGTAGCAATTGCAGTCCGAGAGAAGTGGACGGCCAACTACTGAGGCTATAGGTACGAAGCTAAGTGCGAATTATTTGTATTTTTAATTTAATAAATCTACACTGTTAGATGAATTAGACGTCACTTCTAGACATATGTTTTATAAATATCTGTCGAACGACCCACTAACCGATAAGGAGGTAAATTTTTGATCGAGCGTATATTATTTGCTCAGTCTGCAAATCATAAGTTTCATTTTCTTATACATATATTTAGGAAGTAATGGAACCAGGCTTTAAGCCGTCAATGTTCAGGTATATTATACAATGTATGTACATGTACATGCATGTATACATACGTATGAGCGTAGCTGCAGATTTGTACGGATGAAACTTATTAATGCTGTTTCGCAAGGTTAAGCGATGAAAGTGGTGTCCTAAAGTTCAGCACGGTCTCTGAAGGTGTATTACAGCGCTCCCTTTTGGACCCAAACGACGGTAAACATGTACCGCATAATGGGCTGAATATTGAGTTGTTAAATTACAGTAATATCTATGGCAAGCATTTGTGTTGCAAAATTCCTAAACCGCGGCAATAACATTTAAATTCAATCTGATTTTTATCTGGGTTTGGGGAAAAGCATACACTCAGGTAAAGCGCCACGCGCGTTGTAATTAGAATTTATATGAAATTTAAATCTGTCGATCCGATATGATATAACATTTTACCAGCATGTACCTTGGATATAAGTTGGTACAACCATCTCTTAGTTTTTATAGTAGACACTGGATCAGAGATCTTTGTGTGGATTGGTAGCGGCTCTAGCAGAGATGAAAAGAAGAATGCGCTCATATACGCACACGTAAGCTAAATATTGTGCCATTATAATTCTAATTCACCGGCAAACATTGAATTTTGCAGAATTATTTGCAAGGAACAAAACACCCACTTTGCCCTGTCACTTGTATTTGGTCTGGAAACGAAACAAAAGCCTTTTCCGCTGTCTTAATTTGAATAAACTGGCTGTCAATGGACGTTTTAAATAACTTGCTGATTTGAATAAACTGGCTGTCAATGGACGTTTTAAATAACTTGCTGATTTGAAAAAATTGGGCTGTCAATGGACGTTTCAAATAACTTGCTAGGAGAGCAACATTCCGGCATAGTTTTGACATTAAACTTTTTAAGTGGTTGGTGTATGAATTTTATTCAGTTAGCGGCCTTTCAGTGCTGCTTTGTGAATATTCTACATTGACACTAGAGCGCATTGGGGATATGATTATGCTAATCATTTTGTCGTATCCCTATTTGCATCTATCATGCAATTAAAAGCAAAGCATGCTTGCATTAGCAGTTGTGTTTCATTCCTGTGTTTCATTACTGACGCTTTCATCCACTCCCCAAATCTACAATTGCCTCACGATAGTCACGAATCGAACAGAAGATGACTGGTAGTACAATACTTAATAATTTCATCTCACATGATACATTATATTCATACACAACACAAATCAAATTACCTAAGTGCTGCCACAGATGGACAAGCTGGTGTTGAGATGGTATACTGCTTGATATAATCGTGAGGCAGGGGTTGATGTGGCTAGTAGTTTTCATTTGCTGGGACATCGCACCACGCATCAAAGCATGGAGACGGAATTGCCCCTCTGTACACCAGCATGTAGATAATTTTTGTATAAGTGGCAAAACCATGGGGTATCATTCTGCCCTCATCATTTTAGAACGTATACTGGGCAATACAATATGTGCTCCTCACAAGTCTTACCACCTAATGCTATGTATTGGACAATAACTTTTTCCTTCACTGGCAACTGCTTGCATGAATGGTATACCATATACCTTTAGTAGTATACCTCCGGATTCCAGGGAAAGCTACAACTGTCCAAGTGTACACATCAGGATTATTTCCATACGCATATATGCATTACCTTTGGGCCAGAACTCATTGCTCCCACCAAAAGCTGAACCAATGTAACCTAAAAAAAGATAGTGAGATATTTACTACCGGTATTTTTGTAAATGAAAAACAGATTTTAGCATCGGTGACTAGCTGCCATCAGCAACTATTGATATTGGTTTGTTTTACTCCATTTAAAACTTTAAAGGAACCAAAGCCAGCTGCTAACAGTAATTAGCAGTGACCTAGTGCACTCTAACTAATCACACACAAATTCAAATGAATTGAATCAATTTTCATCAACATTAAAATTAAAATTCATCCTGCAGCAAATCTATTGTTCAAAGAGCAAAATTGCACCAGCTGAAGAGAAGGAGGGGATGATATTTCTAAGATGGCTATATAGGCAGAGAAGTGGTTCACCTTTACAGATTTCCTGTACCGACTACATCTGAAATGATTTTGATATTTAGCAGTGCAGTACATAGATGCATATGCAAGTAGAAAACTAACCTTGTGAGGACTGCGTGGAAATATTATCATACCTAGGTGCCTCAGAGAGAGGATAGCTTACAGGCAATGGTGCGACAGACAAAGGACGCTGTTCAAGAGGAGGTGGCTGCATTGAAGAAGATGTGCAACATGGCTAGTAAATATGCTTTACAATCATATTTTAAGTGTAACTCACAAGCTATGATTAGAACTGCAATGATGTCATTATGTGTAATGTATAGTTTTGTTCTTACCAGTATGTCAATGGAGAAGTTTCAACCCATAATGTAGGGACTAATAAAGCAAATTACAGTCAGAAATGTTTAAAATTTTATTGGAACTCCATTGTACTACACATAGGCACTTCAATAATAAATAATTACCAGTATAATTAACACACTTTTTAACACAACTGCTATGGGATGAAATCTACTGTGCATTCATAGCATCCATTATCTTCAAATTTACTGATTTTCACAAATTATCTAGACCAGTACGCACTACTATAATTATGCATTGCCACAGAGGAAGAGGCGGTATTGTAGGAAGTGCTACAGTGTGTACCCACATCTGTACATGTAATATACCAACTGCATATCTCTGCATTACCTACATTTTGAAAGATGTAAGTTCAGCCCCATACCACTGCTACTTTTCATTTACATTTGTAAAGATCTACAATATGTGTACACTGTGGGTGTGGCTTAATTGCCTCTAATAGCACTTACATGTACATCTTTCACAAGATGGGTGCCACTTTTCTTTCGTGGAAGGGAATACAGGTCCCCAGTCTTTTCACCCATAACATGTGGTATTGTGGAGGGGTCATGTGGTCCCTATGTGTTGATGAGGGGAAGCATGTGTTTATACATTGTGTATTTGGGGAAGATGTGTGTGATCGAGAGTGGAACATGTGAGAGTGTTGTGTGTGATAAAAAGGACGAGGGATAGAGTGTGTTGTTGTGCATGCAAAAAGTGAGACAACTCTGTTTTTTCTGATACCTCCTTTTTAGCAAAATCATACAAGACTTCATTCATTTCACTGATACCATTTTGGTCAGCACTGCATCTTGAATCATGTTTAGGGTTGCCATAGTGACATTTGGTCATGTCAGCTTCCATTGTTTGATGCTTTGGGACACAAGTATGTACTGTACTGGAGCATAAAAGGGGACACCCCCCAATTATAGTAAGGCAAACAATTAATGTCTATCTGCACAAGTATGTCATACATACATATGGCTACTACAGTACAAAGTGTATAGCTTCAGAGTGCAGGTATACCATATGCTACCAGCAACAAGAGCCATTAAGTGTGCGTTACCCTCAGGGTACTGATGGGTAACACTTGATCCTTTAAACGTTAAATGATCTACATATTAAGACTCCTTCCATCAAAACTGCCTCCTATGCATGTATGCATCACAGCTGTCGTTCCTGCTTACATTCCTCCCCCAAAAAGCTATCCCTGCAAGAGAATTTATTGCAGCATGCACACAAGCACTCACTCACACAAAGCACAAACACACATACATTACCTGTACCCATTGAAGATGCTTCCATCTAGGACTGCACTCAGAGGGACAGAAGACTCTCTCAGGTTGGCCTTCCTCTTGTGATAGAGGATAACTCCCAGCACTACTCCTAGCACCACCACTATCCCCAACACCACCAGCACAACAACAATGATCCAGTAGTGTTCATCACATGTGCCTTTTGCAAGCATAGGAAAGCTAATTTAACTCTCATCCCCAGTCTAAATGTTAAAATCCCGTCCCCACTCTATACAACCCATCCCCAGTCCATCAGTATCACTCACCAGTGCAATGTATGGAACTCTGCTGAGCACTGCTGTTGCCATGGGTGTGACCACTCCCACATTTATAATCTTGAGGGGAAAGGTGGTATTCAAATAACCTTCATCTGGGATCACTTCCCATCCCCCCCCCCCCCCCCCCCCCCCCCCCCTTACCAGGGTGGAATGACCAGGGTACAAGGCATAAGAATAAAATTACGTTGTGATGGCATTCAGTGCATACTTATGCATAACATTCATTTGCCATGTGCAGTATCACTTGTGTGTATAAGTTAAAGTCATCGTTGCATGGAAAGCATATGGAAGAGGCACGGTACAATTGGTGATGTATTTTTAGACACCAGAAAAAAAGGCAGAGATGTTGACCACACCCACATAAAATTAGGAGAGAAGATGGAAGTTCGAGGGGCACTTCACACATGCATGTGACACATGATATGGATTAGAATGGATTATAAACCTAAATGTCTGCAGCTATATTGGTTACTTTTGAATATGCATGTATCAACACAATTATCTTACCTCCAGTAGTGACAAAGATAGAGGAGGTGTTGACCACACCCACATAACCATGTGGGTGTGGCCAACACCCACATGGTTATGTGGTTCAAAAGTTTGAAAAAGGTAAGCGCTAGCGTAAATGGTTACTGAGATACGGTGATTTTAAAAAGTACCCATTTTTTTCAATCTCTCGCGTTGGGGGCGGAGGGAGGGGGTTGTAATAGGGATTCTACGGTAAACGGGACAGTGTCCAGCAAAATCGGGCTTGTGGGGTTATAATTTTATCACTATAAAAATAATTTGCACGTTACACTTAACAGCACATCTTCGCAACGGTACAACAACCACGTGGTGCATTAGCCGAGTATGACCGGGATTGTCTTTTGCTGCCTTCAGTATCGTACTATTAGCCCTGCATGTGCGTGCATATGCATGACTCGTTACCTGTGCTAACTTACGGTGGACTATAGGATGATTCGTCTCTGTAAAGTATAATAGTATTTTCGGTGAGAAACGGCCCGCTGTTCGATCCCAAAAATAGACCGTTGTTCGATCCCAAAAATAGATCAATGCTAGTTCGCGTTGATGTAAGGTAGCGGAAGTGGATGTTTGTTTGGTCGCGGAATGGGATCAATGATCGATCGCGGAATCGTATGGGGGGTGATCACTGCCATAATTCGACACGCGCTCGCTTTTCGTATTCGGGTCCCGCCATCTCGTATTCGGGTCGCGCCATCTCGTATTCGGGTCGCGCCATCTCGTATTCGGGTCGTGCCGTCTCGTATTCGGGTCGTGCCATCTCGTATTTGGGTCGTGCCGTCTCGTATTTGGGTGGTGCCATCTCGTTACAGCTCCGTAACAGTACGTTAGGTAAGAACGTTCTGTTACAGCTCCGTTACAGACATGATATCTCTTAGCCATTTATTGTCGTGATTGCATAATACCATTGCAGTGGCGTATTTAAGGGGGGGCTCAGGGGGCTAAGGCACCCCCCTCCGACCCAAGAATGAATATAATTAAAATAATCAAATAGTGAGTACGCTCATAATTTCCCTTCGAAGGGCAGGCATATACGTACGCTTTAGCGCGGTAAATTAATTCAATTCACTTCTATTATTATCATCACTATATAAGATTACCGTAAAGTCCACTCTGCCCCCACCGAAAAAAAATGTCTCGTGTTTAAACGAGCGTATCTTCGTAATCATGAACGCAGCTGCATGCGTGCCGTTCTTTAAAATCCTGTGAAATGCTAAAAGGATGTCGGAAGCGTTAACGATTACGAAGATGCGCTAGTTTAAAACACGAGACATTTTTTCGTTGGGACATGTATATTATTATACGTAGTTGGATTCCGTTGACTGTTAGTCGTCCTCCAGCTGAAAAGCGCAATTTAGTTACTACTTCGTCAACCACTTGAAGCCAGATGCTGATTACATGCACTTTTACAATACATGCATGTATAAATTTATCCTTGGCATGGATATAGTTTCAGAAGTTTGCAGATCTTCCATCAGCAGATTGTACCCACATGCAGTGATAAAGCTGCATTGCTGGCAAATACCAGAGCGCTTATCGGTATTCACAACATACTCAGCGGATCATTTAGTGTGCTGAAGCGCTATTCGGCGCGGCTTTTGGACATATGCATGCACCCTATTAGATTGAGCCGTTGTATTTCTGTTAAACTATACTGGAGTGGGCGTGGTTGCAAAAAATTTCGCGCGCGCTCCGCGCGCTATCCGTCCGGCACCCCCCTCCTTCAATTTCTGGATACGCGCCTGCATTGCCATCGTTCCGTACCAGACTACGGTTTGGATCCAGGGAATTTGTTTTGCTTGTATAGTATATATTAAATCAGCCGAGTGCCGGCAGTACGCTCAGCTTCCTTCCTCTCCGTGCATCTTCTAATTGGACAGTATGTAGGAACGGTACGTTCTGACCATGCAAGTCACATGCATATGACGACGATCTGTATAACTCAGCTCGTTTACCAATGGAAACAGTTACAGACATCAATGGTGTTCAGTTGGTAACTGTGTAGATATATTCATGCAGAGATCTAATACATCTGGAGATGTCTAGGTATGTCCCAGCGCGCTCACGAATGTCAAACGAATTCGTGTGTCAGTGAACACACAGTGCTGGCTAACAGTAGAAGGAGCTGCAAGGGGAAAATGAGATCATGATAAATGCTTGTAATAACCATCTTATACAAGATTGCCCCCTGCCATTGTCCCCTCTCCTCCCCAGACTTACTCAGATGTGTTAAACCTTAAATCCCCAGGTCCAAGTCCCTACGCATAGGACCAATATTTGAAAATTCTGCAGGTGTTTGGCATCCAATTCTGTACTGTTGTTTGATGTGTCTATCGCGCTAAATTTCAAATCTAATTTTTAAATCACACGCTTGGTTACATGATGTAAAAAAAATGCATGTGGTTCTTAAAAATGCATTGGAGAATTTAATTCTCACAGAAAAAAGAAAACGTACAACAAGTATAACTTTTTTGAATGTTTTTTGAAGCGTGATGTGTGTGCTACTTAAAACGGTCTATGGCAGTGATTGGTTTTGCCATATTTACCTAAAACGCACTGTACGTTTTCAAGATTTTGCCCATTCTATTTGCTATTCCTGCAACAAGCGATTGACAAATACCTATCCTTCATACGTTTGTCGAGCTAGCAAATTCCAAATCTACAATGTACATTTTAATTTGCTTAGTGCTGTTTTCCGTTAACATGTTATTCTGCTCTTTGTAACATTATGTGTTGGTACTTGAAGTTGGTTTGCGATTTACCGAAAATGCATCTTTTAGCAATGCACTATTGACTGTAGTTGAGTCTGAATTGCAAGGAAGCACCAGTATTTTCTGAATTGATAACCATTTCTACAATACAATGAGATTTTGATTTGTTCTCTGCTTATGTGAGTTAAATTAATTTTTACTTGTGTCCTACGCGTAGGACAACGGGGGATTAAAGGTAAAATTAATTGGTTGAATATCGCAGTACAATGCACTGCAAAGCTAGTGCTAGTATGAGGCTGCATAAACCAACTATCACATTAAAACTTTGTGTGGGAGGGCACATCCCCTCCCAAATCCTCCCCCTGCCTTGAAACTGTCCTAATTGAAATCCTAGATTTTTTTCATCATGAAGTGCAAGTAGGTTTTGTAGACATAGAAATAAATACACCCCTGTTCCACAGAAAAAAGAGTTTACATGCCCACAGCCTACTCAATCTGGCAAGGACATGCTGCAAACCTACTTGTGTGTTTGGGGTTGGTGGAACCAATGCTGCTTGCAGCTACAGTATCTGGCTACCAAGGTAACTGGGGGATGCAGGAACAGCAACTGTTGCCACAGCAGAGTAGTTACCACCTCCACTTGATCTATCCACTGTGAACACCAGGATGATCCCATTGGGTTCCCACAGCACCACTAGACATCCTCACTGATATATATTATTATGCATTGATGCAGCATAAAAACCATCTCTGTGCTGAAGGAAGAGGGGAGAATAGGTGATATAATAATACTTGCATATGCGTCTACAATACAACCCACACTACAATAGTACCGTCCAATCCTTTATATTAATCTGCATGCAAGCTACATGTATATTGCACTATGGGTATTATTTGTTTGCACACCCTTACCCAATCAATGATTTTACACCATCCCCACAATATTAGTACACAGAAAACCTACCATCCTCATATCCACCTTTATTGGTAGCCATTGGTGCACAATGAATGTGCTCAAGATGCCCAGCAGGTCACAACATACAATGTTATACATGCAGGTGGACTCAATTCCCTACACCAACACTGTTTGTGCGGGAGAGGAGGGGGTGAATAAGATGACATCACACAAGAGATTGCATACATTGTATGCTTCTACTCTGTCACACATGCACCATATACAAGGTTCATAACACAGCTTCCCCACACTGAACACCTGCTATCCTCATATCCACAGTCTGGCACACAAAAATTGTACCATGCAGGTGGTACATTTTTTGGTAGCCTAAATTACACTACTTGGTACATGCAAAACATTTACCAGGTTTGCCCACAACAGTGGATATGTGGTTTAAATATACAATACAGTGTTATTAAGTCATATTGGTTTGCCTATAAGGTACACACCCATTTTGAAAGGGCCTACATGATCAAATTCGTGCATTGTTCTATTACTGAAACATCTTTAGAAACCTCAGTCATAATACACTTCAACCTTTTTAACCTCCAATCGCCCTAGGACTAACTAAAGTGCTGAAAATAACAAATGGCTGCTTTTAAAACTCTAACAATGTTTCATAGTGCATGCTACTTGGTTTTCCATTATCTTTCATCTTGTGTCACAAGATGAAAGCATCCAGACATTGCACATCCATCAATTTGTGGGCATTACAGCGAAAATGGGAAACAACTTCATCGTTGGTGATGCTGTTGTAGGAAAGATATAAAAAGAATCAGAAGTGTTGCACAAGTCATCGGAGCAGGTCACCAGTGTCGGAATCCCATAAAGTGGTCGGATGGCACAACCACGGATGAAACAGTTCGGGGCATTGATAAATTCTAACCACTTATGTAAACAAGACTATTATCTTTTTCTACATAAGTGCCTTTGTGACCTTATTTTTTTTTTTACATGCACAGCTGGCATCAATAGCTACCTTCCTATCTTTCAAATTCAGCTTAGGAACAGATAAGTACGTGCCAATATCAATTTGAAGCCTAGATTTTACTACCAACTATAAATGGACACTTTTTTCTCATTTTTTCTTGAAGCAATATTAAGTACCTAGTCTTGGTGTCCTATGTTCAAGATTGCTATATGTAATGCCAAGGTGCTATTGAAGTACAACTCTTAAGAATCCTTACAAAGGCTATTATTAACCACAATGCCTCATGTACAAACAATTCCTTTAGTGCTTGTAAAATAAGAAATGTTCAGCGCATACAAGGACGAATGAGATTGGCTTGCATGTGATGCAATGACTTTATAACACCGCATCCACGAGAGACACGGGGAAATTTTGGGGCATTTGTGAATACTGATAATTCCCTCCTATCGTTTTTTTGACTGGAAAAATATGATCAGAAAGCTCACCCATTTGTAAATAGTAATTTCTACTTTTTCTGCAATGGTGCTCTATAAATAACTCCCTGTTACATGAAAATATCGAATGGGTACGTGATGTGGTAAATGCCCTCGCATACACTTTTTTCAGGGTCATGTTTCCCACTACCTTGAGTATTACTGAATCAAAATTGCTGGGTTATACAACTATAGGAGGGTACATAAATTCCTTTTTCAAACAAGCCAAAGCTTCTATTGCACTCGATTTCAGCAGTAAGTTACAAGACATTTTCGCTCGCAGTAGACAGGGGGCGTGGTCCACTCATCCAAAGTGCCAGCGAAAGCAGGTTTTGCAAGTTCTACCAAAACATACAGTCTGTACCTGTCTGGATAGAGTCATGGTATGTTATTTAGTAAAACAGGAAGAAAGATTCTTGAAGTCCGCCCACGCAAAAATTCACTCGCGGTAATGCCGTTTTCTTATTTCATTACCTTGCACTGCATATCACACTGACCGTAAGAGTTGATAACTTAGAGCCATAATTTTAAAACATTTTCACATAGTTTCATACAGTTTTTACGCATTTATTGTAATGCTCTAGAAGCAATATGTTATTTTAAAAATCTGTACCTCTTACGCGATAACGCTAGAACCAATCAACTATGCAATGATGTTTCGAGCCAATGGTATGTCTGTTTGAGATACAAAAAAATGCAACATGCCTCATAATGGTACATGTAGTGAAATCTCCACTTAAAACCAAGCAATTCAATCTAGAGGGAATTAATCATTTTTCGGTTTGCCCCAAAATAGACTAAATTTCCCCGCGTTTCTCGTGGATGCGGTGATAAATAACCCTACATTTGTGTATTAAAATCATGAAATGTAATTGGTTAATGGAAGAGTACTCATAAACTCACAGTGCCAAGTAGAATTGGGTATGACTAGCTCAAATATAAATTCTCCTCCTGAATGCTAATTTTACTCTTCATGTAAATGCAATCATTTATAGTTTGAAGCACAATGTATGCCCCCTGAAATAGAGCACATATGGGTGTGAAGTTAAAAGCAAAAAAAAAAAACACAAAAAAAAAACAACTGATTCACTTTCTCCACTTAATTTAAAAATTCTGCTACAGTAATATCGAAAAATAAATGAATTGTTAATGGTAGATCGAACAAACACCTACATGTAGCCTTGTAGGCAAAAAGTGCTGTTTTAGCCTACGTGTAGGTGTTCTATTGCAACCTATGGTCCTTGCATTTTAAAATGTTGAACTTGAATAATGTAACATCATAGGGCTTCGTTTTTAATTTGCTTTGGAGCTCATTCTACCATTGGCTCTTTAGATACACAATTAAGATGGAGGAGTGTACAAAAATTGCCTACAATCCTAATGAAAGGTAGGAAATCGTGTGTGTTTGGCAAAAAGAGTTAAAAATTATATCTGCCTAAAAAAGCGAAGAATGCTTCTTGTAAGTTTTTTGCAAATCGGAACAACTCCAGCTAAATGAGGGGCGTGCCCCAACAGCATACATAGCACTAGCAGCATGTTGGCATTGTTTTCTGCCGCCACTTTGCTAGTAGCCTTCTTTGGTAAATTGATCCTCATTATTTCAAATGTTGGCTAAATTGTTTGTTCACTGTTTGGAAAACAAAAAGTGATTTGCAATGCCTACATGTATGCGTAGGTGACAATCTATCATTAAAGTGTTTTCTTCTTAACTACTATTTATCCAACTAAGATTGGAGACCATAAGTTGAAATATACAATTGATGCTTATTTGAATTAATTTCGAAGTTGAAATGTAGTAGTTCTAGATCTAGGACCACTAATGTTCTAGATCTAGGACCAATGCCTGGAGATTAACGGTTAGTTAGTGTGAGTAAAAAAAAAAGCAAATGTGCTAATGTTTCATGCAAGATACAACTCTCAGCCATTTTTAATGCACTCTATACACAGCCTTTCTCCATTATGTTTGTATACGCTGTGTACATTGGCCTATATATTATTATATGGGACAGTTTCCGAGAAAATGGCCCTTCGTTTATAATTATAAAATCTTCTAATATTTGAATCGTAATAACTTCTGAACGGTTAAGGCTATCGATTTCCTATTGTCAACACTGCATACCACGCCATTTCTCTACAGTAAAATACATTTTGGGGTCTTGCACTTGCTCCATGCCAGTATTGCAACGTCCGATACCCCACCGGGTTCAAACCCGCCATAACTTTCTGTAGGAGTAATCAAATCGCTTCAAATTCGGTTTGTATGTAGAGAGGTCTTATATCTATCTATTTGTTCTGTTCTTTAATTTTTATCCATCCATTACGGAGATACAGTTGAACAAACTACGTGCACATTTTTGCGCTCGATTCGCACCACTGATTTGGGCAAATTGCATTCCGCTCAATGTATGGGGAGGCGGGGATTATAACATTGGTGCGAATCAAGCAGGAAAACATGCACGTAGTTTGTTCAACTGTATCTCCGTAACAGATGGCATAAAAATTAACGAACAGAACAAATTGATAGATATAGGACCTCTCTACCTACAAACCTAATTTGAAGCGATTTGATTACTCCTACAGAAAGTTATCACGGGTTTGAACCCGGTGGGGTATCGGACGTTGCAATACTGGCACGGAGCACGTGCAAGACCCCAAAATGTATTTTACCGTAGAGAAATGGTGGTACGAAGTGTTGAAAATAGGGAGTCGATAGCCTTAACCATTCAGAAGTTATTTTGATTCAAATGCAAAGCAATTTTATAAGATTTTATAATCATAAACGAAGGGCCATTTTCTCGGAAACTGTCCCATATGATGTATGTATTCCTTCACTCGCTGTATACCATTTAGTGAATCCAAGTCAAAGAGCTAACTATTGCCTTGGTGAGGACATGACCCATGCTGCATGGACAGTCTGGCCAGTATGTGCGCGTGGAGCTTTGAGCACCCCTTAGTAGAATTTACAGGGTTTCAAATATACAGGCTGCTTTTTTCCGCACGCAGGTAGCCCAATACTTATACCTGCAGGTGAACATTCTAGCAGTTAATATGCATGCAGCATAAACAATTTGCATGTGCGTAAGTAATAAGTTACATGGCTTGGTTAAAAAGTACTGATATGCATGTACGCAAGCACAAGTGAGTACCCACAAGAGCGCAGTTATGTTCACGTTAAAGTTACTCGCAAGTGCTGTCTCGTTCACGTTTAGCAACTTTCGTCCACACACTTAATAACTCAAAGGTGGACCACATGCCCTACAAATCAAATTAATTTCGATACTCTTGAGGGAGAATATCACACAATTGCACAAATGATGATACCTCACACATGCATCATATACAATATATCACATAGCTTCCCCACACAGAACACTTACCATCCTCATATCCACAACAGTCCCCCACACACAATCACTCAGTGGGCATCAACTTGTGTTGTGTAGCCTGACTTTGATGCACACTGAAAGTTCACAATGCTGTAGGTGGATCCCATGCCCTACAATGACACAGCATCAAATTCATCTCCTAAGGGGGGGGGGGGGGGGGGGGGGGGGGGAAGAGATTAGGATGACATCAGACCAGAGATAGCACACAATGATAGTTGCATGTACTTCTACCATGCAACCCACATTGCTCATCAATGTCATACAGCCTCCCCAAACTGAAATAGAACACCTAACTTCCAAACAATACAGAAATGATGTAATCAACTATGTTGTTGCATTGCATGGGTAATGATCAGCAGAAGCTAAGCTCAGAAACCCTACTGCTACGTGCAGTACACTAATAATGCAGCACCTTACATAGTGAAATTAATGAAGGGGAATAATGCACGTAAATCAAGGTGATACCACGTGTCTTCCCTCCCGCTCTCTCTAGCTCTCCCCATTTCATCTTTCAGAACAACCACTGTCTCTTACATGCGCTTGACTTACGTCATAGCAAAGCTACATCCATATTGAGCCCTGATGTTGCATGTGATCAGATCCACAAACAAATCTGAGCCCCTTTCCTCGTCATCTGTTAATATTAAACACGTTAATACCAATTACGTCGCTGTGAGCTCGGGTTTCATCATGTACCGTCTTAATGATGACTCCAAATTTCCACAACGGAGTATTTCTGCAGTGTTCAAGTGCTTTTCGCACCCTGGTCTGCCAGGTAGCGTTTGTTGTTGTCACGACGCCATTTTAATACGCGCACGTGGCTTTGTGGTCTACGGTGAATTCATTTGATACTGGTAAGTAGTTTCTGATAAAACGTTGAACAGTTCATGTCATGACTGATGTCAAACGTTAACAACTATGGAGCAAACTTGCTATTTAAAGTTTAGGCAAGTTTCGAAGCAATATAAGAAGATGATTTTTAAAAAGGCCTTGAATGAGCCGGTGTCATAGATTCATAGTCAGTATACAAGTAGCTAAACGCTGGCCAATAATTCGCGCCAAGATAAATAATATCACAATCTACTTGCTACTTACACAGATTGATAATTAGTGCACATCCATGATGGAGGAACACTTTTTTGCTGAATGCACCTGAAATGGTACTGACCACTGTTGGAATTTGTATTACATTGTATTCTGGTAACCTACTTGTGCATATTAATATATCAAAGCTGGGAAACCTTTTATGCAACCCCAATATGATATGGGTATGAAGTGGTGGACTGGTGGTATTTTCGTATCACACACTGTTCTCAGCAAGTGGAGCTCAAATTCTCACCAGTTGAAAGCATTACTTAGCACATACACGAGCATTTCATTAAAAATATATATAATGCATGGATGAAATCTGATATGAGAGTCTGAAATATATTGAGATAAATAGGATCCATATAGTCTGAGTAATGTCACATAAACACAAATTCACATTGTTTGTCGTGCCTGGATACTTCAGGAATAAGGTTATATAATGCAAAGGTTATTCCCAAACTTGGACGTCCTTTTACTACCCAAGCCTGTTCAGTGATACGAAGATAGAAATATTGCAACCTGTACCGCCTAAATCCCCCATGTTGCATGGAGTGTTAATTGGACAAGTGGCGAAGATGAACCTTAAGCTTACATGTAATTACTGATCAGTTACGGAAAGTACACACACGCATTGGAAGTAATTGCCACTTACTGTTACATCCTTTGACAGTGTTGATTAGTATATAGGTAATTCCCTGATCCATTAATCAGTTTGTTATTTAGCATAATCCATATGATTTATAAATTTAATAATCTATATTGCTTGTAAGCATCAGCTTTCCTTGACCAAAAATGTTGCCAGTATGTCCCATTCAAATGGTACTGAATAATATTACTGATAAGAAACATTCGGATGCAGACATTTCACCGCCTGCCTTTACTTAGCATGATATGTGTCCCAATAATAGATTTATATGCCTTCTGCACTTCACCTTATCGGCTAAAGATTAGCAAATTATAAAAAGATTGTGAGCTGATTAACTAATAAAGATCTTGTCTGATAGTGCTTTTTTATTATTGAGACACGTACTTCAGTAATGAGCTATCATTATCATTACTGTTCAGCTGTGCAGATGTTATTAGTTTGGATGACATAATGAGAACGCTGTAGGCAGGAGGAACAGTATAGGAAAACAATCGGCCGAGTCATCCTAGTGTGGAATGTAGTTACATTCTATACGGGGGGAGGGGGGGAGGACAATTTACCCTCATGACCTATACAAGTTTCGTAACGTATAGATGTCAATTAAATTCTGAAGGCCAAGGAATTAAAAATGTCCCAGGACAGTTTGCTCTTCGCCACGAATTGATGTGCCCTATGATTTCAATATGAACTGCCATAACATAAATTAATACATCAAGGAGCGGAATGAGCAGTATCACAATCAATGTTCTTGAGCAATATAGGTCAGTATTCATATTCAGTTTCATCACTTACATGAAGTACAAGACCACACACAATCCAACTCTCTTTCTAGAATATCCGTCACACAGTCCACAGTGGTACCACTCCTTGCATCCTGAACAGTCAATCATTTTCCTTTTGTCTGTAGGCATTCGGAAAATTTCTATACTCAGTTGTTAATTCAGCTAGTTAACACTAACTCTTCTCTTCATTTTTCTCCACTGGAAACTTGCATGGAGAGAACCTGTTCTTCAAGGCCCCTTGATTAATTTCACTCTGCTGAAGCATACAATGACCATGTTGCATATATTAGCCGGGTGAGGTATAGCTGTTGCAAAATAAGCCAGGTCATTTCCCCCTTCTTGCTGTTAAAATTTTATCATTTTGATGCTAATCACTTTCCCTGGACATGCCAAAACAGCTGCCACCTGTCATGCATGCGAGCACCAGCTACTGAACACTGACGTAAGCGAGTGTATTAACAAGTGGACGATCTATACCTGTTTGCTTTTCTTCGAGGGAAGGATTCTCTTTTCATTAGTGGCGCAGGGTACCTGTGGAGTGTGGACATCAGATAACTCTCGTTCCTCATTGTCATATGCATCTGTCCTCTCATCCATTTAAGCAGCTGTAGTGTAAGTCACATGCAATATCTGAAAAGCCAGCTACGCTCCTTAATCCTTATCGCCTTTATCGGTGTAGTGATCCAAAACTTACACCACCTGGCTGCGGACTATGTATAGTTTGAAATCGAAATTTACGGCACAATGTCGGACCACTTACTCCGTTGGGGAACAGTTTACTCTAGAGTAAAATGTCCGGTTAGGACAATTTACTCCGGAGTAAAATGTCCGGTTAGAACAATTTAGTCCGATGCCTACGTGACAGCACTATATGTCAAAGCATGTGTACATAAAAGAGGTGTATCGAGCCTACATTTCAGCGATTTCAGAATGGAACAATACAAAAATTGAGATTTCTTTGTGAATGAGGAATAATATTATTATTTTTTAACTTGTCACCATGTTTTTGGTCTTATAATGATCGTCCTGGACCAAAAATTTTGGTGTAATTAAATAATTCATTTTAGATACTATATCCCCCCCCCCCCCCCCCCCCCCCCCCAAAATATATATATAATAAAATAAAAAATTTGTAATGTCATAGCTATATCCCATGGGCATCGCATTTGACTCGACTGGTAGGTATGAGTCTCAATTCATTTTTAAACAAACCTTTAGCAAGCATGGAGGTACTTCTATAGAGTACTAACTTGAAGCATGCTCTTCTAGCTGCTAGATTTACTGCACTTCAAGCTGCTATAGGATGGAGTATAAAAGACTGCGAAACAAGGGTCTAGCAATAATAAAGCCCTATATTTAGCAAGTTGTAGTTTATCATAAGCTACATATAGGATAATTTTGAAAACACCAACTTTCTAAAGAATGCTTTTGTACTTACTTGAATATGTTATCAGTTGGGAGCAATTCCATGCAAAAAGATCCATGCATCAACAATAAAAATGTAGAATTGATTCTTCTCAATTGAGCTGGGTCCATGCACAGATCCTGTTCAGTTATAATTATGCCAACATGATCTCGAGCCATTGTCCGTTTCTCTTTGTCATGTGCATTGTTTCTAGACGTGTAGTTTATTGCTACGATTGTGTGTTCAATTTATGTGTGCATTTCCATTGTATCTTAATGGTGTCATTGTGAGGCCTTTTCATAACCACCCCCAATTATACAATGTATTTACTTGTTTTTTCTCCCGGCACAATTGTCTAGTAACAGTTTGCAAAGCTGACATTAATATTTAATCACCGATTCACTTATCTGTCAACAAACTTATCACTGCAAAGCTGACAAATGCAATGCTATGGTTGTCAAGAGGATGAACGTAAGTCGTGCTGTACACCATCTGCTATGGAAGGTACTGTGTCGAACCGAGTCATAATCATCATTTTATTGTTTGGAAACAGAAAGTGGACCATTCCATATACATATTCAAATCCTCCTGCAATGTATACATGTATAAGATAATACATTATGCACGTATACGATGCAAAGTAATCATACGCATGTAACACGGGATGTAAGTTATCTATTTTATTATGCATAAATTAATTTAAACAATGATACTGCATGTTAATATTACATACATTTGCATGCGAAGCAGGGTCACTGAATATTATATATAGGACTGTATGTCTTTCATTGTATCATGGCCCTTGCTGTCGCACTGACCAGTGTCAAGTTCATCATATACATGTGGGAGTCGGACAACAAAGACCTCACAGCAAATCTGGTGCATGGCCTAAGTGAAGTATATGTTGAGCCTTGATCGCATGTAGGTTGCATATATCTACACAGTGCCGTTGGGATACAAACCCTGCAGGTTATAAGCTCGCTGTAATTCTAGTTACATCTCAAAAGTTTTACTTTGGTGTTTATTCCACATACAATTAAATATTATGCTGCATGCATTATCAGCTAGCAGCTAGAAGTACAGTTCATCCTAGCAGCTTGAAGTGCAGTGCATCCTAGTAGCTAGACTGAAGTGCATCTCAGAAGTATACCTCCATGCATGCTGCAAGGGACTGATGAAGGTTTTTTGAATTTGAATTTATGAATGAGACTCATACCTCAGAGTATACCAGTCAAGAGAATTAGTCACAGTGGGATCTATAGCTATGACATTAAAAGTGCTATTTGGGGGTAGTATCTAAAATGGATCATTTAATTAGAGACCAACAAATTGGCGATTGTGGTCTAGGGCTTGATGATGGAGCAGCAATCAATCCCTGTACACTGACAACAAAGTGACATTTTTATCATGTTTTCAGTAATAATGATTTATTATGATGTATATGGAACTTTGTGTACAATTACATGTATTGTGGATTCTAAAATTTTTTTTTACAAACGAGACCAAAAAATTAGTGACAAGTTAAGAATAAATCATCATTCACATGCAGAGAAATCTCAGTTTTTGAATTATTCCATTCGACAATCGCTGAAATGTAGGCATACATGTATTGCCTTGATTATTCCTTCCCATATTTAGCCTCCTCATTCATCAGTGTTTTCAATAGTGCAACCACTGGCACTATAGTGGAGGAAGCTTCAGATATCTTACTGTATTTGTATTCTACAAGAAGCCATTATTTCATACAAGGTAGATAGATTTAGTGTCTCCATTTAATGTTAATATGTTCTTTTACAAGGCCAAGACACAATAAAATGTTTTGTATCCATATATTTAATTTCTGGTGGTGTTTCGGAAATATTGAGCGATCACTCATGGGAATTGTATGGTAGCTAGTGCTGCTGCGACATGGTTCTTTGCCGATATCGTCTATATCGCGATATTTCATTGTCGAAATATTTGTCAATAATCACAGTTTTCAAGTTGAAGCTGCGTTGTTGGTGACACAAGAACCAACACATAAACCGTCCTCAGTATCATGCTGTGGTGCTGCATGCAGGGGAGAGGGAGGGAGATACCGTATAGAGTAGTGAATTCTATTTCCCTTATGTTACCAAACTGCATGGTATAGTATCTATATAGTAGTATAGTATCTAGCTATCTTAGCCTTGACTGCATGTGCCTTCAGAACGGGCTTGTTCCACGGCATGGTTATATACACCAGAAAAGAAATAATGGAGCCACTTAATTTTAAAATCCTCTGTAGTGTAATTACATGAACATAAAAAAAGTGATTCCCAAAATGAATTTACAGTGAATGTAAAGTGGTTTGTATTGTAATTTTGCCCCTATACACATGATGTACAACACCCAGGCCCCCTCCCATGAAAAAAAAAAAGGAAAGAAAAAAAGGCAGTGTTTAACGATAGTATCTCCACAACCATGAACTTTTACGTGACAATATTTCATGCAGGAAATAATACGGTGAAAAAAAAAAAGGTTTTATTCATGCACATGCATTTTCTTTCTCCACAATCTACTAGTAATTGCACATTTCAACATTCAACATTGTAATTGCACATTTCAACATTCAACATTGTAATTGCACATTTCAACATTCACTTACAATCTACTACAAACAAATTGCAAAGCTGTCATGTACAAGTCAATTCGATGGTTACAACTGTGGTCAAGAGGATGAACAGTTTCCTGCAAGTCATGTAATACACCATCTGGTAAAGGAGCTATAGATTGAATATAAGGTACTGTGACTTCATAATCATCATCGTTTCTGGAAACAGCAAGTGGACCATTCCAGTCGATACCATAAGTAATCAAATCCTCCTGCAAAACAATATATAATTCACATAATCATGTGTGTAAGTATATGTACCAAATTTATTTCCCTTCCAGTCATATCTGTATACAGTATAGCTGGGGTAAGCATATTATTGTGCGGGCAAGTCTTAGTAACCAGCTATTAGGCATACAATATATTACCTGTATGGTGTTGATAGCAACACCATACAATTTCTAGATTGATCTGATTGATATGAGGCACCTTCCTCATGGCAATAAAAAGTGGATACTCCACTGTGTGGACCACTGGTCTAAGTTCAATTTTGCATATGCTTTGGAAGCTAAGAGTGCTGCAAATGTTGCAGATAATCTCAATACACATGTATTCCCTTATTTTGGAGTACCTCGCATTTTACATTCTGACAACGGTCGAGAATTTGTGAATGGGGTAATCGTTGACTTGCTAAAGCTTTGGAACTCTAATATTCAGTTGGTTAGTGGTCGCCCTAGACATCCTCAAAGCCAAGGATTAGTTGAAAGAGCCCATCAAACCCTGCACAAAAAGATGGCAGCCGAAATCAGTGCGAGTGGTATGAAGACACCACCTTGGAGTGATTGGCTACCACGTATAGTTTGTAAGTTGGTTTTGTATATTAGAATTCATATAAGTAAAAAGTTGTTTTTTCCTTATAGATGCTATGAATACCCAAGTGCATGATACTACAGGAGCATCTCCATATGAGGAACTTGTGTTTGGTCAAAAAGCCCGAAGTATCATCTTCCCAACACAGCAAAGTGCAATTGTGTTAGAGGAAGACTTGGCCGATGAAGGGATTGATGTTGGTTTTTCATCAGAAGCGAAGCAAGCAACAGTCATGAGCCCAGTGCATCAGCAAGCATTTCCAACAGAAGAGGAAGCAAAGATAGGTGCAGAGGATGCCCAGTGCTCAAAGAGCTCTTCACATCAAGTGTCTGTGACAAAGAATGTAGTCAATGGAGCCAAGGACACCCAGCATGCTGATGTTAGTGTGGCAGAAAGTGAAACAATTGAAGAGAATCACGAATCTGATAAAGATGAAGTCAAGTCAAATGGCGATCACAGGAATAGTGTACGAGAAAATGCACTTTCCACTTTGCTGAAGCATAAAGAGGTTAAAAATTTTTGACTGTTTTTTGATTTTGATCAGATTTAGTGTGATGTTTGTTTTCATTCTTATAGATCAGAATCAAAGCTGACAAAAAGTACCTTACTTCTGCTAAGAAGATGGCAGAAAGATACAACAAACAACACAGGACATTGTCATTTGTAATTGGTGAAAGTGTGTCAGTCAGAATTCCTCGTATTGATCGAGCCAGTTCCGACCTATCTCGCTTGCCTTGTGTTGTTGTTGAAATTGTCGGAGGAGACCAGAGCCTTTACAGATTGAGGTATATTGTTTTCAATTGTGTTACTTTTGCGAGTTACTTTGTGAATTCATCATCCTATGTGTTCAACTTCAGATGCCAACATGGAGTTTTGAATGTCTGCTACACTGCTGGAGAACTCGAGAAATACAATGGATCTGGAATGTGCGAAGTAGAGAATTGGCAAAATCAGCCTTTTATCTCATTAAGAGAAGCAGCTAGGAAACAAGCACCTTGGAATCATTTTGTGACCAATGCTTGCAAGTGTACGACCGGCGGCCTAAATTGCAAGTGTCAGTGTGTAAGGAAAAATATAAGCTGTAGCACCTACTGCCACAAATCGTCACCATGTTCAAACTGTCCAACGTACGGTTTTTTTTTTGTTTAAATTTAAATTGATCAAAATGTACCAAAAAAATTTCAGCAGTGTAACTCGAGAAATACAATGGATCTGGAATGTGCGAAGTAGAGAATTGGCAAAATCAGCCTTTTATCTCATTAAGAGAAGCAGCTAGGAAACAAGCACCTTGGAATCATTTTGTGACCAATGCTTGCAAGTGTACGACCGGCTGCCTAAATCGCAAGTGTCAGTGTGTAAGGAAAAATATAAGCTGTAGCACCTACTGCTACAAATCGTCACCATGTTCAAACTGTCCAACGTACGGTTTTTTTTTGTTTAAATTTAAATTGATCAAAATGTACCAAAAAAATTTCAGCAGTGTAACTCGCAAGATTATTGAAGATGTTCACACTGCCATTTGTGATGTAGATTTTGGCCCTTGGATCAAATTTTGCGCCCATATTCAAGGTAAGTCTAAACGCAAAATTGTGCATTACATGCAGTATCTCATTTGTATGTGATGATATAAATGACTTTTTAGGTAGTAAGGAACTGAAAGATGAACTGCTCTCATCACAGAGATTGGATTTATGGAGATCAGGCAGTACAATGTATAACCGCAGTTGCAGAGAGGATGAAGACTTAGATGTACAAGTAAGCATCGTGAACTGTAATTGTTTTTTGCATGTGTTGTAGTTAATAACACAACCCAACCTTCACTGCAGCTTTCCAAATACATTCATGACTCAACGGAGTATGGACTGTATGTGAACACTCACGTATCACTTTGGCTTCATTCTCGAAGTTTTGACAAAAAGCCATCGCTTGTGCAAGCCTTGGAATTTGTCATAGTTAATGAAGATATACATACACAGTTTGATGCTTTTGTTTCATCCATGCCATTACTTTCCCAAGGCTGCTACCTGCAGTGTGGTCCATTGCTGCAGTACTGGAATACGCACATGAGGCCTATTCCCGCCACCGTTGTGCAATTGTTTGGAGATGAATACCTCTTCCTTCATTATGCGGATGTGGATACTCTATGTGAATGGGTTTTCAATGCAAGAGAAGAATTTGAGAAACATGATGAATCTGCAGAAGACACTGCTGAACATCCTGTGGAGTCTGAGTTGGAGGAGGGCAGGAAGACTAAGCGCAAATGCACCTCAAGGAAGCCAAAGCTCTGGACGAAATTTGGTGAATTTCAATTGTATGAAGCAGACAGGTAACATTGTAAAAATACGTGGGTGATTATATAAAACATGTACATTTATATCATCCTTTTTTGTTCAGATCTATTCTTGAAAACAACCAATCCTGGTTGAATGACAACATCATAAATGCTGCGCAAACCCTCCTAAAGAGCAAGTATGGTACACCAGGTCTCCAGAATACAGTACTCGCCGCAGCACTCCAGGGCTGTATAGTAGGTGGAGAAGAGTTTGTGCAAGTGTTGAATTCTGGTGGAAACCATTGGCTTACCATATCTACTATCGGTTGTCCCTACTCTACAGTCAACATATATGACAGCATGTGTTGCACTCTACCAAGTACCACACAAAAGCAGATATGTGCACTGCTTATGACCCATGAACCACATGTAACCCTGCGTTTCATCAATGTTGACAAGCAGAATAATGCCAATGACTGTGGTCTTTATGCATTAGCATTTTGTGCAGCTCTCTGTTCCGGAGATAATCCACAACACATCACCTTCTCTAACACTGACATGAGAAAGCATGTGTTGCATTGCTTGATGCAAAATGAAATGGAACCTTTTAGTGGTAAGATGTTAAAAAGAAAGAAGAGGGTAAAGGAGACACAGCTACTTGAAATCATCTGTACATGTCGAAGCATAGAGGATGGTAACATGGTGGAATGTGACGTTTGCAAGGAATGGTTCCATCAAGGGTGTATAACTGTACCAGAAAATGTTTGGAACACGCCTTCAACACCATGGATGTGTGATTCATGCAAGGATAGTTAAATGTACTCAAGGGACTTGCCTTTTTAGATCTGTTTTTTGTGTGCGCTCGTCGTTATTTTAATTTGCTGCATGCTATTTATTTCATTAAATTTTCTGAATCTATACACTGTTAACTGATTGAAAACCGGTCAACCCGCTTTAAAACGGGTCAGTTTTGCATATTGGTTTTAAAATCGGTCGACCCATTTTAGAACCGGTTGACCGGCTTTAAAACCGGTCAACCCGCTTTAAAACGGGTCAGTTTTGCATATTGGTTTTAAAATCGGTCGACCCATTTTAGAACCGGTTGACCGGCTTTAAAACCGGTCAACCCGCTTTAAAACGGGTCAGTTTTACATATTGGTTTTAAATCGGTCGACCCATTTTAGAACCGGTTGACCGGCTTTAAAACCGGTCGACCGGCTTTAAAACGGGCGACCCGTTTTAAAACGGGTCAGGTTTTAAATTGGGCCGTAACATATACATGATCTGCATGGTACCGGTCTTATTGTTAAATTAGAAGATCGATGCAAAGTGAGCAGAGGTCCAAAGGACACGTCACTCTCGGGTTCTCATTGGTGCATGAGCTTAACGACAGTACCCTACGCATGTGTCAGTATGTACTATGGTCAGAACGTACCGTTCTTACGTACTGTCGAATGCACGGAGAGGAGAGGAAGCTGAGCGTACAGCCGGCGCTCATAAGCATGGCTGATTATATACAAGCAAAACAAATTCCCATAGCCTGGTACGGAACGATATGGCAATAGTATTATGCAATCACACATAAACGGCTACGAGATATCATGTCTGTAACGGAGCTGTAACAGAACGTTCTTACCTAACGTACTGTTACGGAGCTGTAACGCGATAGCACCACCCAAATACGAAATGGCACCACCCAAATACGACCCGAATACGAGATGGCACGACCCGAATACGAGACGGCACGACCCGAATACGAGATGGCGCGACCCGAATACGAAAAGCGAGCGCGTGTCGAATTATGGCAGTGTTCACCCCCCATAGAATCGGACCGTCGCTACATTGTTCAATCGCAAAATCGCTTGGCGTACAATGTTTGGTCGCGCGACCTCCAGGGCCACCGTAGCTGAAAACATTGTTCAAGTGTACATGTATTTAGATCTATTTAAGCGTTAAAAAAATTTAAACGGATGCATGTTCAGCAAATTTTTGCCGGCCACAAATCATTCAATACCGGTATTATAAAGGAACAATATACGAGCCGCTTTTAATAGCAAGCGACCATCGACTAGCACGCAAGCATGAGCCCAGTAATGTCGCAAAGGTTACGTTTCATTTTTTCCGTAATACTTCCAGCTATCGTGACGAGTCAGTGCATTTATGAATCAAGTGACTTGGAGTCGAGTGTATTTGAAGATCCTCAGTATGGAAATCTAAACATCGATAACTTGGAGGATGCCTTCTTTCCTTCCAACGATCGAGAGAGCCTGGCTGTTGATATCCTATACGAATTCATTCGCTATCCACACCAGAACAAAACCTTTCTATGGGCATGGTCCCCTATTACCCTGTTCATTTATCCGTTGGATTTTAAATTCCTTTCCTTGTTCACAGTGACGTATGTGCAGGAGCCATGTACCGTTTACATTGCAATGCCAGTGTGCGGCAACGTCAGTGAGGAGAACATTGAAGATCTACTCGACGGCTTCACGCAAGCGGTATGTATATAAAGCTTAAAACCTGCATGGTAGTTTATACAAAACGACCGGTTGTAAAAAGGTTATAATTTACCGGTCGCGGTTAAGGTTACCGGATGGTTTTCGCGGATCGCGCGTTTATAATACTGCATGTACGCCTCACCCTTCATCACGTGTAAAGCCGCTTCTGCATGCACAAGTATAACTCTATGAGAAAGTTAGTGGTGTAATAGTATAGGATTTGAAGGCAATACTCCGGCAATGGTTTAAAAAGTAGGGAAACAAGGGTTGAATGATGAGGAAAAACGAAATAGTCCTATATTTAGCACAGGCATGGGCAATGTAATGTGTTTTACAATGTGTGCCGGCTAAATATTGGGCTATTTAATTCGTTTTTTCCTTATCATTCAACCCTCGTTTCCCTGCTTTTTACACCATTATTGCCTTCAAATCCTATATACCACCAACTTTAATTTCTCATAGATAACTTTTTATACACTTGTTTCCTTGCTTTTTCAGTATTCATAACTGGCTTTCAAAAACATATTAACTGAATTTCATAACTCATGTTGCAACCGACTTTTTTACACTGATCACATATATATGCTACTTGGTATACATGCAGAATATCATTTATACATGTATAGTACTAACTCAGCCATGGATGAAAAATATTTTTACGTCCATAAGCAATGTTACTCAGTTTTTATATAAAAGTAGTGATACCAGCGAAACGTTATCTTCTCATATAAGTCTGTTTTCTTCTTCCTATGACAGCAACAGGTGTGTCCATCATCTCTTCCTTCATTACAGTACTCTGCAAATTAAAGTGATCTGTGTCAACTCAGCTTCACCTCACTCCATGCACCAGATGATACATTCAGCATGCTTAAATGTACTTAACATGCGGCAGGGTCCTTCACAAGCAGCCACAATGCTTGCACATGCCCATCCACAAAAACAGTTTTTAGTGACGATATATACTGTACATGCATTTGACCTCTGCTCAATCATTTAGAGATTGATCATCCAGATTTTAATGCAACTAATTTATTTCCTGTATGGTTAACTTTAAGGCATTACGTCAACCAATGTTTGCCCCTCAACCTTAATTTTAGTTGGAGCGTTGTTCAAAATTATGAACAGCTCAGGGTCAGGCAATGTTAAAATTCGTTAATGTCTATTGTCCTGAATGTCCACCCGGGGGGTATAATTGTATACCCTTGTGGACATTCAGGACAATAGACATTAACTGATTAGGACTTCAGATAATGTCTCCCATGCATGTTTGGTTTAATGGTAGGTGTGTAGTGGCAGAGCAAATAGGTATGACAGTACAGTAACTACGTGTAAACAGAAGCCATGTGAAAACTGTTAATGGACCAACGGGCGAAGTCATGGCGATGCTATCAGATGACCACTATAGCTACAGTGCCCTCTCGCAGATCGGGAAAATAAGGCAGTTAGGAAAACTGTTGGTGTACTTTGCCAAGGGGCGCGCTACCCCATTAATTAGATTCATCCTTACCTCTACAGCGGTAGCGAAACTGTCGGTACTTAGCAAACCCACTTGTGGTTGACCTCGCTCCCAGCGCTTCGTAATCCGCCCCCTAGGCCTTCTCTGCAGCCCGCCTACCTGTACTTCTTACCGTACGCTACAGTACGTATACGTGTATGTAATATCTGCACGCTCACTTCTTACAATAGCCAGAATATGAGATTTAACCTTGCTTTGTTACCTTGGACGCAACCTGAGTACCCAACCCAAAAAAGTAAAATTTCACTGAAAATTATACTGTTCCTTCAATTTTACCTTACGTGTTCACTTTCTTGATGATACACATGCACTCTTGTTCTCTTGGTTATGCACCTAGATTGAGCATCTGATTATGTAACACCTCAGGTTGAGAGGATCGACGTAGGTATACATCAATAAGGATGCACCTAGAATATCAGTCACGCCAGAACATAGTCAATCATCTAAATCTGGATCATTAAGGGATAAGAGGAGTGCAGTTATCCTAATCCCACCATACCACGATAACTCATCATAGTTTTGCCAATGAGCACACCACTTTCTGCTGTGCGAGGATGAAAAGCACGACACAAGAAAAAAACGTACACTGTGCGGAGTGATGTTTTTCTGTATGCACACATGCTCGTGCATGTGCAACATGTCGATGGAAATGGTCATTTGCATGGTGTGTATGGTACCATATATACAAATTGTAGCTGCAGCATTACATGCCAAAAACGGGACGTCAGAAACTGCTCTATATTTAGGACAGCTTTGCCAACCATTCATACAGTGAACACAGATCAATTGCGTTGCGGACAAATGTCTGTGGAGTACGATCAGGTTAGGCTGGCTGCCACGAGGATTTGAGCTACATGTACATGTACTGTAATAATCTGCTTCTTTGTATGTTAGGAACCACTTGTGCATAGCAACACATGTACCGCATCAACTAATCATGTTGATCTGTCGGTCGTTCTTGCAATCGCATTCTTTTCGCAGGAGAAGCGATGGAATCGTCCCGAAGTTCTGCACTGTTCATGACCGCTTTATTTTCATTGTAGTATTTGTACCGTTGCCGCTTTAAAGATACCCTAAAAATAAATTTCAAAACGTCTTGCCAAGTCTTGTCATGTTTTGGTAAGATAGATTCTTAAAGTTGTTTCAAGATCTTGCCAAGACTTGGCAAAACGCTGCAAGATTTTTTTTCTAGCCTAGGGCTATAGTATTGGCTCGGGGTTCTTGTGATATTTTCCCCACTCAGCGGTTTGCTTTCGATCGGAATTCTGGTGACATCGTTCTTCCTCAGTGGTTAGTTTTGGCTCGGGGTTCCGATGATATCGTTCTTTAATTTTCTTTGCTCTTTTCTGATGATCGCTCTTTCAATATGTCCTCTCACTTTTGGAGGTATTCCGCTCGACGTTTAGCTCTAGCTTTATACTTACGTGAAGGCATTTTGACAAAAACAACAAAAGCGAATGATACGAATAAAAAATTGGACTTCTATTTAAAGCTCAACTGTTTACTATTATTATTACAGCGTGCTCGTTGTCTCGTTCCCGGGCACAGCCATATATTTGTGATAAACATTGCGTCATAATAGTCTGGGAACGAGACTACATGGCCGTCGACGTCTGTATTGAAACACGCCATTTCTAGCTGACAAGCGATCCCCATGAATATACTCACTTGTACGGATATAACTTGAAAGTCTGGGTTACCATTGGCGTTCTTTCAAACGGCTCCCGTGTTGAGTTGTTTTCCCTGTACTAAAGTTAAATTTCTGTTATCAGTTCAAGGCCCTAAACGATCCACGTGTATCCAATCCGCAAAGAATCTACCGCTTGAAATTGGCACCATTCGCGTCCTTTGAAATGGTTCTTATCTCGAGTTACAAATAAAGGAATTTAGAACTGAAGGAGAAAATGGCCGCTGTTCCGTCTGGGGACGTCGAAAAACAGAATCCCTTTTGTTCTCTTGAACCACACGGTTTAGCAACATCAAACAGACATCAAAGGGCTCTATATCGACTTCTTGTTCGATACCGACAACTAGCTAAGCCATCCGATTGATAGGACAGGGCCCGCCGAGCCGGGGGGGCAAGGCCCCCCCCCCAGCTTTTTTGGCCGATAATATTATTTATTTAACGTATGTGTACAAACAAGTACACGCGCATGCAGGCGCGCGGCGGCTCCATCACACGTATACTTTTGTTCTTTTGTTATTGTGCAATGTTTGACGCTTGATCGACGGCTTGATTCTTACAGTGATTTGATTGTTTCCTTGACGAAGGAAACTTCGAAAAATAAATATATTTGCTTGTCTTTATAGATATAGCCAACCGATTGGATTCGAATTCTAATTGCCCGGCCAGTCTGGGCGAACCTCCTTGAAAGAAGCAGTGTAGCATAACTACGTTCTTCCAACCATGCTTAAAAGATATCGCCGGGCAGAAACTTCTACGATGAGACTAGCTAATGACAATGCGTTTTGCAATACGCGTGTATATGCGAGCAGAATTTGAGGGTAAATTATTAAGAACTGCCCGAAACAAAGATCCAGCTTGCTAAGTGGAGAATTTTAATCATTCCACGAAATGTACAGTGCTTTGACCAATGTGAAAAGGGCCTAATTTAGGAGATTGTTACTATATTAAAATGATCTTAGTCTATCCCACTACTACTACTGATAGTAATGCAGTTAGTTATTAACTTATTAGTGAAAGATCGTTTTTGACCGCTCGTCGCCTGAAAACGTGGCTTCGTTCAAGCATGAATAAAATAGATTGAATAACTTAGCTACTACAGCTACTGGACCAAGGTGCCTCTCGGTGGGTTCGCCTCTGTAGAAATAAAGCGACATTTTGGTAGATCGATATTATTGTGCTCTGATTTGGCTTATACGTGTATATTTGTATATGCGCATTTTCTATGAATAACTTTCACATGACTTCATGTAGGGAGGTGCGAAAACTTATAAATCTTAATTGCTGACATATGCCGGAGTATTATCGATATCTGCCCCTCCCCCCACTTTATATTACCCTCCGCGGGCCCTGTTAGGAGTCCTGTTAGAAGCGGGTCCCTTTGTAATGACATCCACAATTGGGGTGAAATCCTACATGTATATGAGAGTCAATTACTAACGTCATTTTCTATCATGGGTACGCCCTTAGCTGCATCGATTCGGTTTGGTCAATGAATACTAATTACCTAGTGTTGAGATTCTCCTCTATATCAGTATGAGGAATACTGCATGAGCAAGCAACTATATCGTTTCCCTGTAACAATTCAATATTGGACTCTGCGATACAACGCTGCACACTTGTTGCTACATGTATGTGTTCAGCGCGATTTCTAAATTTGCGCAATTATAAAATTTTGAAATTGTTTACCGATTTCGAAACTGTCCTCCGATTTTAAAATTGCCACCCAATTTCGAAATTGCGCAGATCGCGTAACTTCAATACGCATGCGCACTTTCAAAATTGTGCACGTGCATGTGTTGTAAAGTCACCACCGTCGAGTTGTGTCTCCCAGCCAAATATCAGGTAACGTGACGAAGCACAACACGCTCCGCGCGTGCCACATACTTACATATCTATGTGCTGAATACATGTACAAACGATACAACGATTAAGACCAAATGGAGACTATAGCTAATGGATGATTTGATATATAACTTTGATATAATTGGAGAAGTTCACTGCAGGCAAAAGGGACACATCGGTATAGTAAGAAGACCATACAATAGGTAAAATGTACTGTCTCTGTACGTGTATTTTAAAACTTGTCTCTGCTCTGAAGATATCAAACTTATATGAATGCATTCCAAGATCTGTTTGTACAACTATATGTCTCTTGTGTCATGCAAGAGAACCACAGTCAACCCGTCACAAATACAGAGTTATTGCAAACTTGAAGACAAATCCACAACATGATTTGGGATGGAAGATAATTTTGTTTCATTACAAAATGGAAATCGAGATCACTATACATCTGTGCACAAGGATGATGATGATGATGATGGAAAGTGGAAAGGACAAGTTAATCAAAAGGCAAACCCAACAGCTGATATTCATGCATGTGGTGTCCTGACTTGCAAGAGGACAGACATGCACTCATACACAATAAATGGCTCTCTGACAAACATATTTATGCTGCACAGATACTACTAAAGAAACAATTTGCACATATTGAATTGGTGGCTTACAACCACCGACACTTTCACAGACAGGCCCATGGCAAGTTATGTCATCTGAAGTGATCCAAATATATTACATTCAGGTAATCATTGCATGGTTGTGTGTTTCCACAATTGGATGCCCTGGAAACACCATCAATTTTTATGATAGCATGAATCACCGTAAAACAGGTCAATCTATAGTTGCACTGCAGATCTCCAGCATTATTAATTGCCAAGGTACATGATAAAATACCAAAAGCAGTCAGGATGAAATGACTGTGGTCTATTTGTGATTGCTACAGCTACAGCACTTTGCAATGGTGAATTACCCTCATCAAAGATTTGGGATCAGAGTGCATTGCGGATCCACCTATAGTAAATTGTTTTTAGAGCCAGTTTATGATGCCATTTACAGGCAAGCTGGAACCTAACATTATGAAAGAAGACATAGCTAGAAAAGAAGTTATCTCGGTCAGTGCAATGCTGTCGTTTGAAATGTATGATCTGCATTAGCTTATTCTTATGTTAACATCAATTGCACGTGTTTTGAAAGTGCGCATGCATATTGAAGTTACGATTTCGAAATTGCGCAGAGCAATTTCGAAATTGGGTGGCAATTTTAAAATCGGAGGACAGTTTCGAAATCGGTACGCAATTTCGAAATTGCGCAAATTTACAATTCGCGGAACATATGCACTCGTAATCAAAGCGGTGACATCACTAATTACTTGTCACATATGTTATGTAATGCGTAGTATTCGTGACTTGTTTCCCACGGAGCATAATGTGATGATGTTTACGTACATTTGGGTCTGGGTACGAAACTAGGGTGTTACAAAATCATATTCACAATGGGGGAGGTACTGTAGGGGCGTTTGCCCTTGTGTAGGGGGTCTGCTCGCCCCTGCCATTTTATTTATCCAAGTACCTAAAATGGTATAGACCCCATAACTCACCATTTGTACACCAGTTAGATGGGGTGCCATTTTCACTCCTGAAAATAAAATACAAGTGATATATACAACAGTGATAACACCCAATTAAATACAACAACGTTATAGCAAGGAAGGTGAACACCTATTTATACGCACTCGCACTTACACGGCAATGTACTATGAAAAATTGGGTCAATGTTGCGCATCAAAGTAGAACAATGATTTTTCATTTCAACGTGCATGTTTACTTTCTGTTCATTTTTTTATTCAAGGTGCGTGGTTATATTGTTGATGGATATTCCTCTAAAGTGGGAAGAAAGATTGATAACCACCAAATTGGCTATTCTACATTACTGGATGAGAATTATAATACAAGTTTCCTATTTGTATTCCTCTTGATAGGAGCAATTGTATCAGCATTCATCCCATACCCGTATGTTATATACAAACAATGCCTAATGAAGGATTGGAATACACGATATTGCTGTCAATATAAGACCGCTTTGGATAATGAAGAAGACGGGGCTGCTCAAGAAGAAGACGGGGCTGCTAAAACTGAAAAAGAAGACAAGGCATGGACGTTTGGCCTTAAAGTTGTTATGTGCATCCTTGCCGTGTATATAACTGTTGTCGACGGAGTTCACACTGGGTATGTAGCATATACACCCTATCTGGCAATAATCCTAGTTCCTCTGTTTGTCTGCTTAGGTTGCATTATTTTAAACCTTTTAGCAATTAGTATTGCTGCATGTATAGATGTACGCGACAAGAAGACAGATAAATCCTGCACAGAATGCTTCATATATCTATTGCCGGAATATATCGCAAATGCTATTTGGATATGTGGAATTCAGTTGCTTCTATTCCACGCCCCCTTCATTGGCCTTGGACTTTCTTCATTGCCTTTTCAAGCCACAATTACTATCGGCACGTACGTGTCTGTCATCATCGTTATTGTCACAGGGATATCACTGGCAAGATATGAGTATCTTTTATTAGACAAACACAGTTGGTCACAGTTTTTTATTGTAATTTCCACCTTTCTGGCTGCCTTAATGATTACAATGTTGAGTGTTGTCGACATACTGATAACACATTATTTCCATTCAACAGCTGACATTTCACAGACTGCACCATCACAAATCTTCAATTCACTACTCTCAATCACCGTTTCTACAGCTTTCTCGGTTACTGTATGGAAAAAACACTTGTTTTTTTGTGAGATAATAAAAGGATGGGTGGAAAAGAAGAAGAATGAAAAAGCCGGCATCAATTAATAATTTTATTACTTTCCAGAAAATATGGATTATGTGTATTTAGTTTCCCAATTTATTTTGGGGTTTTTTGTGTAATTGCAAGTGAATATTGATATCATTCAAACAGAAAAATATAATGTTATGCATGTCTTAAAAGACTTTGGTGTATTTGGTGTGTGTAATCCCTATGTATTGAGGGCCATTTCAATATAACACTTTCCTTATAAAACAAACTGCATGCACCCAGCTCAACAGCACCATAAACAAAGCAGGTATAACACAACATAACTTCAATTTAAGCTGTTCATATCCAACCTCCATATGGCTGCACAAGAAAAGCCTGGCTGCCACTATGCCTCTATATCTTTACCAATAGAGACCTGTGGTAGTCACTCACAGTCTGTAGATCATCTTTCAAGAGGGTCTTGCACTTGACCTCGCCATATAGTTCACAGAAACACTTATACTCATAACCTGCAGATATTGACTCCATGCATAGCCCCGTGCATTGGGTATGAGAAATTCTGATAAAAATGCTCAAGCTCTTGGACCTATTGATCCTCAGGTTCATAGAACACCAGCAGCTTATTTTGCTTCTTCTTATGCATCTTACATATGCATGCATGTGATTAAGAGGGCATGGTACATGTACATGTAGATGGTGTAGAGAAGGCTGGAATTCTGTTTCCCTCATGCAGTTCTAGGCAATAAAATCAGTCAAATGGCACGCAGTGTGCGGTGAGCAAGGGCAAGAGCTACTTTCCACTCTCTACAGGATGAGATTGAAACTCAAATCTTACTAATTCGAAGATGGTGCCTTATGGTATGGATGAATTACTCAATAAGATGTGTCATCATGCAACTATCTTCAAAATGCCATTGGCCAAATATTTGCTATCACCACATATGCAACATTTTGTTCAATTTTCTTTACATGTTGCAATCACATCTTGATCTTTGTAATGCACTCATTTGATGTTGTACATCTGCTCGGAGTGCATGTACTTATATGTGATTGTATTGCTGTATAGTTGCACGATGACACATCCTATTGAGTAATTCATCCATACCATAAGGCACCATCTTCATTAACTGTTAACTCTACTTAGTACCTTGTAGTAAATCTTAATACTGACGTGTAAATAGTATGCTCTCTAGGCCTCCCTTGCTCTGAGTATGGAGCCACTTGTCATTTGTGTGGCCCCAGGAGCCTCTACATGGACACGTTCACTGCAAATAGATTGGTTGCTCTGTCTTTTTAATAACTTGCAATTGATAAGTCAAACCAAAGTATGAAACCCAAATGTTTTGGTTTAATTCTGTTGAATACAATTGTCCTTCAAATAGACTCGTGTAAAAATGCAGAATACTATTTTTGGATTTCAAATATACTATTTTGGGTATTTTGGTATAGGAATTGAACATGATACATATGTGCACACACCTTACCGTACCGCTGGCATATACAGTACCACGTAGATTTGAACACATTGGAGCTATAGGTAATGACAAAGATGGCTCCAATCATTTCAGCTTGCTGCACTAAACCACAATACGGAAAGTGCATATTTAAAAATGTTTTAGGAAATGTATACAGAATTAATATATAGATTTAATATATGTATTTGTAATAAATATCCTTTTTAAGGCAAGGGCATGTGATCACACAATAATTGTAGAGAATAATTCACTTGATTTAATATCACTTCATTTGTCAGAAGATTTAATAAGTGTGCATAACAGGATGTAATAAGTGACGCTGAGATATTTTGGAGTTACATGTATATATTAGACATCGGAGCAATCCAGATAAGTACATCACTTTTAATTTGCTATGTGATACTAATGGTTTTAATACAATTTTTTTTTGAAGTCTTTTTCTTTAGGATGCTTGCATCGTATCTGCAAATACTACATATTAACCCCATCATCTGGGCATATGTATAGCACATTCAGTAAATCAAATTGATGTTAGCTGACTTCTCTTCACACATTGCACAAAGCAGCATAACTACAAGTTGATATGATTTTAGTATGAATTAATGCAACCATACCATACGTTCACCTATTTATATTGTATTGAATACTCAGGCCTGATTATGTTATCTCCTCATTTAATTATAAGTACCACTAGTGACAAGAACTTTACATCACATACTTATATGATTGCATGCAGGCATAGGTGTTCACATTCAATCTATTAGGATCCATGCACTGATGCATGTAATGTACTAGGAGTGAAAGCGTAAATATATGTAGGCTGCTAGCAGCTCACAAATCACTCACAAAATTGTCTCCTCTGGAATGTTTTTTTTTTAACTTGCAGCTATTGCACTGGAGGTGGATGTTTGGATGTGACAGGTCACACCTCCCTGATGCTACACACTATGCATCATCTCAGTGCCACATTAAGGAATGTTGCATTTCACAAAACTTCTCCCTCCCCAGAGAAGACCACACCTATATTACTACTAATACTCTCACCCATCATTTACCACTATTTGCATTGGTGCATGTGTGCAAAGGAGAGGGGAGTGGTGTAGCTGATGGAAGCTGTGCATATAAATGAAGAAATGAAAAAAGGCATCTTCAATTAAAGCACAGCTATAAATGTTTAATACTTATACATTATTCATGTTATAGGATATAGTCAGTGTAGACTGTACTAACAGTAACAGTGTAGATGTGTGCTATATACCTTAAGCTTCCCTAGCTGGGCATACAACATGAGGGTTTGGCTCTGCCAAAGTACGTAATACCTTCCCTCTACTGATTCATAATTGCATGTGTAATTCCCCATTGTCACATATGTCAGTGGCTTGGATTGTGTGTCATGTGTGTGTGTACCACACATGTGTTTTTCCAAGTTCTATTTGGATTTGTCATTTGTGTGTGCATGATAGTGATGTATGGAGTTTGTTATCATAGCTTCCATATCCATATCCTCTGCAGGTGCATTGCATGCTTTTAGTTGAAGTTTGTTTTTGTTTTTGTCATTACGTAAAGTATATTTGTGAGGGAAAAAGTGATCAACACACATCGATCTCTACAACTATGATCAACGGCTAAAACTGCAAGTCACAGGGGGACATGTACAAAGAAACAAGTTTAACTTCTGGTGACTTGTGTAGGAACATCATTACCACATGACCAAAGTACCCATGATGAGCAGACTGAAGGTGGTATGCAGGCAATAGCAACCATGGATTTCAGACAAACAATTTGACTGCCACACCTTTTTGGTTGCAATGCAAACTGAATTCTCTTTACTCTGCCAAAATGCCACGATCTTCGATCTTTGTTGCTGGGTCAATTACGCTGCACATAAAAACTAACGATCTGTACGCGGTACGGTGGTGGCAACTTGGAAACAGCTACAGAGCTGAAAATTAATTAAGCAGTACACGTACATATATATGACTTCAGCACTATACGTACATTTTCGCCATTGAAAATTTGGCCCCGGCACAGTCTCCGTGTAACAACAACAACACAAAAAGGATACATGGAGATATTGACCGTGTACTCTCTAGCTCTCGCGTGGATAATGCCACACAATTTGTGCCACGCCATGGGTATAGGGCCGGTGCCAAACGCTTACTGGATGCTATAGTGGTATTCACTACGCATAGTCTTTAAACAAATTCTTTTTAAATATATTCTTTATAGTTTAGCAAGTCGCACACAAAATGTTACTTAATGACTTTTTAAAACGCGCGCGTGCAAAAGAGACAATATAATATACTACCTTCAATGTACGTACAGCGCATATCTAAAGGGAAATAATGAAACTCGTCGCGGTATTACATAATAATGTTATGCTTCGATGTCAGATAATGCTTATCCAATCATCGGCTAATACATACATGTCTGACGTTATTAGCCCACTTCTTTCCTCCTCCCCAGTGCTGCATCATTTAGTGGCCTGTGCAGCTGGCCAGCCTCCTCACTTCACCCAGGAGCCCCAGGACACTGTAGTATACAAGACATCCCTGGTGCTGGACTGTACTGCCCAAGGTCACCCCTCCCCCACTATCACATGGTACAGAGGGGACCCTCCAGCCTTAGTCTCTGATGGCCATGTGCTCAATGGCTCACTGCTCATACCCACTGTGGTGGAGGGGGTGGATGCTTCCAGAGGGGGCATCCCCTACCACCGTAGGGCTACCAGTGATCAGTTTGGGAGTCTACTATGCATGTGAGGTGACCACACAATAACAGTGGTACAGTTGATGATGTGGTCCTTCTGTTGGCAGTCTTTGGTGAGGGAGAAGATATCACATACAGTGTCAAGAACACATCCAGTCCACTTTCTGAAGACAATGTTGCCCTTTACTGTAATGTGTCATGGTCCAACCCTCCACCTTCAATAATCTGTGTGGATGGCCTCAACCAAACTCCCAGCTTCTCCAAGGACTGTACTGGTCATCTACAAACCACTTGAAGATGTCACTGCTTATGAAGGAGATACTAATGTTCAGTTCTCTATGGCAGCTGTTGGTGATGGGCCAACATCTTTGAGCTGAGCAATTCGCTGGATCAGTACTACAACAGAATATAATATTGTCAGTTCAATCAGAAGTAGATGGATTTACAAGTGGTCCAGTGTCAGTGAATGACAGTGGTACAGAGGGCTGGAATAACATCTTACACAGCCACACAGACTGTCCTAGGTGAGTGATGACATTGGCTGTATTGCTAGCCATCTTGTTCCACTGACCAGCAAGGGCCAACCGGGTGGTGACCTCAAGTCCTGGGGACAGTTTGGACAACTCTGTGGGCATCAATGTCTCCTTCACCTGTGAGGCCAGTGGAGTGGGCCTGGGGATGAGGTGGTACAGGAATGGGCCCGGGAGGAGGTGTCCCCAGGTCCACGTGTTGTGATCAGTGGGTTCACCCTGACTATATATAGTCTGTTGGAGGGGGACTCGGGCATGTACCAGTGCACAGTGTCCAATGGAACCAGCTCAGTTTGGAGACAGTGGAGAGTGGTGGTCTCAAGTGAGTATGCATATGTGATAAGAGGCCATACATGTACCTGCACAGGTGTGTTTACTTGTGTTACAAAACATTTGCAGGCCTTTTTATAGATACACTGATGCATTGTTGGATTCAACCATAATTATTCCCTCTGCATTACAACAGGTCTGGTCCCCAATCCCATCAAGGAGTCTGGTGGGTGGAGGTGATGGTACTACTCTGAGGGTACAGGTGATGTCATACCCTCCTCCTGACCATGTCCAGTGGTACATGAATGGCTCTCTGGTGATGTCCAGTGATCTGTACCTCATCTCCAACATCTCTGCCGGTCTCTGACAACTCAACTGTCTCCATCACCTACAGTGCATCTCTCACCATCTCCTCTGTTAACCTCACTACTCAATGGCCTCCTTTTATGGTTATGTGGGTGTGGTCAACACATCCTCCATCTTTGTCACACCTCCAGGTAGTTAAATTGGCGGGTATTACCTAGAATGCCCATATAATGTACAGGCAGTTAGTTCCTAGAGTGACCATATAGTGATTAAGCATTACTTAGAGTGGTCGTATGTGGCTGTGTCAACAACACCTTTGTCACATGTTGTAGTAAGGTAAATAATTGTTTTGATTACACAAGATATTGCTAATTATAACCCTAGCAATACATCATAGAGGCTGACATTTATGTGTTTATAGTAGCTCCATTGTGACACATGCATGTGTGAATGTTTGCCCCTCCCACTACTACCTTCTTCTTTGCCCTCCATCAGGTTTTTAAATACATCTCTCTTCTTCCTACCTCCTCCCCATCCAGTACCAGCTGTTGTCCTTGGAATGGCTGTTCCAGTATGTCTGAAGGCTGGGGGGAGTGTCCAGTTGGTGTGTGAGGTCTATGGATATCCCATTCCAACTGTTCACTTCTTCAAGGACAACTCCTCCCTCCCCCAAGATGACCACACCCATATCACCACCAACACTCTCACCATCACCAACATCCAACCACAGGATGGAGGTGTGTACTCATGTTCTGCCTACTCCATTGGTCATGAGCTGGTTTACTGAAGTAAGTAGAACTGGTTTGTCCTGTTCTATATTTGATAATGTTGACCTCCCTCCCTTCAGCCTTCCCTGGTGTGGAGATAAAAGGACCAGTCAATCCTGTTGAGGTGGGTGGTCAGGTGGAGGTGGTGTGCAATGGAAGTGAAGCCCCGCCCCCTGAGATCATGTGGATAAAGGATGGAGCACCTCTAGGGAATAGTTCAGGATCTCATCCCCAGACCTACATGTGGGTGGACCCCTCCACCCTGAGGTTGACCAACATAAGGACTGGGGATGAGGGCAACTACACATGTGTTGTCAGTAACATTCTTGGTAATAACAGTGCTACCTTCATGCTGGTGATTTGTGAGTGCAACAGAAGGGAAAGAAATGGTGCTAAAAATAGGCACTACATGCATGTAGATGACATCTTCCATCCGGCTCAGTTTAAATTCACAACACCACACTTCTCTTCCCACATTGCACAAAGCAGCATAACTGCCATATGATTGATAGCAATGTGCAAGTTGACCCAATCATTACTTCATCTATTTAACTTTTATATAGATCTTGGTTACTCAGGCCTGATATTGTCGTCTCATTTAAGTTACATCTTTATGATTCATTTGGCCAACTAATGACAAGAACATTACATCACATGTTAGTTGTGCAGCAAGTTATATCATTCTATTGCAGGTCCTTCTGTGTCCCTCACCTCCTCCATCACCATAATCATCAGCCTGTCCCTCATCCTTCCCCTGATCATCACTGGTGCTGCCATCGCTCTAGGTCTGCTGTGCATCTACAGACTGCATCTCTGGACCAATATGGAGTCGGAGGGGCATCAGGAGGATGTGTATGCAGTATGATGAGGTCATGTGCCCTAAGGATGGAGAACAGTTCAAGATCAGTACTAATGAAACCTAAACAGTCCTTTCACTTATGGAAGCCAATGTTGCCTATGGTGTAACTTCAGATGTTTAGCCTCAGATGTTTTATCTTAATATTGTAATAGACTAGGCATTTTTTATGCTGTTATGTATCCCACCACTATCTCCCTTACTACACCCTACTGTCTTGTTCTTTAATGTTCGGTTAGCCGGGGTACAATGTTCTAGGGTTACATTTTGCACTATCAGCCAAAGGCATTCATAAACTAATTTTATTCACTTTCAAACTTAATCCTAAAGATAATTTGAAATTTAAAAAGTGCAATAATCTTTATAATGGGGCGGGGCCAGGCAAATGTTGCCCTAATGGAGATAGAGGCGTAGTTATGGGTAAATATTAGGGTTTGGGTCCCACACTTAATCTCCACCTGGTGATTGAAATCTGGTGCCACATTACGAGTAGTCCTCAGCTTCTGCTCATCAGAAGCTCTGAATCCACACTGAAGTGGTGTCGATCTGTAAGGAAGCAATGCCATGCTTGGATCAGAAGCTCTTATTTGAAAGCAATGCTTTGATGGTTTTGACCACAGTTTCGAAAACCATAATCATGACTAAACAGCTGGAAGAATTTTGAACTGAACGGTGGACCATTATCAGAAATCACCTCTTCTGGTATTCCATGTCGGGCAAAAATAGACTTGGTATGTAATATGACTTCCTCAGCTGTGATACATCTTAGCCTATAGCAATCTCGATAGCTCTTGAATAATAGTGCACAATGAGAAGATAATTAGATTTCTTCCACTCGAATATGTCTGTTGCCAATTTCTGCCATGGAAAATTTGGAAGGAGTGGCTCTGAGCTTTGAGCCTGTGCTTTGCAGCATGCATGACTTGCACATACACATCGTGCCACTAATTGCATTTTTGCATATGTATGTGTGTTTATATGTATGCAATCAATCAAATCCAATCAAATCAATCAAACATCTGTTGACTAGCTCTTCCAATTCCTTAAAATTCCAGGCCACCAGACAGACTATAATGTGACATCTCTCAGCATTTTGTGATGCCTTGATGTTCAACATGAACCTTGTTCAAAATATCCTGTCTCAATGATGATGGAATTACTATCATATTGCCACGCATCAGAAGATTATTCTCAATTGTCATGATCAGTTCCCCTGCAATAGAAAGGTAAGGTCGTACTGTATTTGAGATCTATTTTTCATTTGGCTAACTGACCCTGAAAACATGTATACTTTTTGTCCACTTTCCGAGTCCTCAAAATTGAGTACTCATAGAAACGCACAGTGTCTTTGGAAGTATTCAGTTGTACGAAGTAAGTGGACTGGGACGAGTGAAACGTATTGAAAAGTAACTCCAGTCCTTCATACGTCGAACGTTAACGAAGTACCGTTATGTCTGGCTTGCGAGACTAATGGGGGCGGCCTCGGCGACTTTTAATTTGTGGGGTCTGATTCGTGCCAAATTTTAATAATTGTAGCTTTCCTGTTCAGTAGCCATTTCGGCCATCGGGACCACGCTTGTATTAAAATCACCCGGCAACACAGCCACCCAACCAAGGCCAAGCACACCACACATACCTCGGCCGGCCACCTAGCTGCACCCAAACTTGTAACCGTATCAATTTATCTGCTGCGAATTTAAAAATTCCACACCAACTTCCGTATATCTGCGCATGCGCGTAGTGGTATAAAGGTTACGATCCGAGCTTACAACTAACATAAAATGTACGCAGCGCAAGTGGTGTGGGTTTTCGTTCTCTTTCAACTGGTTCACGCTGTATATGGAGGGCGTGCTGGTGATAGCCTCGATGACGCCTTTACAGCCGACATCGAAACCCATTTGCAGGTGGGAAAAGAATTTGTGTACGCAGAAGGAAAAGCCAAAGCCACGCCTAAACCAACACCAAAAAAGACACCAAAACCCAAGGAACCGCCGAAACCACCTTGTCCAGATATTGGCAAAACGCAGTTACTTTACCGAGTTATTCGATCAGATGAAAATTGCCAACTAGGACTTATCGCTAAAGACCCGCACGCAACTAAAACAATCTCATCTCACGTCACTAGCGGATCGGGGAAAAATTACAAGTCCCAATTCATATCCTTCACGTCTTCGCAAGACAGAGCAAACAGAATCAAAGCCAAGGGTAACGAAGGTTCAAATATTGTGAAAGTCAAGACCACCGACCTAGGCATTGGATGCGAAGTGTATGACCTGACGAAGAAGGACGTGCGGGAAAAGAACGTCCCAGGTGCAACGGCAAGGAACTTCGCATTGGGATGGTGTGAGGTGGTTGTGCACTGTGTACGGCCAATACGTTGTGAAGCGGTCTAGGTATTAAGTATCCAACTGGTGATCTTATATAGCTTTAATTAGCAGCTTATAAATGCTGACTGTGCTGTACATGCATACATAGTTAGTGTGAGTTTCCCGCATAATACATGTACAAGCTACCCAGTACCCATTGAGGCCTTGATCATGACCGAGGTACAGTTGTTGCGAATTCATATATATAAATAATATTATAATTATAATTATTAATATAGTACGTATCATAATTATTAAGAATTGTTCTTAATTCCGGTACAAATTGAAACACACATCACAATGTCAAACACATACTAGATACTCTAGATAGAATGGAGAGTAATTATGCAGCCCCTGCATAGTACCCATACCCTCTAACCGCCTTGCGGATGGATTACATTACCGTTACATGTACGCGGAAAGAGGGGTCTGGAGACTTTACCGGTCAGTGTGCGGCCAAATTGGACAAAATTACATTATCCTTGTTCGCAGCGATCATGACTTTCGAATCGATCCTTCGCGGTCATCGGATCGATTGCCCCATTTGCCCGTTTTCCGGTCGGTCGAGCTAATACCACCCAAACCAGCAGTCGGATCGGCTTTGTATATGGTATACGTAGCGAGTTACTGAATTCTGGCTGCACAAACTCAAAGCGCTAGATTGTGCCTGTGTTTGCGTGTGCGTGCATGTCTATTGCTAGCTGTATGCATGTACTATCTGTACATGCATATTCAGTTATACTGTTTGCGGGTGTTGTTTTCCTAATAGCGACTGCATGGGCCAACAGTTGATGCAGTTGAGGGTGCCCCTGCATGTGCAGACCTGCAATGTCCTCATCTTTTGACATAAATAAAAAGCATGGATATATATCACATCACCTTCAATAGTTGCTGTTCATATATGGACTAGTAAACGCCTTTAATTTGTATAGCATTCGAATTGTCTGATATATTAAGTTGGTGATCTCTAAAATTCACTACATGTATATATATGTCCAATCCAACACTTTTATTGACTAAAAGAAATAGAGAATTCCAAATCATCCAATTGGAGCTCCGCACAAGACACTCTCTATCATGCAGCAATGTTGGGGTGGTCAACATAGTGCAGTAGGCTTGTGTGTGTATTTTTGTTTTTTGGGGGGGCGGCGGGGAGGAGGAAATAAAACACATAAATAAGTATAGTCTAGAGGTTGAGCCCAAGGCACGTGACAGTATACAACCACATTATTCTCTTACATGATGACAATCACAACTTTTTGATGTACATTAATTAGGTACATCCTCAACATTCAATGCATGTCTATGACTTACCTAATATCATGACTCAAACAACCATTCCCTTTCATTACTACATGCAAAACAAATCTGACATCCTAGTGAGTATAGGGCTTTGTCCACTTATCTATATATGTTACCTTATACATGAAGTATCTGTGTTAAAAAAACACCTTTAATAGTTATTTACTTTACAATTCCCAACAAACAACAATGTTTGTTTAAAACAATAGACAAAGGCTTTACTGCATCTTATACAATGTCCTTTGTTGCTACAACTATTACTTGTTGCATACATGCATATTAGCAATAAACGATCTGATGTCAAGATAGCAATTAAAGAGTACGAATTCAAAATCAGGATTTCATGGTGGTTTTCATTGTGTTATGACACACAACACATCTTAGTCTTGTCCCCAGATCCTATATGTTGCGTATATGAGCGTGTTTATACATTACTGGTGTCATATTGGTCTGGGAACAAGACTAAACACTTCTGGCTCCATTAAAGTTTTTTCTGAGCTCAGAAGTAAACTGCTCTATAGACTTCTGACACAATTTGAATATAATGCTTCATAATCATTCAAGTCAGAAATGCCAGCTTGTCCAGACCACTTCAGAAACATGGGCGTCCCCAGGGGGGAAGGGGGGCCAGCCCCCCCCCCCCCCCCTTCCCCCTTGTAATAATGGCCTGGTAACAAGATGGGAAAGGGTTTGCCAACAGCTTTGGATATAACAGTGACATCCCCACTTAATCCTGCCATCCTTGATAAGTCTTAAACTTGTTCGACAGCTGGAGTAGCTGCAGTAGCCACAGAGTCCCGCAAACATGGTGCTAACGACCCTAAGTGCTTTGAGCTGGGGTGGACCTGTGTTCCATTGGCTGTAGAAACCTATGGAAATTGGGGGGTGGAAGCCCAAGAGATATTTTCCTGCCTAGCCTCTCTACTTGCTGCAAGCCACAGTGTGTCAAAATCAAAGGCAACAGCTGACACTTATGGTCGCTTAAACCTGACCCTGACCAGGTCTGTGGCCAGGGCTATCCTGGTCAGGGGTCTAAGGCCAAAATACATGTTACAGTGCTCATATTGAACTCTTTAGTGTAAGTTTTATGTATGTCATATAATTGGGAGAGTTCACGCGAAAATGATAACTCGCTTTTATATTTATAATGTTATAAAATTTCTTTATGTTTGAATCGCTAAAACTTCCCAACGGTTTAGGCTATCTACTTCGTATTTACAACACTTCATACCACACCATTTCTCTATGGTAAAATACATTTTGGTGTCTCGCACGTGCTCCGTACCAGTACTGCAACGTTTTATACCCCACCGGGTTCAAACCCGCCATAACTTTCTGTAGGAGTAATCAAATCGCTTCAAATTCGGTTTGTAGGTTGAGCGGTCCTATACCTATCGATTTGTTCTGTTCGTTAATTTTTATACCATTCGTTACGGAGATACATTTGAACAAAGTACGTCCTCTTTTCCCGCTCGATTCGCGCCAATGATTTTGGCAAACCGCGTCCCGCTCAATGTATGGGAGGCGGGGATGATAACATTGGCGCGTATCAAGCGGGAAATAGTGCACGTAGTTTGTTCAACTGTATCTCCGTAACGAATGGTATAAAGATTAACGAACAGTACAAATCGATAGGTACAGGACCTCTGTACCTACAAACCGAATTTGAAGCGATTTGATAACTCCTACAGAAAGTTATGGCAGGTTTTAACCCGGTAGGGTATAAAACGTTGCAGTACTGGTACGGAGCACGTGCGAGACACCAAAATGTATTTTACCATAGAGAAATGGTGTGGTATGAAGTGTTGTAAATACGAAGTAGATAGCCTAAACCGTTGAGAAGTTATAGCAATTCAAACATAAGGAAATTTTATAACATTATAAATATAAAAGCGAGTTATCATTTTCGCGTGAACTGTCCCATATATTATAGAATTGTTTAAATAATAATAATAATGGCTGCCTAAACATCTGCTTGGTGAGAGCTGTGGCAAGAGCCATCCTGGCAAGAGGCCTTAGCCCAATCCATCTCTAGTGTACATGTATTGTTTTCTTTGTAGCTATAGTGTTAATAGTTAGGTTATTGTATATTCAATAATAATAATAATAATAATAGACAACAGGAGTTGCTGCACAGACCACTGAGCTGAGAAAGCACTCCTCCAATGACACCAAGTGTAAGGAACTTGATTGGGTCTGTGTACCATTGGTGGTGGAGTCATATGGAGCCTGGGGAAAGGAGGCTTAATACTTTATAGGAATTTGTATACTGCATTGCACTTACATGTATGATAAAAAAGTGTTAGTGCTGGATGCTTAATTATGATCTCCATCTTTATCTAAGCTCTGTCACAAGCCCCGTGTGTAAAAATTTCATTGCCTACTTCTCTGAGGCCCTTACTTATACATATTCATACATTGCATCATGCTGGAAGGACAGAGGGACAAATGTGATGATTACATTTGTCCCATAATGGCCAAAAACACATAGTGTGGCCTAAGTTGTGAATGATCCCATATTTGTGAATTTGTGAATGCTCCCATATCTATATGAAAATGCTTTACGTTTGAATCTCTAGAACATGATTGGGTATGCCTTTCTCAATGGATATTTCTGACTGCCAGCCACTGTAACAGGTCATCAATACATGTGTGTGTACATGTACAAGCATATGTACATGTGTTTGTGGTTAGATAAATGACTGTTTTCTCTATGGATCCACAGCTTCAATGTACTCCACTCCAACTGGCTAAAGATGCTGAAGTAGTAAAAACTCTGGTTGGTGCTGGAGCTGATGTGAATGCAAAAGATAAAGTGAGGAAATGAACATGATGGGTTTATGACTGATGGGTCACTGTAAATAGGATCTATATGTACCTACATTTACGAATGCATGCACCAGTAATGTACTTTATTAAACAATTTGGCTTCCTTCCCCCCCCCCCCCCCCCCCCCTACCTTTATTTTTTCCTGGTATGAATGACTGATTTAGAGCACGATGAAAAACTTCACTACTTGTGTAGGAATTTCCCTTTTCCTTTGTAGCACCCATTATATGGGAAATTATCAATAAGCCCAGACTCATGGCCCTTGCATATTTAAGGCTCAACTGTTGAGTGCAGCACATACACACCATCCAGCATAGGGGTACCTCTTGTATACAGTTGAACCTGCCTTCACAGACACCTGAGTTGGCCGGTCACGGGCCCCATGAATAAGCCATCACCTCTATAACACATACAACCATAGATAATGAAAAACAGTCTGTTGTCATAGTCCTAACTAATACATGTACATGTACATGATTAGTTGCCATTTTTGCAAAAAAAAAAAAATGATCATGTAGGCATCAACATAATATTATACATAATATTATATGTACACATAATGAGCCACCAGCTGTCAAACCCTCTTACTGCATTAATCAACTGCATGTGCCGCTCTTCTCTCTTTAATTTCCCTGCCTAGTAACTTCCCAAGGCTGCATCAGCATTCGCACTCAATCCCTAAGCACGTGCTGTCCTGCTTACGTCATTAAGTTGACCTAATTGGTAGTGACCCTGCATCCCTGACTAGTTGGCTGTGGGGAGCGTCTATGAGTGATGCAGGCCACCAGCTGGGTGTCCATGTAGCTGTAACTATGCATACGTGGCTTGTTCAGTAGGTCATGTGGGGAGACTTGAACAAATAGCCACGCTTAATAGTTTAAAATAAAAAGGTGTGATCTATGTATACCATCCTGATCCAACAGAATAATAATCCACCATCATACATGGCATTGATGGAAGGCAGAACTGATGTTGTCCAAAAATTGGCTTCTTCACGCTGGGATCAAGGTTGTTTGTAAACATTTAGCGTATAGACGAAATTGGTCAAAATCATCTACATGTAGACGCTAATTCAGTGCAATTTTCGGGTCCAAAACCATTCTTTTTCTTGCTGAGCCACCTAAACAGGTTAAACAACACATGGGTAGGTAGCATTTAAAAAAAAGTTTATTACAATAAATGATATTCAAAGTACACAATCGCCTACGCGTAGATGCATATGCGTCTACGCGTAGACGGCGATTTAACTGTTGATGATGTTTGAAGTATAAACACCGTTATGCACGTATGCAAGAAAAACCACCACATGTATATAGATGAATAAACTTAGTCTAATCCAAATTTAGTATTAAATTTATTAGTTCATGTGCTACGAAGATATATATGGACCATATATTTCTAGCATATGAACTATACATGTATATTTCATTTTTTATGTAGTCATTAAAAATTGTAACAATTGTCAATTTAGAGTGGAAGTTACATGCATATGGGACAGCTTAGTACATGTACATGTATTGCACTCTTCCACAAACATCCAGACTGATTAAAGAAAATCGTAGCAGAATGAAACAGTTTCTAATATGTATAACTAAATTTGCAGTGTGTACATTCATAAGTACAAATATGCATCGTAAGTAAAAGTATACATTTCTATAATTTGTGCGCTTTTTTTCCCCCAAGGCATGTCTTCTGTCAGTTTCTTCCCCCCATGCTGCATCCTGGCTTTCAGTTGTGCCCTCTGAGAACTTGGGGCTTCACATGGATCCACCAGTTTTCCAGGTTGCCATCAAATGGTGGCTTGGACTTGACACCTCGAAGGGCTCCCAATGTGCACTGTGCCCAGGCAGTGCACTTGATCACCTTGGCCACCATGCAGTTACCTGCAAATATGGTGGTGATGTGGTCTCCCGCCATAATAGGATTAGGGACATCCTGGTGGAGACCTGTAGTCGGGCGCACATAGGGGTTAAGGTGGAAGTTGGCAACAACCTTAGCAGAGACCCCAGCAAGACCCGTCCAGCTGACATCTTACTACCCAACTGGTTCTTGGGCAGAACTGCAGCATTAGATGTGTCCATCACCTCACCGCTTAATTCTGTCACTTTGTTGGAAGCGGGAGTGTTGGCCACAGCTGCTGCCCAGGCCACTGAGTATAGGAAGCACCAAGCTAATGACGCTAAATGTTCAGATCTAGGGTGGGTTTGTGTCCCTATGGTAGTGGAAACCTATGGGGCTTGGGGAAAGAAAGCCACTACCATCATCTCCTCAGTAGCCTCCAGACTTGCCACCTCCACATGCCAGCCAAAATCCATCGTACTCAACGAGATCTATGGTCGGCTGAATCTCAACCTGGTCTGTGCCAATGCCACAGCTGTCCTTTCTAGGATAGCTTCCTCCGCCATAGACCTAACTTTCACATATAATGTGTTTATTGTCTTGTGTAAATTTTCAATTGTATATACACCGTACAGCACACCAACAAAATCAAAGTCACAGCAGCAACCACCCCACACCCACACACTTCAACCCCCCTTTTCTGAATGCCGAAACCTTGCACGGGAGAGCAAGGCTCTAGCATTGGCTCTCACGAGCGAAAGGCTTAGCCTCTGGTACAAGATGGTGGTAGCCTGTGATTTGTTGCATCCCATTTGGATGGCTAGATGAGCTGCAAGCCGCAAGAAGGATTGTTGTGCTTCCATGCCCCAGCATCCATATGACTCCACAGCTAGGGGAATGCACACCCATCCACGCTCAGCACACTTGGAATCATTGGCATTATGCTTTCTTGCCTCAGCAACCAGAGCAGAAGACTCACACCTCACCCCCGCTTCAGTCAAAGTGGTTGGGTTAAGCAGTGAAGTGGTAGTGAGGTCAAAAGCAGCAGGTTTGCCAAGGTGCCAGTTGTTATTATTATTGGTGAGGAATACAAAAGGTACAAATTTGACAAACCTGCAATTCTACTAACTAAAATACATGCTGCTAACAAACCTACAGTTCTTCTAACCTATCTGGACATTTTCTCTTCCCATAATGGCCCTAGCCACTGACATCACAAGTGACATGTTCAGTCGGCCATAGATTTTAGCCAGCACTTTGGGTTTGGGGATGGCCTGGCCAATGGCAAGTAGAGAGGCAAGATGGGAAAAAAACACTCTGAGCCTCCATCCCCCAGTTACTGTATGTTTCTACAGCTAGGGTGGTACATGTTCTCCCCAACTCCTGGCATCTGGTGTCATTGGTTGCATGCTTTCTACACATTCAGCAGCATAGGCTGCTGCTCCCACAGATGCGCTGGCACTGTTCAAGATTACTGGTGTAAGGGTTGAAGCAAAAGTAACGTCAAAGGCTACAGGTTTTCCTCTGTCCCATCCCTGAAAGAGGACTTCTGCTGGGCGGGAGTTGTCATGGTCCCTAGCTAAGCCATACCCCACTTCAACCCTCACAGAAAGATGGGCTCGGCGGCAAAAGTTAGCTTAGATATCCCGCAAGTGATTGTGCCTTGCAACCACATCCCCACCATGCCTGCAGGAGGCTGCATGATGACTTAAAGGGTCAAGGGCAATATCAGGACAATGAGGACACAGGGAAACTCCTAAAGTGTCAAGACCCAACCACCATCTAAGTGTTACCTGACATTCAGCAGAGTCAAGATGCAGTTCCAGGCCAGTAGAAGGAATGACTGAGATCCCCTATTATCATTACCAATACATGTACATGTAACAGAGCTAGAGATCTATCTAGCTATCTATGAAACCCTTTTTGTGGTGTCCTGGTGGTGATGGTGGTTGGGTGGTGGTGGTGTGAGTGTGTGTACACAGTGTGTGTATGCAGTGTGTGTGTGTGCATGTGTGTGTGTGCATGTGTGCGTGTGTGTGTATTGTTATGACATTGAAATCATATATCATACAGCTCTCGTATATATCATATATTATACAGCAATTGTTGCTTACTGCATGCATGAAGTACCATTTCATTTCGCTCTCTTGTAAGACTTCCAGCCTCACTGTTGCATATTCCGTAAAGCTTATTCCAACTGTTCACTTATTCAAGTGAACTCATTATGTTCAAATTGTAGTATTTCACACACACACACACACACACACACACACACACACACACAAACACACACCCCACTTTTCATACACTTTGTATTGCATAATATGGTCACACCAACATCACCAACATTCAAACACATGTTGGAGATGTGCAGTAATTTTTTCTACAGCATAGGACTCCTTACTTTACTTCATATGCAAGGTAAAGATGGAAAGACATTAACCTCAAGCTCGGTTAATAACTCACCACACTATACAACTATATATATATAATAAATAACGATACACTATCATAAACTGCCTATAGTTAATGCAAAACACATCTGGTGAGTATGGCAGTGGCATTGGCCCTCACTAGATGGAGATTGAGCCTGCCATAGAAGTCTCCAAGGATGGTCGACTTGGGCCTGCATGTTAGAGTGGCAAGCCGTGATGCCAGCTGAGAGAAGGCTTCAATATCTTCATTTCCCCATGCACCATATGTCTCAGCTACCAGGGGAACACACAACCAGCCGAGTTCTTTGCATTTAGGATCATTGGCCTTGTGCTTTCTGCCTTCAGTGGCTAGGGCAGCTGATTCTGCAGACACTCCCACTTCCATACTGAAGTGTATGTGTGTTAAGCGGAGAGGTTACAGAAATGTCAAAGGCAGCTGTCTTGCCTGTTGCCCAGTTAGTCAACAGAAGGTCAGGAGGACGGGTGTGGCTATGATCGGCTGTGAGGTCATTGCCAGCTTCCACTTGGACGCCAAGATGGGCCCTGTGACATGTTTCAGCCAGGACTGTCCCCACACTCTTCCTTTTCTTCAACGCGTTTTAGAGCTTTGCCACACTATAAATAAAATAAAAATGGGGAACAGGATATCATAAAGTTTGTACCCTTCCATGGAACCAGGAAGCCCAGGTCACTTTCCCTGGAGCCATGAGGACATAGGGTTAGTTGCCCTGAATGACATCTTGGCTTTAAATCTAGCCTGTGACTTCACTAAGCAATGTTTGAGCACCTCTCACTGTCAAGGTTGCATGCTACTGTCCCCACACTCTTCAACGCATTTTAGAGCTTTGCCTAGATAGTGCGCCAACTTAACCCGACATGATCAGTGGAGTATGATGATAACGAAAAGGCAATGGCTTCTGTGTGCATTATGGGGGGGGGGGGGGGGGGGGGCAACTGGGTTCTGCCCCCCCCCCCCCCACCCGCCAAATAGAAATTAAATATTCATAGCTAAGGGGCGGTGCCTTACACTATTAATAGTATATGCGAAAACGGTTGAATGTACGTGCAAAGCAGTGCCGCCGGTGCGGAGCCATGCAGTCTAGAACATCGGGCAGGCATACACGTGCTCTGAATTAAAACTTCCGCGACAGCTGGAATTGTAATAATTTGTGTGTTTGAGTGAATTCAAAGGCGCCTATACAAGTCAAATCTTTCAATAGCAGCAGGTAGACCTATGTAGCAAACCCATACCGTCAAAATTAATATTATAGTTCACTGGTTCTTTTGACGTTGAAGTTATTCTGGACTGACCAGAGACCAAGCAAAGAATGTTTGCCTTTGGATGCATGATATTATAGATCGTTTCTTATAATGCTGATAACACCACCGGCCAACTTTGGTGCCAGTCACGCAGAGATAATAGAGTTTTTTTTACGTAGAAGAGTCATAACGTTTTTGGAGCAGTTTTTACATACTTTTGGGGGGGGGGGGGGGGGGGGGGGGGTTTCAACGCAAAAAGCGTTGGCTTCTGGGGCTCCGCCCCAGGCCCCGCTGGGGGAGCTTACAGCGCTCCCCCAGACCCCCTAGCAGGCCCGGCGGAAGGCTATAATAACTGGTTGGGCTGATTAATATTCATTGGGTTAATTAATGTTCATCATTAATTAATATTAATATTCATTGCGCTGTTTATTAACATCTACATATAATTAATTGATTATCAATATGCATGTTTATTCATGATTAAAATGCTCCGAAAAGCTTTTCTTGAGCGTGAAGAGTGGAGATAGTTTCATCGATGTCTTTTGTAGTGAACGGTAGAGAATACTTTTTCTGCATGGCATTCACTTGATTCATGTTAGCGAAATGCATCAGTAGCTGCCTTCCAGTTATTGTACGGTTTGTACCCTCTAGTCAGAATGGCTTCCTCGGCATTTTTTGAAGTCATTTTGAAATCTCTGACAGCCTTAACGTAAGTAGGACAGAATACCTTGTCATCCGACCCGCGGTAATGTAACCATTTCCACTTGGAAAACCAGATAGGCTGGAAGCTACGGTGCTGTCTTTCTATCTTCCTTCGTGGAAATTTAAAACCTGCTGGTTGATGGGGGTATCTGATACTACGAGTAATTTGCTTCGAATGTAGCCATTGAATGCGCTGCGCGCAATACAATAACAATGAACGCTAAATTAAATATTTAAAAAGTATTGATTAATGTAACCTTAATATTAATAGTTATAAATGGCATCGACATAGGGCTATAGCCCACCCAGCCCACCCGGTTCCGCCGGCCCTGCCTAGCTGGGCGGGAGGCCGGGGTGCCCCCCTCCCGCACCCTCCCCGGGGCGGCTCCGCCTCCAGCTTCGCCCCACCCCCTGCCACAGCCTCACCTGTGCCCCCCCCCCCCCCCCCCCCCCCCCCGCTCCCAATTCCTGGATCCGCCCCTGTAGTCTGTCTTGTGCATGCTTATCGATCGTCGGTTCACAACCGCAATGTGGTCATGCCATGTACACGTAATTGTCAACTGACATTGATCAACACATGAATTTCTAAGGTTATTAATCTATGACCAGACCCACTTCAAATTCAAAACGTGCGTCCCTCGTTCCCAGCCCACTCTGGCGTACTACGATTATTCATTAGTTAATTTTTTTATTTTATTTTTTTAAATAATGATTTTAGTTAATGTTAAATAACATACAGCATCAAAATAAAAATCTAAACATCATTATTCAAAGGAGGGGAAAGGGTTGGAGAGGCAAAGCTCCCAAAACAGATGCAGCATTCCCCCTCTGAATGGCCACTGAAAACTTTTGCAGGAGGTATGCCAAAGAGCTTTTGTCCCCAGTGGTGTTCACAATGCGGCGACCCAAGTCCGTCAAAAATGACATGGAGCGAGGGCCGCAGACTCCAGTAGTTTCAAAGGCAACAGGTTTGAAAGAATGGTACGCATTGGAGGAGATGTAACTGTACTTCTTGATCTTGGTCTGCTCTGCCTGGTTCGCTAGCGGCTGCACACACTTCAGAGGCTGTCATGGATAGATGGGAAGGGGCAAAAGTGTTAATTATTCATTGCTGGTCGCATGAATAAAATTGCATCAAATTCGCGCGGGCTCTTATCAAGGGGCGAAGAAACTGGCCTGAACACTACCGGTACAAAGGTAGACAATTATGATTCTAAAAGTATAGTAGTTCGATCACAAGCTTGTCTATTTGAAAGCACGAGTCGGCGTTTAAAAGTTGTGCTTTATACATTGGTGAAATGCCAGGATTAAGTCTTGCGAATTGTTAATTTTTCGCTTTACACGTCCCGGTGGCGAAGCAAAACAGGTTTAAGCGATGAAACCCTCGGTGAAACCTAGTTAAATAGCAAGGGCAGCATTGAATAACAGCGTGTGGTACGATCCAGTACATTGCGCATGTTAGTGTTCTAGTCTGGCTTGCGAGGCTAGGTAAAATTGCTGGATAACGTTTCTTTAACATAGATATTAGAGTACTCTAATATCTATGGTGTACATGTAAACGACACTGAATTCAGAAATAATCAAAATTGACCCCCCGACAAGGCCTCGCCCTCGTGCTCATGATATTCTCCATGCTTCTCGCTAGTCTCTCGCGTGCCATGACGTAATATCAGTATGGAATGTCATACATTTCGTCAGTCATGGCACGAAAGACTAACTTCTCGCGCGGATGAGTTGTATTGCAGTAGGTACGTAATGCCACACATTGTTTCCTGTCATGCCAGGGGTGTGCTTGCTAGCGCTAACAGGATGTAATAGCGGCATTCTTCAAATAACGACATCGGGGTATTCTTTCTGGTCGTATAAAAATACCTAGTATGTCGCACCCCGAGTCCCCGACTAGGACAGAGGACGCAAGGATAAGTATGGCACTTTCAAACACGCGCGCAAATAAATGCAGATACATATAGTTAGTTACCGGCATTCATCTGCAGTCAGCCAGCATACACGCGCTTGGAGCCAATAGTATTTCACCCAACAGACGCCACTGAATATCGAATGGTGTAAGTTTCGCGGGTAATGCGCAGATAGGTATTGTTGTACCTAATTAGGGGCTGCCAAAGAAAGGTGCACAGTACGAGTTATGGGCACGATGTACAAGGGAAAATATAGATGTTTCTTTACTACCAACCGCAATCCGGAGCCCACAGTTCCACACTAGCTAAATGGCATTCATCGACCAAACCGAGTCGTACCCATGGTAGAAAATGGCTGCTGTTGTATTCACTCCGGAGTTTGGGTAACTCGCGCACATTTGGTGGGGATCTGGGTGTGTGTACGTGTGTGTGGGGGGGTGGGGGGGGGGCAGCTAGATGTGCAACGACAGCTCGATGGAGTTGTAAGCAACAAGTTAATCTATCAGCGGATAGCTACTGCACTGCGTGTACGATCGTACGTGGATGCAGTGCGTCCTGAAGATTAAAAACCTAGTCCAGAATTTGACCAGAAAGTTATAAGCATGCATGATCCATACAATTATACCAGACGTAAACGCGCACAGGTACGTACTATAGTACTAGGTTAAGGACTTGAATGGAGGTAGTAATGGTATACATGTAACAGGACAAGGCCACGTGTCCCTTTTTTCCTAAAGTGACTTTTACGTAGCTCCATGTACGCCGCTAAGCAAAAGTATGCCATTCCCAGCGGGCTCTATGTGGACTCGAGACAGCGGCCATTAATTATCAGTATCGGCACGCTTGGTCGATGAATACTAATTAATCTGGATCGATCCGGATTGCGGTTGCTAGTGAAGAAACGCCTTAAGTAACGCACATTTGTACGTATAACACTGTAGTATTAAGAAAAAAAATTATGATTAGCATGCACATATGTCAAATGTAAACTTCTTTCCTTCTCCCCATGGTCCATGGAGGTTATATAGCTAAGAGAATTGTAGCCTGTATAGGATAATAGTTTCAATATATTTGGTCTGTACAAGGTATGGGCATGATAAATAAGTTCATTTGTAACGCACACGTTGTTGTACCAAATATATATTTTACTTCGAGAGCAAATTATGTACAATTATTGTAATCAAGTATCTAATATGTTACATGTTATTGTTATTACACCTCTTCTTTCCTCCTCCCCAGTGCTGCTTCACTTAGTGGCCTGTGCAGCTGGCCAGCCTCCTCACTTCACCCAGGAGCCCCAGGACACTGTAGTATACAAGACATCCCTGGTGCTGGACTGTACTGCCCAAGGTCACCCCTCCCCCACCATCACATGGTACAGAGGGGACCCTCCAGCCTTAGTCTCTGATGGCCATGTGCTCAATGGCTCACTGCTCATACCCACTGTGGTGGAGGGGGTGGATGCTTCCAGAAGGGGCATCCCCTACCACTGTAGGGCTACCAGTGATCAGTTTGGGACCATCAGAAGCAGAACAGCCACTGTCTACTATGCATGTGAGGTGACCACACTATAACAGTGGTACAGTTGATGATGTGATCCTTCTGTTGGCAGTCTTTGGTGAGGGAGAAGATATCACATACAGTGTCAAGAACACATCCAATCCACTTGCTGAAGACACTGTTGCCCTTTACTGTAATGTGTCATGGTCCAACCCTCCACCTTCAATAATCTGGGTGGATGGCCTCAACCAAACTGTACCCAGTGGTGGGGCCAAGTTCCTCTACCTGGAGGGTGGACGATACCTTGCCATCATTGGGGTTGACCCTGTGACTGCACAGAGAGTGCTTCACTGTAGAGTGACCAATGTCTTTGGAATGCTATCAGTGGACAGTCCAACAAGATATAGGTTAAACATAACTGGTGAGTCCCCTTTCTTCCCAGTACACATGATGAGGTCTGTCCCATCCTCTCCCCCAGCTTCTCCAAGGACTGGACTGGTCATCTACAAACCACTTGAAGATGTCACTGCTTATGAAGGAGATACTAATGTCCAGTTCTCTATGGTAGCTGGTGGTGATGGGCCAACATCTTTGAAGTGTGCAATTACTTCTGTTCCCGTTGGATCAGTACTACAGACCACAAAACTGACATTTCTATCTGGAGTAGCTGGATTAATAAGTGGTCCAGTGTACATAATCATTAATTTGTAAACCTTTCTCTCTGCATCACTAATATGTCTGGTCCCCATTCCCATCACGGAGTCTGTAGTGGTGGTGGGTGGAGGTGGTGGTACTACTCTGAGGGTACAGGTGATGTCATACCCTCCTCCTGACCATGTCCAGTGGTACATGAATGGCTACCTCATCTCCAACGACAACTCAACTGTCCCCATTACCTACAGTGCCTCTCTCACCATCTCCTCTGTTAACCTCACTACTCAAGGATTCTACTTGGCCTCCTTCTATGGTTATGTGGGTGTGGTCAACACCTCCTCCATCTTTGTCACACCTCCAGGTAACTAAAATTTAGGCACTAAGTTAAATTGACAAACTACAAGTTCAAGAGTTTGTTCCATTGTGTTGGTACAAGCATTACCTAGAGTGGCCCAATAGTGTACAGGCATTACCTAGAGTGTCCATATACATGTAGTGTACAGGAATTACCTAGAATGCTCATATAGTTTACAGGCATTACTTAGAATGCCCATATAGTGTACAGGCATTAACTAGAGTATACTGGCATTCCCCCTAGAGTGGCCGTATAGTGTACAAGCATTCCCTAGAGTGTACAGGCATTCCCCCTAGAGTGGCCGTATAATGTACAAGCATTCCCTAGAGTGTACAAGCATTACCTAGAGTGGCTGTATAATATATGTGGGTGTGTCAACACCTCCTCCATCTTTGTCACATTTAGAAGTAAGATAAATAATTGTTTTGATTACGCAAGATATTAAATCATTAGGGCTGACATTTGTGTGTGTAAAACTATAGATATTGAAATTACTGGATTGGCAACGCCCGTGAAAAATTGGTTCGATGCTCGACACGGTCACGTAATAAAAATTTATGGCTGAAGCTGATATACTTGAAGATCCCCTGCTCCAGGAAACTTCAGAACGACCTAAGAAAGCTTTAAGGGAGGTGAATAAAGCTCGATGGTTTCAAAACACTGTTTAGACTTTTTTTTTTTTAGGCCTCCACTCGCTTTTTCTTGATGAACAAGACTGTTGAAAGCCTTTCGTTTTTCTTGGCATGTTGCCAAGACAAAATATCTTTCCAGCCATCTAACTACTTCACGACACACAAAGCTTATAGCGAAACATGAAAATAGGAGCGTTAATGCTACACATGATCAAAACTAACAGGCACCAACGGAAACCTCCAGAAAGACGAGAAACCCGAGTTCTAGAAAAGGGCGTAACCGTGTCAAGCATATAGCGTGACGTCAGTACGCAATACGCGTAGCGTTGCCAATCCAATATATATCTATGGTAAAACGTTTATTATTAGCTCCTTTTAAAAAATAACATTCATGTGTCACATGCATGAATGAATGTATGCCCCTCCCATTTCCTCCCTAATCTTTGCCCTAAACCATTACAGTGTCCCTACCCTCATATCAACCCATGCATACCACGGGGTTGATATGAGGGTGAAGTAAATAATGGGCAAATATGCCCTATTCATAGTGATATTAGGCTAGGGTTTTGTATTCCTAGCGATCACCTCAAACCACCGCTAAGAGATTCACTTTGTGAAAGATTCTATCACGAATTAAATCTCATTAGCGGTTGGTCGCTAGAAACACAAAACCCTAGCCTAAAACCGCTATGAATAGGGCAGGTTGATATGAGGGTAGGTTGATATAGGGGTAGGTGAACTGTACATCTCCTCTTTTCTTCCTACCTCCTCCCCATCCAGTACCAGCTGTTGTCCTGGGAATGGCTGTTCCACTATGTCTGAAGGCTGGGGGAAGTGTCCAGTTGGTGTGTGAGGTCTATGGATATCCCATTCCAACTGTTCACTTCTTCAAGGACAACTCCTCCCTCCCCCAAGATGATCACACCCATATCACCACCAACACTCTCACCATCACCAACATCCAACCACAGGATGGAGGTGTGTACTCATGTTCTGCTGACAATGGAGTCACTGACTACTCCATTGGTCATGAGCTGCATGGTTTACTGCAGTAAGTAGAACTGGTTTGTCCTGTTCTATATTTGATAATGTTGACCTCCCTCCCTTCAGCCTTCCCTGGTGTGGAGATAAAAGGACCAGTCAATCCTGTTGAGGTGGGTGGTCAGGTGGAGTTGGTGTGCAATGGGAGTGGAGCCCCACCCCCTGAGATCAGGTGGATGAAAGATGGAGCACCTCTGGGGAACAGTTCAGGATCTCATCCCCAGACCTACATGTGGGTGGACCCCTCCACTCTGAAGCTGACCAACATAAGGACTGGGGATGAGGGCAACTACACATGTGTTGTCAGTAACATTCTTGGTAATAACAGTGCTACCTTCATGCTGGTGATTGGTGAGTGTCATGGAGTGAAGTTATGAGAACATTTGGAGGATAAAATACTTTCCTTCTATCTAGATGACCTCCCTCATGACTACAGCTGGATAGCAGCCCCTGTGGTGGTGGTGGTGGTGATAGTAGGTGTGGTTTGCCATCAAAGGTCATGTAAACCAGCTAAAGATGTCTCTGTGGATAAGACAGACATGAGGTATGTATGGTCTGATGGTAATAACATGATTGGTGGATTGTTTGGGATGGGTGTAGTCAATTCTCATGTCCCCATTTAGAGAGCACCATGAGGAGTGATAAGAGGTGTGGCTGCATGCTGCTAATGTCCTGTTGCCTGAGTGATTGGCCAATGTAGAAGATCATATAATCACCTCTGAACATATTCATTGATCATCTGCCTATTTATGCATGTGTGTCTGTGATATGACATTGCAATCTGCTAAATTATTATATTGTGACAATTATTTGTGATTACAAAAGTTGATATCCCCAGGGTGGTTAGTGCTGATTATTACACAGTTCAAAATGGCCGCTCTGTGCTTCAGTGGATGGAAATGAATGAAGTACTGTATGACAGCACCACCAATATGGTAATGGAAGTAGTGAACTGCATGGACTCAAAACATTCCCTCCATCACCCCACAGCCTCCACACAGCTCCTTCGAAGCTCTTCACATAGATACTCCTGGTGCTGGGGACCTGTATTCACACATAAAGAACCACAATAATGTATATGATGGTGTACGTGACAAGGTATGTCACGTGACATGGCTTTTAAAGGGTTAAAGGTGCACATTCAACTAACTGTTCCCATCACCATGTGCCCTCACACAGGGTCCATCAGTAGAAGTACATGAACTAGCCACAGGAAATAATGGAGATCACACATACAGCACACCAGTTAGCAGTACTTACTGTGTAGGGATGATTGTTTAAATGTGCTGTTTTATCCATGTAGTTCTCTACATCACATCAAAATGGCACAGGTCCCTTGGCTGAGTATCATTAGAGTGTAGCTGAACTGAGTTCTTTTTATTCTAATTATAATATATTTTTTACGAAATAGGTAATCAATGCTAGCTCTAGTCCTCAACAGGATAGCAGCTGCTGATAAGGTTTAGATGGAGTGACTCTGGTTATCTCAGGGTTAATCAAGTTATAGGAGATGCAGCAGAGGAAGGAAGGGTACCTAGTTTCACAAAACACTTTGGAGATCGAGTCCTAGAACAACACCCCATAGAGAATTTTTAGCCTTGTGCTCTGAGCTTTAACTCCAAAATAGCTTTGCGATCATGTGCAAAGTTGGACTTTGTAAACATATTGCACATACACTGTATCAATAGCTCATGCATTTGCATACATGTACTTCCCAGCAAAAGTCCAAGATATATGGGTAGTACTTACTTTACATGCCATCACATGACATGTCGACATCTTTATGCTTAACACCAGCATATAGAGAGAATGCCACAAAGTACAGACACCACCTAATTACAGCCAACCCACACCAAGCAATAGACAATCACATCAGCCAACACAGGTCCAGACATGTCTGCAGTGACAGTAGTGACTGCTGACTGGTCCACAAGTAACTCAAATTAAAGGTGCACAGTTCTTCTGTTGTATTGGAAACTTTTAGTATGATTACATGTAGTGAGACATTATTTAAGATGGATGTGCATTATTTGTTTTTGCATGCATGTAAACTAAAGACTTGGACAGAGTTAGAGTTTCCCTACATATATGGTGATGAGCAGCAATACAAGCTGCAGTAGTCCAGAGGTTCAGGTACATTAATATTTATGATCGTTTTGATAAGATGGTGCTGATAAATGTGTGCTGGTACAACTATGACAATCTATTCAAGCACTGATCAGGCTGGCGACAAAAGTGTGCTACGGATGAGAGATAAGCATAAAGATGCCAACGTTTGTTCCATCCACACAGTCTCAGAACCTGGAGCAGACTTCACCAAGGCAAGATCAGACAGCGGTTAGGTCACGTGAACCTAGATTAGACTTCCCAAGATAACAACAGTTTTCCTGCATCGGTGATGTGAAATGAATGAGGGAGAGAAGCTGTCAATATCCTACATATTTAGTGGGCGCTCGTCCATTAAGAGCAGTTTAACTTGCCTTTGTCATCAAAAAATCAGAGCAGATCTCTAATGCATGTGCAATCAAGAAATGAAAGCTATTATGTAGTTGGAATCCAATATACTCTTAATTATAGCATATTGGTAGCCAACTTTCCAGCGCTTGGTACAGTATACACCAGACCTTCATTATCCATTTGTATTTAATAGTAGTTTTATTTGGTGCGTGATTCAGCTGAATTTCAACTTTCCTGAAATTATGCCTCTACCTGTGCAAACCACAATGATGGGTCAGTGGACCAGAAAGGTGGCAGCTTGATGCTGACAGCAGACATGTACACACCAGCGTGTTGTAAGCACCTACAAATATCACCATGACCAGCACAAATCCTAGCATTGTGGAATATAGTAAAGGGAAAGGATGTGTTTGTCTCTTTGCCCACTGGTTCTGGGAAGACATTAAGCCACACCATTCTGCCTGAAGCTGTTCGATTGCTACATCACGCAAATATAAACTAAAATCAAGTGAAAAATGGCTTCCAATTTTCAGCTTTTAAATTTTTCATGGATTGTTTAATGCCAATAACAAGCTATCGAATTTTTTATAAATATATGGATACCCCAGGGATCTCCAAATTATCATTAATCTCCAGGTGTCCTACATATAGGTGCAAGTTGAATTAATTTCTAGGAAACTCATATGAATAGAGAACAAACCAAAAACCCATTGTACTGTAGAAATGGTTAGCAATTACAAAAATACTAGTACTTCCTTGCAATTCTTCAAAGACTGTCCTATACAGCTAACTCTGCATTGCCAAAAGATGCATTTTCAATAAATCGCAAAGCAACTTCAAGCACCGATAAGTAATTTTGGAATGATTAGTACAACATGTTAAAAGAAGGGGGTAGTAAGACAGGTCTTTAACACTGTGCAAATTAAATATATGTACCTGTACATCAAATCAAATCAAAAAGTACATTATAATTTTGTAATTTGCTAGCTCCAGAAGCGTACGAATGATGCGTATTTATTTGGAATAACCAAGTGAATGGACAAAATCTGGAAAACATATACATGTACCGTGTTTTCGGTACAAATGGCAAACCGATTAGGATTAGAACACTGCCATAGAATGTACAAAGTAACACACACATCAAGTCTCTAGGGTGCACCATCACACCCATCCCAACTATGCCCACTCCCTCCCCTCCCCTCCTCCCCCCCGGACCCTGCCATAATTTTTAAAAACCCTTACAAGGATGTGTGCTAACATCGAACACCACTCAGTTGATTTAGTTGGGACACAATAACAATGAAGAGAACAAAACAATGACTTATTTAAAACTGTTATGCTTGTACCATTGGAAGCCTTCAGGCTACATGTAAGGGGATTAGATTTTCTTATTCGGCCATCATTCCTGTACATGTACATGAAAAAGGTGTTACAATTCAATTAAACAATGGGTGGCAATATGTAAACAAATTGTAGTTCCTGTAAGGAACACTAAGCTAAGCGTTCAAAATTATTTTGTAAATACCTAAGTGCATACAAGGTTTGACTTCTTAACTCATACAGAGGTTGGAAAGGTTGGTCCCGATTTACACGATTTTTGGGGTTCCATGCAGTTCACATAAATTTGAACAAATTAGTTAGAGATAACCTTTAATCTCCAGGGTCAAGTCAATATTACAAATAGAAATGCAATTCTATTAAAATGCATTTTGCTGACAGTTTAACTGCCAAAGAAAAACGCATGACAAGGATACCTTTTGTGAATGTTTTTTTAAGCTTGGGGAGTATGGAGAAGCGCTGTAAGCTCCCACATTGAGAAGTACTGTCACACATTTTGACATTACACAGGAAGGCATCTTAACTTGATTCCAAACAAAGCCCACCACATCTTTCATTTTTGTTTAAAAACTTTGCATATATCCAGGGCAGTGTGGTGGCCCCCCCTCCCCCCCCCCCCCCCCTCCAAGGTCTTAAGATTGGGGGTGCACGCTGAGTACAAGGGGCACCAGGCAACATATAAACAATAAATTTGAATTACATCATACTACATGTAGACTATGGTTATTAATTCAATCCTCATAATAATATTAAAGTTAAAGATATCAAAAATCTCTTTGCCTCAGCTCACAAAAAAGAAGACTATTAGAACCTCAAAATAGGAGACTTTAAGGCACATTTATTGCAATCTCAAGTAAGCTGTTGATTTATACAGAGGGTTCCTAGTGAGATTCACTTCATGACTAAGGTAGCAACAAACCTTTACTGTGTCAACCTGTTCTTGTCCATTGTAAGATTTTCTCAAGAGATAGTTTCCTGGTACATGTACACCTGTAACACAATTCAATACATGTACTAGCATTTGGTTTGCTTTTCAGAAAAAAATCACCTTCCACACCAACAACCATCTCCACTAACCTGCTCAGGTACTGTATGTCAGGCTGTGTGACAATACAGAAAGATGGTGGTAAATGAGCAAACTACAAAGCACACACACCTACGTGTATCACAGTACTTGCATCTTGCCCATGTGATAATCACATCACCCGCTGCTGTGAAAATCTGGGTCTGGGTACGAGACAAACCACAAAGCGGTAAAGCTACATCCACGTGCTCACGCAAGGGGAGCGTATAGCCCAACCTTTGCGTCTCACTAGCTCAGCGCTACAATGCCATACAGTTGTTTCTTCTACAGACTAAGGCGGGGGCGTAGCTATAGGTTACCACGTAGGCCGTAAACAGATAACATACATGCGGTCTCATGCACAACTTCTTTTCTGTACCGAAGTAACACACGAATCACGAATCAACCCATTCCACCTAGCCGAACAAAACCTCCGCAAATTAATGCATGGCCGCTCACCGATAAATCTTTTAAACTGGAGGCACTCCGCAGAGCCATAGCAACTAGAATCAATGAATAACAATACATGCAATTTGATTTATGGCTGGTTATACATGTATTATTGCTGAATGGATTACATCAGTGCCCACCGTTTACTAACATATACATAGGGGCGAACTGCAGTCAGTCTAGTATACCACAAACGATTTAATCTTTAATAATTTAATACATTCACCACACGAACGCAGTCAAACTAAGTTAACTTACCATGGGCATAAAAAGCCTGTAAAAGTATGGAGGCACCATCCCTTCACCTATGAACCACATCAACCACCAATCTATCCTTTCCCATCCAATATTAAGACAGGTAGAACCAGTTACCATGTAAACTAAGGTGTGATGTTGTAGTAATAGTGAGCCATTAATTACAATCAAGTGCTACTTTTCTTTCATTTCATGACTGCATGGCCAATAAATTGGGTTACCTGCATGTGTAAACATACATTACTGAACACAATTCCCCTTTTTTCAATATATCAGTCTGAGGTGGTTGGATGCTGGTACCAGTTGTGTTTTGTGTCCATGAAGCTGATGACCATCAGAGTGATGTACAGCCTGAAGGGGAACAACTGCAGAGGGCAGCAATGACACAGAACTAAGGTGAAAACGCTCAAGGTCTCTAATTCATATTTACCGGTAGAATTTTGGCAGAGGAGGAATTGGCATAGGATTTGTGTTGAATACTCTGTCATCAAAGTAGGCAGTTTGGTGGTCTTTTCTGTGCAGCAGCATCAAGTCAACCTCCAACTTTTCTATCGGCAGACTTATATCTAAGGTATTACACCCTGCAATGGCTGCAGAGGGAAATTATGACACTCCTCATTGAGAAATGCAGAATTCTGGTCTCCCACCTGATCATTGTTTCAAACTCAAGGAAAGCCTCCAGATGGGCAATTCATGGCATGCTCTACATGTATACAATGTATACATGTATATGGAACCACATTTGCAATGAGGTTGCCAGCCATAGCGTAACCAGATAGCATCTCTAAAAGCACTCTTGTGTAGAGCAAAACCATGCCATGCGATAGGGAGAGCATTCAGCCAGCTGGATGCTCCTTTTTTACTTGCAATATCTAGACATTTTTTTGGCTTGAAGCTAAGCCAGTAACTTGGCAACAGATACAATTCTTTATTATTTTTGGCTTGAAGCTTTTAGCAACAGCTAGCTACAATTCTTTATTGTTTTGTAAACGTATTTGCCTGCATGCCTAGAAGTTTGCAGTGGCTGTTGATGGGGATGAGATAATTCCAAACACTACCAGTAGACACCCTTGTTACCAATTGGGATTGTGGCATCTCAGCTGCTTTCGACATTACCATTGCATCCCAGTCTAATTCACTTATAATGTTGGAAGTGTGAATGCATGTGGGTGTTTCAGCAAAGGCAGCAGAGCATACTTAAAATGGATGTCTGGGGACCAGAGGCACTGTGAATCATTCCCTTCGGGGAAGCACCCCCGAGTCCAAGGTAGTAACAGAGTTATATGGCCACCTTAGCTTGCTATTGGTTACAGCTACTGCTGGATCAATCCTGGTCTGCTCCTACCCCAACAAGAAAAAACTGTATACATTGCTTGTGTGTGTGTGTGTGTGTGTGTGTATATATATATATACATGTATAATTATATATATATGTTTGTGTTTTTTTTACATGTACACAAAAGATTCATAATTGCATGCGTAATTACATTGTCATACTCAGACTCCTGAACATATGTGACGTGTGTGCATGTGTGCATGTGTCGTGTGTGTGCATCATGTGTGTGTGTGTGTGTGTGTGTATTTGGTTTTGTAAGTTGTGTGTGCATGATGTATGGCGTTTTTTCTACTTCCACCATCATTTTACCACTATTTGCATGGGTGCATGTGTGATGGAGGCTGTGTGTATACATTAAAGAATGAATGAAGGCACCTTCCACTAAAGCACAGCTATAGTCGGTGTAGACAGGAGTAACAGTGTAGATGTGTGCTATACCTTCCCTAGCTGTATGTATAATACCTTTGCTCTACTGAGATGGTAAAGGCCTGATCAGATTCACAAACGATTCATAATTGCATGTGTAATTCCATTATCACATATGTGAGTGTGTGTGCATGGGTTGTGTGTTGTTTGTTAATGTACATGTGTCATGTGCCATGTGCATGTGTGTGTGTTGTGTGTTTGGACTTGTAATTTGTGTGTGCATGATAGTGATGTATGGAGTTTCTTATCATAATGCTTCCATGTCCGTACAAGCCTCTGCAAGTGCATTCTTGCTGTTAGTTGAAGTTTGTTTTTTGTTATTGTTTTACTTCATTACTTAAAGTATATTTGTGGGAAAAAAAGTCATCAACACACATCGACCTCTACAGCTATGATCTACAGCAACAGAAAATCTACGTCACAGGGGGACAAAGAAACAAATGTAACTTCTGCCACTCCAGGAGGTGACTTGTGTAGGAAACATCACCACATGACCACAGTACCCACTGATGAGCAGACTGAAGGAGGTATGCGCCCAATAGCAGTCATGGATTACAAACATACAATTTGACTACCACGCTTTTTGGTTGCAATGCAAACTGAATTCTCTTTACTCTGCTAAGCAATCAGGGACCAGATCTTTTCATCAAAGGCTACACACAAAAGACTTTCTATTCTCGTTTAGTTACATGTAGCTTGTTCTATTTGTACATGTATAAAAATGGAGAAAAATAAAAATCATATATCGGATATCACTTTATCCCTTGGTTATGTACATCCCCATTTTATCCCTTGGTTATCAATATGGCACGATCTTTGACTGCTATGCACATATCTGTACGGTGGTGGCATATTATTTATGGTGGTGGCAACTTGGAAACAACTTTATTTGACCTACAGAGCTGAAAATTAATTACGCAGTACATGTACATGCCATTATGTTCGAAATTTTGGCCCCGGCGCGGCCTCGTGTACATGCGCTTAACAACAACAAAAAACAAGCCACAAAAAAGATAACACTTGCCTTATGTAGTGTGCCTTATGTAGTGTGCCTTATGTAGTGTGCCTTATGTAGTGTGCCTTATGTAGTGTGCCTTATGTAGTGTGCCTTATGTAGTGTGCCTTATGTAGTGTGCCTTATGTAGTGTGTCTTATGTAGTGTGCCTTATGTAGTGTGCCTTATGTAGTGTGCCTTTGTAGTGTGCCTTATGTAGTGTGCCTTATGTAGTGTGCCTTATGTAGTGTGCCTTATGTAGTGTGCCTTATGTAGTGTGCCTTATGTAATGTGCCTTATGTAGTGTGCCTTATGTAGTGTGCCTTATGTAGTGTGCCTTTGTAGTGTGCCTTATGTAGTGTGCCTTATGTAGTGTGCCTTATGTAGTGTGCCTTATGTAGTGTGCCTTATGTAGTGTGCCTTATGTAGTGTGCCTTATGTAGTGTGCCTTATGTAGTGTGCCTTATGTAGTGTGCCTTATGTAGTGTGCCTTATGTAGTGTGCCTTATGTAGTGTGCCTTATGTAGACTGGTCCTTTTATCTTCACCCCAGGGAAGGCTGAAGGGAGGGATGTCAACATTATCAAATGCAGAACAGGACAAACCAGTTCTATTTACAAGTCAGTGACTCCATTGTCAGCAGAACATGAGTACACACCTCCATCCTGTGGTTGGATGTTGGTGATGGCGAGAGTATTAGTGGTAATGTGGGTGTGGTGTACGTGAGGGAAGGAGGAGTTGTTCTTGAAGTTGGAATGGGATATATCATTATACTGCGTATTGATGACACTTCTTCCCTTCAGACATAATGGAGATGTTCTCAAGTACAGTAGCTGGTACGGGACCATGGTATTATGTAACAAGGCCTTCCTGTAAAGTACATACGTACCCCATACCTGATGTAATTAAAAAATAAGAAGTTTAATTAATATTAACTGAGCATATGTTCATGTGGAGGTACGTTTTTTATACTTCCACCATCACTTTACCACTATTTGCATGGGTGCATGTGTGCAGAGGAGTTGGAAGTGGTGTAGCTGATGGAGGCTGTGCATATACATTAAAGAATGAATGAAGGCACCTTCAATTAAAGCACAGCTATAGTCGGTGTAGACAGGAGTAACAGTGTAGATGTGTGCTATACCTTCCCTAGCTGTATGTATAATACCTTTGCTCTACTGAGAAAGGCCCTTGATCAGTTTCACAAAAGATTCAAATTGCGTGTGTAATTCCATTGTCACATATGTGAGTGTGTGTGCTTGGATTGTGTGTTGTGTGTTAATGTACATGTGTTGTGTGCCATGTGCATGTGTGTGTGCGTTGTGTATTTGCATGGATTTGTAATTTGTGTGTGCATGATAGTGATGTATGGAGTTTCTTATCATAATGCTTCCATATCCGTACAAGCCTCTGCAAGTGCATTCTTGCTATTAGTTGAAGTTTGTTTTTGTTATTGTTTTATCTCATTACTTAAAGTATATTTGTGGGGGAAAAAGTGATCAACACATCGACCTCTACAGCTACATGTATGATCAAAAGCAACAGAAAATCTAAGTCATATGCGTAATTGATTTTCAGCTCTGTAGGTCAAATAAAGATGTTTCCAAGTTGTCACCACCATAAATTTAAAAAAATGCCACCACCGTACAGATAAGTGTGCATAGCAGTCGAAGATCGTGCCATATTGGGATGTACATAACCAATTGCAAGGGATAAAGTCATATCCGATATATATGCCATTCAAGTTTTATACATGTACAAATAGAACAAGCTGCACGTAACTAAACGAGATTAAAAAGACTTTTGTGTTAGCCTTTGATGAAAAGATCTGGTCCCTGATTGCTTAGCAGAGTAAAGAGAATTCAGTTTGCATTGCAACCAAAAAGTGTGGCAGTCAAATTGTCTCAGTGCAATCCATGGTTGCTACTGGCCGCACACCTCCTTCAGTCTGCTCATCAGTGGGTACTGTGGTCATGTGGTGATGTTTCCTACACAAGTCACCTCCTGGAGTGGCAGAAGTTACATGTGTTTCTTTGTCCCCCTATGACTTGTCAGCACTATGTGTATGTTCGCCAAAATGATTGAAATTTTGGCCCCGGCGCGGCCTCGTGTACATGCACTTTATAACAACAACAAAAAACAAGCTACAAAAAGGATACATGGAGATATTGACCGTATACTCCCTACCTCTCGCGTGGATGATGCTAGGTACGTAATGCCACACAATTTGTGCCACAAAATTTGTGCCACGCCGCCAGGGGTCCGCTATCTAGGTGCCAAATGTTAACTAGATGTTATAGCGGTATTCACTACTTATACTCTTTAAAAGAGATTCTTCATATTCTTTGCAGTCTAATAAATACATAGCATGTGGCACACAAAGTGTTACTTGATGACTTAAACTGGTCAATACGTGCGTACGCGTATTGCATGGATATAGGCGTATTAATTAATTTAACAATGTTACTTCGATATCAGATGGTGTTTATCAAATCATCGGCTAATATCTTTTAAACTTTACGTTATTACACCACTTCTTTCCTTTTTTACTACATATATGTTACTTGTACGCTTAGCATAACTTATGTATTGAGTTATAATCAAACCATTAACATTTTTTGAATGCTCACGTTAGTGCATGCACCATGTACCAAATGTAACCTTCCTTCCTCCTCCCCAGTGCTGCTTCATTTAGTGGCCTGTGCAGCTGGCCAGCCTCCTCACTTCACCCAGGAGCCCCAGGACACTGTAGTATACAAGACATCCCTGGTGCTGGACTGTACTGCCCAAGGTCACCCCTCCCCCACCATCACATGGTACAGAGAGGACCCTCCAGCCTTAGTCTCTGATGGCCATGTGCTCAATGGCTCACTGCTCATACCCACTGTGGTGGAGGGGGTGGATGCTTCAAGAGGGGGCATCCCCTACCACTGTAGGGCTACCAGTGATCAGTTTGGGACCATCAGAAGCAGAACAGCCACTGTCTACTATGCATGTGAGGTGACCACACAATAGCAGTGGTACAGTTGATGATGTGGTCCTTCTGTTGGCAGTCTTTGGTGAGGGAAAAGATATCACATACAGTGTCAAGAACACATCCAATCCACTTGCTGAAGACAATATTGCCCTTTACTGTAATGTGTCATGGTCCAACCCTCCACCTTCAATAATCTGGGTGGATGGCCTCAACCAAACTGTACCCAGTGATGGGACCAAGTTCCTCTACCTGGAGGGTGGACGATACCTTGCCATCATTGGGGTTGACCCTGTGACTGCACAGAGAGTGTTCTACTGTAGAGTGACCAATGTCTTTGGAAAGCTATCAGTGGACAGTCCAATAAGATATAGGTTTAATATAACTGGTGAGTTCCCTTTCTTCCCAGTACACATGATGAGGACTGTCCCATCCTCTCCCCCAGCTTCTCCAAGGACTGGACTGGTCATCTACAAACCACTTGAAGATGTCACTGCTTATGAAGGAGATACTAATGTCCAGTTCTCTATGGTAGCTGCTGGTGATGGGCCAACATCTTTGAACTGTGCAATTACTTCTGTTCCCTTTGGATCAGTACTACAGACCACAATACTGCCAGTTCAATCTGGAGTAGTTGGATTTATAAGTGGTCAGGTGTCATTAGTGGACAGTGGTACATAGGTGACATGCCTGGTTACTCCTAGATTATCTTATACAGCCACACTGACTGTCCTAGGTGAGTGATGGCATTGGCTGTATTGGTAGCCATCTTGTTCCTCTGACCAGCAAGGGCCAACCTGGTGGTGACCTCAAGTCCTGGGGACAGTTTGGACAACTCTGTGGGCACCAATGTCTCCTTCACCTGTGAGGCCAGTAGAGTGAGCCTGGGGATGAGATGGTACAGGAATGGGGAGGAGGTGTTTCCTGGTCCACGTGTGGTGATCAGTGGGTTCACCATGACCATATATGGTCTGTTGGATGGGGACTTGGGCATGTACCAGTGTTCAGTGTCCAATGGAACCAGCTCAGTTTGGAGACAGTGGAGAGTGGTGGTCTCAAGTGAGTGTGCATATGTGATAAGAGGCCATACATGTACCTGCACAGGTGTGTTTGCTTGTGTAACACATGTACAAACATTTTGTATTAAGAGATGCATGCATTTTTGGATTCAACCTTTATGTTAGTTAATATTTCTCTAATAGGTCTGGTCCCCATTCCCATCAAGGAGTCTGTAGTGGTGGTGGGTGGAGGTGGTGGTACTACTCTGAGGGTACAGATGATGTCATACCCTCCTCCTGACCATGTCCAGTGGTACATGAATGGATCTCTGGTGATGTCCAGTGATCTGTACCTCATCTCCAACATCTCTGTCTCTGACAACTCAATTGTCCCCATCACCTACAGTGCCTCTCTCACCATCTCCTCTGTTAACCTCACTACTCAAGGATTCTACTTGGCCTCCTTCTATGGTTATGTGGGTGTGGTCAACACCTCCTCCATCTTTGTCACACCTCCAGGTAGTAAGATCTTTAGGCACTGAGTTAAATTGGCAGGCATTACATAGAATGCCCATATAATGTATATGTATTTTCTAGAGTGTACAGGCATTACATAGAGTGACCGTATAATGTGTGTGGGTGTGTCAACACTTCCTCCATCTTTGTCACATTTAGGAGTAAGATAAATAATTGTTTTGATTATACAATATATTGCTAATAAAAACCCTAGCAATACTGACATTTAGTGTTTACATTAGCTCCATTTGGATTAAAATTGGCATTATTGTGACACATGCATGTGTGAATGTGTGCCCCTCCCACTACTACCTTCTTCTTTGCCCTCCATCAGGTTTTTTAATACATCTCTCTTCTTCCTACCTCCTCCCCATCCAGTACCAGCTGTTGTCCTTGGAATGGCTGTTCCAGTATGTCTAAAGGCTGGGGGGAGTGTCCAGTTGGTGTGTGAGGTCTATGGATATCCCATTCCAAAAGTTCACTTCTTCAAGGATAACTCCTCCCTCCCCCAAGATGACCACACCCATATCACCTCCAACACTCTCACCATCACCAACATCCAACCACAGGATGGAGGTGTGTACTCATGTTCTGCTGACAATGGAGTCACTGACTACTCCATTGTTCATGAGCTGGTTTACTGCAGTAAGTAGAACTGGTTTGTCCTGTTCTATATTTGATAATGTTGACCTCCCTCCCTTCAGCCTTCCCTGGTGTGGAGATAAAAGGACCAGTCAATCCTGTTGAAGTGGGTGGTCAGGTGGAGGTGGTGTGCAATGAGAGTGGAGCCCCACCCCCTGAGATCAGGTGGATGAAGGATGGAGCACCTCTGGGGAACAGGTCAGGATCTCATCCCCAGACCTACATGTGGGTGGACCTGTCCACCCTGAGGTTGACCAACATAAGGACTGGGGATGAGGGCAACTACACATGTGTTGTCAGTAACATTCTTGGTAATAACAGTGCTACCTTCATGCTGGTGATTGGTGAGTGCAACAACATGTTGCTAAAATAGATACTAGATGACATCTTCCATCTCAGCTTAAATTCACAACACCACACTTCTCTTCACACATTGCACAAAGCAGCATAACTGCCATATGATTGATAGCAATATGCAAGTTGATGTGATGTTAGACTTTTAACTTTTATATTGAACTTGGTTACTCAGGCCTGATATTGCATTTGGCCAAGTAATGACAAGAACTTTACATCACATGTTAGTTGTGCAGCAAGTTATATCATTCTATTGCAGGTCCTTCTGTGTCCCTCACCTCCTCCATCACCATAATCATCAGCCTGTCCCTCATCCTTCCCCTGATCATCACTGGTGCTGCCATCACTCTAGGTCTGCTGTGCATCTACAGACTGCATCTCTGTACCAATAAGGAGGGGGAGGGGCATCAGGAGGAGGTGCATGATGAAGTCATGTGCCCTAAGGATGGAGAACAGTTCAAGATCAGTACTAATGAAGCCTACACAGTCCTCCCTCTGATGGAAGCCAATGTTGCCTATGGTGTACCTTGTCATTAGGCCTCTATCAGATGTTTTAATTCACCATCTTAATTTTGTAATAGCAGTATGTCCCAAGTATCTTTTATGTTGTATCCTGAGGTATCCACCCCCTTAGTACTACCACACCCCTGTACTACCCTAGTGTCTTGGACTTCAATGTTTGATTAGGCTAGGGTTCAATATTTTCATGTACACCTTCAGCCAAAATTCACATTCATCTTGAAATTTAATCTTTGGGATTTAACATGTAATAAGGGTGTGTGGCCAGGCAAATGATGTGATCTGTAAATGTGTTCTAAGGTATGGTTCATGTGCCCTAATAGAGCTAGAAACGTATGAATGTTAGGGTTTAGGGTCAAGAAAAATCAAATTTTATCGGGCTGGTGTCAAATTACACCTTCCCAGCACCTCCATCTCCAAACATTGCACCAAATCTGTGAAAGCAAAAAAATTGATCTGACTCATCCCCAGTCCATGAAGTGGACTGGGCACCATACTCAAAATCCTTAGGCACATCTATGGTTCATGTGTCTGACTGAGTTTACAGCAGTAAGTAGAACTGCTTTGTCCTGTTCTAGATTTGATAATATTGACCTCCCTCCCTTCAGTTAGGGAGTAGTTTCAGTATCTTAGTTCTGTGCGAAGAAGAGTACAAATTCATCTGTTGTAGGAATAGCAAGCCATTAATTAAAATCAAGGCTCACCTTTTTTACTGTCTTTGTTTTGTTTTGTTTTGTTTTTTAATATGTGGGAGCACTCAATTAGAGATACTTCAGCTAAAATACCTTTGGCGCTTAATAAGTGGGCCTATAAAGACCACAGACAAAACATAGCAAAATGTGCAGGACTTGATCACCAGATCCAATGGAGGTGATCACCAGATCCAATGAAGGTGATCCAATCAGCTGAGCTCACATGACTCACCATGACAACAGTTGACCTTCTAACCTTGATCCATCATGCACACAAAGGGAAGGTACATGTAGGGGTTTGTTATAGGTCATGTGATTATCAGCCACAATCATTATTGCCCACAACTTTCAGCATAGACTAAACGTTCTATTGACATTTCAAAATCCAGCTACATAATGTTACATGTACATGTGTATCTTGCTTTTATAGTACTCATGTGATGGTCACATGTCTGGTCATATGGAGGAGTTTTAACCCTTCCAGTACCCTCCCTTCGTACCTGGGTTTCAACCCCTCCAGCACCCTCCCTGCATACCTGGGTTTTAAACTTTCCAGTACCCTCCCTTCATACTCTGAGTTTTAACCCTTCCAGTACCCTCCCATCGTACCTGGGTTTTAATCCTTTCCGTACCCTCATTTCGTACCTGGATTTTAACCCTTCCAGTACCCTCCCATCGTAGCTGGGTTTTAATCCTTCCCGTACCCTCATTTCGTACCTGGATTTTAACCCCTCCCTTCATACCTGGGTTTTAACCCCTCCAGCACCCTCTCTTCATACCTGGGTTTTAACCCTTCCAGTACCCTCCCTTCCTACCTGGGTTTTAACCGTTCCAGCACCCTCCCTTCATACGTTGTCTGGGTACAAGGGTGTGGTCACTGGTTAGTGGGTACAGGGTGTGGCCTGGGTACAAGGGTGTGGTCACTGGTTAGTGGGTACAGGAGTGTGGTTACTGGTAGTGGGTACAGACAGGAGGGTCATTATGAGCACTTGCTCCCCCCCCCTCCCCAGACCCTAGAGCAGCCAGGAGAAGACTTGATATGATCATTCCAACCATAGTCAAGCGGGACATGAGGCTGTTGAGCTGGGGATCATGAAACAGTTCACCTTCTCCTCTGAGCTTCAGGTCAGCTGACTGGACTATCATATATGATGTGATGTGATGTCATTCCCCTGAGCAGCATATGAGTGTCTTAGTGAAGCCCCTCCCCTCTCACGACCCCAAGTTGTTCCATGTCTATGTGAAGGGAGCTCCAGAGAAGATCAGAAAGTTGTGCAGGCCAGAGACAGGTGTGCATTTGAGTGCATCTCTAATTAATGCTTCACTGTGTGGGGGTGTGGTCATATATACATATATATATAATTATAATATTATAATTATAATATATATATAATATTATATATATATATATAATAAATATATAATTATATATATATTCTTTGATGTTCTCAGCTCCTTCACTCAGAAAGAGATGAGGGTATTGCATCGTATTGTCATATCACATGATATCAGGAAAGTTGAACGGTCAGTGTGTGGTAGGTATGGTGTGTGTGTGTGTGTGTGTGTGTGTATGAAATGGGTTTCAAGGCTACGATGTGTTATTGTGCTTTTAATAATTGTGGACTTGGTGGAGTGCAGCTCCTGCCAAGTGGAGGGATACAGTCTTACTAGTTGTCCTTCACTCACTGTCCCTGCTTTGTCGGGTTCATTCCGTTTTAGTCACTAATAACAACGCCCTCCACCATTACTAAATGAAAATGAATATCGTCTTGTAACTTTGACGAAAGTCCATCTTCCTTCTTTACCTTTACCCCCTAAAAGACAACCTCCTCCCCTCTCCCTACCCATCACCTAGGAGACAACCTGCTCACAGTTGTGTCAGTGGCCCGGTAGTGTGGTATGCTAGACCCAGGCCACCAGGCCATCATGGTGAAGGCTGACTCTGCCTCCTCCACACCTTCCACCTCCTCAAGGAAGGGTCTAACCTAGTCTTTCTCCTTAAAAGCACACAAGCCAGGAAACTTGTGGAAAGTTAGCTCCTCTCCCTTCCATACCTCACCTAGTGCTGCCCCCTCCCCCTACCATCCCTCCCCTAGTGCTGTCCCCTCTCCTTCCTCCTCCCCTTTCCATCCCACCCCTAGTGCTGTCCCCTCCCCTCCCTCCTCCCACTTCCATCCCTCTCCTAGTGCTGTCCCCTCCCCTCCGTCCTCCCCTTCCATCCCACCCCTAGTGCTGTCCCCTCCCCTCTCTCCTCCCCCTTCCATCCCACCCCTAGTGGTGTCCCCTCTCCTCCCTCTATCCCCCTTACTTCTCTTCCTTACAAGGTGGGAAACTGTAGGAATTTCAAATTTCACTTATAGCCACCATCACAACATCAAAAGCACACCAAACGTTATAGTACAAACACATCAGAAAAATTAATCAAGAAATATCAATAAATAAAAGGAAACACTACAGACAAATTAACTACCTCATAAAATTCCACACAGGAAGTACATGTAAGGAACTGTTGGGTGAGGTGAGGTCATCGCATCATGCCTGTGTGTGTGCTTGTGTGTGTGCATGTGTGTGTGTGGGGGGGAAGGATTGTAATGCATGTGTATACTTACCTTGTGAGGTCTTCGCAAGGTCAGAGGTATAAGCCACCTCTGACCTTGCCGATCTGAAATTTAGGAAATAGCCAACATGATAACTGCACTACAAAACATTATGGCATGCACACATTGATAATTGCAAGAAAATCATATGAAGAAATAATAAATAAATAGATTGAGGATTACAAAAATAAATAAAAGAAAGACCAGAGGCGAAATAACTTAAACTAAAGATTAAGTAGTCACTTACCAAACCCCCAGTCTTCACCACAAAGATAAGAGATAGATGTGTGCATGCGTGCGTGCATGTGTGTGTGGGAGGGAAGGATATGTGATGCATGTGTATAATTACCTTGTGAGGTCTTCGCAAGGTCAGAGGTATAAGCCACCTCTGACCTTGCCGATCTGAAATTTAGGAAATAGCCAAAATCATAACTGCACTACAAAACATTATGGCATGCACACATTGATAATTGGAAGAAAATCATATGAAGAAATAATAAATAAATAGATTGAGGATTACAAAAATAAATAAAAGAAAGACCAGAGGCGAAATAACTTAAAATAAAGATTAAGTAGTCACTTACCAAACCCCCAGTCTTCACCACAAAGATAAGAGATGGATGTATGTATGTGTGCGTGCATGTGTGTGTGGGAGGGAAGGATATGTAATGCATGTGTATACATACCTTGTGAGGTCTTCGCAAGGTCAGAGGTATAAGCCACCTCTGACCTTGCCGATCTGAAATTTAGGAAATAGCCAACATGATAACTGCAATTACAAAACATTATGGCATGCACACTTTGATAAAATACTATGAAGAAATAGATTGAGGATTACAAAAGAAACACCTTAGGCAGAATAACTAAAACGAAAGATTAAGTAGTCACTTACCAAACCCCCAGTCTTCACCACAAAGATAAGAGATAGATGTCTGTATGTGTGTGTGCATGTGTGTGTGGGGGGGAAGAATTGTAATGCATGTGTATACTTACCTTGTGAGGTCTTCGCAAGGTCAGAGGTATAAGCCACCTCTGACCTTGCCGATCTGAAATTTAGGAAATAGCCAAAATGATAACTGCACTACAAAACATTATGGCATGCACACATATTGATAATTGGAAGAAAATCATATGAAGAAATAATAAATAAATAGATTGAGGATTACAAAAATAAATAAAAGAAAGATCAGAGGCAGAATAACTAAAACGAAAGATTAAGTAGTCACTTACCAAACCCCCAGTCTTCACCACAAAGATAAGAGATGGATGTATGTATGTGTGTGTGCATGTGTGTGTGGGAGGGAAATATATGTAATGCATGTGTTTAACTTACCTTGTGAGGTCTTCGCAAGGTCAGAGGTATAAGCCACCTCTGACCTTGCCGATCTGAAATTTAGGAAATAGCCAACATGATAACTGCACTACAAAACATTATGGCATGCACACATTGATAAAATACTATGAAGAAATAGATTGAGGATTACAAAAGAAACACCTTAGGCAGAATAACTAAAACGAAAGATTAAGTAGTCCCTTACCAAACCCCCAGTCTTCACCAGAAAGATAAAAGATGGATGTGTGTATGTGTGCGTGCATGTGTGTGTGGGAGGAAAATATATGTAATGCATGTGTATACTTACCTTGTGAGTTCTTCACAAGGTCAGAGGTATAAGCCACCTCTGACCTTGCCGATCTGAAATTTAGGAAATAGCCAACATGATAACTGCACTACAAAACATTATGGCATGCACACATTGATAATTGGAAGAAAATGATATGAAGAAATAATAAATAAATAGATTGAGGATTACAAAAATAAATAAAAGAAAGACCAGAGGCAGAATTACTAAAATGAAAGATTAAGTAGTCACTTACCAAACCCCCAGTCTTCACCACAAAGATAAGAGATAGATGTGTGCATGCGTGTGTGGGAGGGAAGGATATGTAATGCATGTGTATACTTACCTTGTGAGGTCTTCGCAAGGTCAGAGGTATAAGCCACCTCTGACCTTGCCGATCTGAAATTTAGGAAATAGCCAACATGATAACTGCACTACAAAACATTATGGCATGCACACATTGATAATTGGAAGAAAATAATATGAAGAAGTAATAAATAAATAGATTGAGGATTACAAAAATAAATAAAAGAAAGACCAGAGGCAGAATAACTAAAATGAAAGATTAAGTAGTCACTTACCAAACCCCCAGTCTTCACCACAAAGATAAGAGATAGATGTGTGCATGCGTGTGTGGGAGGGAAGGATATGTAATGCATGTGTATACTTACCTTGTGAGGTCTTTGCAAGGTCAGAGGTATAAGCCACCTCTGACCTTGCCGATCTGAAATTTAGGAAATAGCCAACATGATAACTGCACTACAAAACATTATGGCATGCAAACATTGATAATTGGAAGAAAATAATATGAAGAAATAATAAATAAATAGATTGAGGATTACAAAAATAAATAAAAGAAAGACCAGAGGCAGAATAACTAAAATGAAAGATTAAGTAGTCACTTACCAAACCCCCAGTCTTCACCAGAAAGATAAGAGATGGATGTCTGTATGTGTGCGTGCATGTGTGTGTGGGAGGGAAGGATATGTAATGCATGTGTATACTTACCTTGTGAGGTCTTCGCAAGGTCAGAGGTATAAGCCACCTCTGACCTTGCCGATCTGAAATTTAGGAAATAGCCAACATGATAACTGCACTACAAAACATTATGGCATGCACACATTGATAATTGGAAGAAAATAATATGAAGAAATAATAAATAAATAGATTGAGGATTACAAAAATAAATAAAAGAAAGACCAGAGGCAGAATAACTAAAATGAAAGATTAAGTAGTCACTTACCAAACCCCCAGTCTTCACCACAAAGATAAGAGATGGATGTCTGTATGTGTGTGTGCATGTGTGTGTGGGAGGGAAGGATATGTAATGCATGTGTGTACTTACCTTGTGAGGTCTTCGCAAGGTCAGAGGTATGAGCCACCTCTGACCTTGCCGATCTGAAATTTAGGAAATAGCCAACATGATAACTGCACTACAAAACATTATGGCATGCACACATTGATAATTGGAAGAAAATCATATGAAGCAATAATAAATAAAAAGATTGAGGATTACAAAAATAAATAAAAAAAAGACCAGAGGCAAAATAACTAAAATGAAAGATTAAGTAGTCACTTACCAAACCCCCAGTCTTCACCACAAAGATAAGAGATAGATGTGTGCATGCGTGTGTGGGAGGGAAGGATATGTAATGCATGAGTATACTTACCTTGTGAGGTCTTCGCAAGGTCAGAGGTATAAGCCACCTCTGACCCTGCCGATCGGAAATTTAGGAAATAGCAAACATGATAACTGCACTACAAAACATTATGGCATGCAAACATTGATAATTGGAAGAAAATCATATGAAGAAATAATAAATAAATAAATAGATTGAGGATTACAAAAATAAATAAAAGAAAGACCAGAGGCAGAATAACTTAAACTAAAGATTAAGTAGTCACTTACCAACCCCCAGTCTTCACCACAAAGATAAGAGATGGATGTGTGCATGCGTGTGTGGGAGGGAAGGATATGTAATGCATGTGTATACTTACCTTGTGAGGTCTTCGCAAGGTCAGAGGTATAAGCCACCTCTGACCTTGCAGATCTGAAATTTAGGAAATAGCCAAAATGATAACTGCACTACAAAACATTATGGCATGCACACATTGATAATTGGAAGAAAATCATATGAAGAAATAATAAATAAATAGATTGAGGATTACATAAATAAAAGAAAGACCAGAGGCGAAATAACTTAAACTAAAGATTAAGTAGTCACTTACCAAACCCCCAGTCTTCACCACAAAGATAAGAGATGGATGTCTGTATGTGTGTGTGCATGTGTGTGTGGGAGGGAAGGATATGTAATGCATGTGTGTACTTACCTTGTGAGGTCTTCGCAAGGTCAGAGGTATGAGCCACCTCTGACCTTGCCGATCTGAAATTTAGGAAATAGCCAACATGATAACTGCACTACAAAACATTATGGCATGCACACATATTGATTATTGGAAGAAAATCATATGAAGAAATAATAAATAAATAGATTGAGGATTACAAAAATAAATAAAAGAAGGACCAGAGGCAGAATAACTAAAATGAAAGATTAAGTAGTCACTTACCAAACCCCCAGTCTTCACCACAAAGATAAGAGATGGATGTATGTATGTGTGCGTGCATGTGTGTGTGGGAGGGAAGGATATGTAATGCATGTGTATACTTACCTTGTGAGGTCTTCGCAAGGTCAGAGGTATAAGCCACCTCTGACCTTGCCGATCTGAAATTTAGGAAATAGCCAACATGATAACTGCAATTACAAAACATTATGGCATGCACACATTGATAATTGGAAGAAAATAATATGAAGAAGTAATAAATAAAAAGATTGAGGATTACAAAAATAAATAAAAGAAAGACCAGAGGCAGAATTACTAAAACGAAAGCTTAAGTAGTCACTTACCAACCCCCCAGTCTTCACCACAAAGATAAGAGATGGATGTGTGTATGTGTGTGTGCATGTGTGTGTGGGAGGGAGGGATCTGTAATGCATGTGTATACTTACCTTGTGAGGTCTTCGCAAGGTCAGAGGTATGAGCCACCTCTGACCTTGCCGATCTGAAATTTAGGAAATAGCCAACATGATAACTGCACTACAAAACATTATGGCATGCACACATATTGATAATTGGAAGAAAATCATATGAAGAAATAATAAATAAATAGATTGAGGATTACAAAAATAAATAAAAGAAAGACCAGAGGCAGAATAACTAAAATGAAAGATTAAGTAGTCACTTACCAAACCCCCAGTCTTCACCACAAAGATAAGAGATAGATGTGTGCATGCGTGTGTGGGAGGGAAGGATATGTAATGCATGTGTATACTTACCTTGTGAGGTCTTCGCAAGGTCAGAGGTATAAGCCACCTCTGACCTTGCAGATCTGAAATTTAGGAAATAGCCAAAATGATAACTGCACTACAAAACATTATGGCATGCACACATTGATAATTGGAAGAAAATCATATGAAGAAATAATAAATAAATAGATTGAGGATTACAAAAATAAATAAAAGAAAGACCAGAGGCAGAATAACTAAAACGAAAGATTATATAGTCACTTACCAACCCCCCAGTCTTCACCACAAAGATAAGAGATGGATGTGTGTATGTGTGCGTGCATGTGTGTGTGGGAGGGAAGGATATGTGATGCATGTGTATAATTACCTTGTGAGGTCTTCGCAAGGTCAGAGGTATAAGCCACCTCTGACCTTGCCGATCGGAAATTTAGGAAATAGCAAACATGATAACTGCACTACAAAACATTATGGCATGCACACATTGATAATTGGAAGAAAATCATATGAAGAAATAATAAATAAATAGATTGAGGATTACAAAAAAAAAGACCAGAGGCATAATAACTTAAACTAAAGATTAAGTAGTCACTTACCAAACCCCCAGTCTTCACCACAAAGTTAAGAGATGGATGTGTGCATGCGTGTGTGGGAGGGAAGGATATGTAATGCATGTGTATACTTACCTTGTGAGGTCTTCGCAAGGTCAGAGGTATAAGCCACCTCTGACCTTGCAGATCTGAAATTTAGGAAATAGCCAAAATGATAACTGCACTACAAAACATTATGGCATGCACACATTGATAATTGGAAGAAAATCATATGAAGAAATAATAAATAAATAGATTGAGGATTACAAAAATAAATAAAAGAAAGACCAGAGGCGAAATAACTTAAACTAAAGATTAAGTAGTCACTTACCAAACCCCCAGTCTTCACCACAAAGATAAGAGATGGATGTATGTATGTGTGCGTGCATGTGTGTGTGGGAGGGAAGGATATGTAATGCATGTGTATACTTACCTTGTGAGGTCTTCGCAAGGTCAGAGGTATAAGCCACCTCTGACCTTGCCGATCTGAAATTTAGGAAATAGCCAACATGATAACTGCACTACAAAACATTATGGCATGCACACATTGATAATTGGAAGAAAATAATATGAAGAAATAATAAATAAAAAGATTGAGGATTACAAAAATAAATAAAAGAAAGACCAGAGGCAGAATAACTAAAATGAAAGATTAAGTAGTCACTTACCAAACCCCCAGTCTTCACCACAAAGATAAGAGATGGATGTCTGTATGTGTGTGTGCATGTGTGTGTGGGAGGGAAGGATATGTAATGCATGTGTGTACTTACCTTGTGAGGTCTTCGCAAGGTCAGAGGTATGAGCCACCTCTGACCTTGCCGATCTGAAATTTAGGAAATAGCCAACATGATAACTGCACTACAAAACATTATGGCATGCACACATATTGATAATTGGAAGAAAATCATATGAAGAAATAATAAATAAATAGATTGAGGATTACAAAAATAAATAAAAGAAAGACCAGAGGCAGAATAACTAAAATGAAAGATTAAGTAGTCACTTACCAAACCCCCAGTCTTCACCACAAAGATAAGAGATAGATGTGTGCATGCGTGTGTGGGAGGGAAGGATATGTAATGCATGTGTATACTTACCTTGTGAGGTCTTCGCAAGGTCAGAGGTATAAGCCACCTCTGACCTTGCCGATCTGAAATTTAGGAAATAGCCAAAATGATAACTGCACTACAAAACATTATGGCATGCACACATTGATAATTGGAAGAAAATCATATGAAGAAATAATAAATAAATAGATTGAGGATTACAAAAATAAATAAAAGAAAGACCAGAGGCGAAATAACTTAAACTAAAGATTAAGTAGTCACTTACCAAACCCCCAGTCTTCACCACAAAGATAAGAGATGGATGTATGTATGTGTGCGTGCATGTGTGTGTGGGAGGGAAGGATATGTAATGCATGTGTATACTTACCTTGTGAGGTCTTCGCAAGGTCAGAGGTATAAGCCACCTCTGACCTTGCCGATCTGAAATTTAGGAAATAGCCAACATGATAACTGCACTACAAAACATTATGGCATGCACACATTGATAATTGGAAGTAAATAATATGAAGAAATAATAAATAAAAAGGTTGAGGATTACAAAAATAAATAAAAGAAAGACCAGAGGCAGAATAACTAAAATGAAAGATTAAGTAGTCACTTACCAAACCCCCAGTCTTCACCACAAAGATAAGAGATGGATGTATGTATGTGTGTGTGCATGTGTGTGTGGGAGGGAAGGATATGTAATGCATGTGTATACTTACCTTGTGAGGTCTTCGCAAGGTCAGAGGTATAAGCCACCTCTGACCTTGCCGATCTGAAATTTAGGAAATAGCCAACATGATAACTGCACTACAAAACATTATGGCATGCACACATTGATAATTGGAAGAAAATAATATGAAGAAATAATAAATAAAAAGATTGAGGATTACAAAAATAAATAAAAGAAAGACCAGAGGCAGAATAACTAAAATGAAAGATTAAGTAGTCACTTACCAAACCCCCAGTCTTCACCACAAAGATAAGAGATAGATGTGTGCATGCGTGTGTGGGAGGGAAGGATATGTAATGCATGAGTATACTTACCTTGTGAGGTCTTCGCAAGGTCAGAGGTATAAGCCACCTCTGACCTTGCCGATCTGAAATTTAGGAAATAGCCAACATGATAACTGCACTACAAAACATTATGGCATGCACACATTGATAATTGGAAGAAAATAATATGAAGAAATAATAAATAAAAAGATTGAGGATTACAAAAATAAATAAAAGAAAGACCAGAGGCGAAATAACTAAAATGAAAGATTAAGTAGTCACTTACCAAACCCCCAGTCTTCACCACAAAGATAAGAGATGGATGTATGTATGTGTGCGTGCATGTGTGTGTGGGAGGGAAGGATATGTAATGCATGTGTATACTTACCTTGTGAGGTCTTCGCAAGGTCAGAGGTATGAGCCACCTCTGACCTTGCCGATCTGAAATTTAGGAAATAGCCAACATGATAACTGCACTACAAAACATTATGGCATGCACACATTGATAATTGGAAGAAAATAATATGAAGAAATAATAAATAAAAAGATTGAGGATTACAAAAATAAATAAAAGAAAGACCAGAGGCAGAATAACTAAAATGAAAGATTAAGTAGTCACTTACCAAACCCCCAGTCTTCACCACAAAGATAAGAGATAGATGTGTGCATGCGTGTGTGGGAGGGAAGGATATGTAATGCATGAGTATACTTACCTTGTGAGGTCTTCGCAAGGTCAGAGGTATAAGCCACCTCTGACCTTGCCGATCGGAAATTTAGGAAATAGCAAACATGATAACTGCACTACAAAACATTATGGCATGCAAACATTGATAATTGGAAGAAAATCATATGAAGAAATAATAAATAAATAAATAGATTGAGGATTACAAAAATAAATAAAAGAAAGACCAGAGGCAGAATAACTTAAACTAAAGATTAAGTAGTCACTTACCAACCCCCAGTCTTCACCACAAAGATAAGAGATGGATGTGTGCATGCGTGTGTGGGAGGGAAGGATATGTAATGCATGTGTATACTTACCTTGTGAGGTCTTCGCAAGGTCAGAGGTATAAGCCACCACTGACCTTGCAGATCTGAAATTTAGGAAATAGCCAAAATGATAACTGCACTACAAAACATTATGGCATGCACACATTGATAATTGGAAGAAAATCATATGAAGAAATAATAAATAAATAGATTGAGGATTACAAAAATAAATAAAAGAAAGACCAGAGGCGAAATAACTTAAACTAAAGATTAAGTAGTCACTTACCAAACCCCCAGTCGTCACCACAAAGATAAGAGATGGATGTATGTATGTGTGCGTGCATGTGTGTGTGGGAGGGAAGGATATGTAATGCATGTGTATACTTACCTTGTGAGGTCTTCGCAAGGTCAGAGGTATAAGCCACCTCTGACCTTGCCGATCTGAAATTTAGGAAATAGCCAACATGATAACTGCACTACAAAACATTATGGCATGCACACATTGATAATTGGAAGAAAATAATATGAAGAAATAATAAATAAAAAGATTGAGGATTATAAAAGAAAGACCAGAGGCAGAATAACTAAAATGAAAGATTAAGTAGTCACTTACCAAACCCCCAGTCTTCACCACAAAGATAAGAGATGGATATCTGTATGTGTGTGTGCATGTGTGTGTGGGAGGGAAGGATATGTAATGCATGTGTGTACTTACCTTGTGAGGTCTTCGCAAGGTCAGAGGTATAAGCCACCTCTGACCTTGCCGATCTGAAATTTAGGAAATAGCCAACATGATAACTGCACTACAAAACATTATGGCATGCACACATATTGATAATTGGAAGAAAATCATATGAAGAAATAATAAATAAATAGATTGAGGATTACAAAAATAAATAAAAGAAAGACCAGAGGCAGAATAACTAAAATGAAAGATTAAGTAGTCACTTACCAAACCCCCAGTCTTCACCACAAAGATAAGAGATAGATGTGTGCATGCGTGTGTGGGAGGGAAGGATATGTAATGCATGTGTATACTTACCTTGTGAGGTCTTCGCAAGGTCAGAGGTATAAGCCACCTCTGACCTTGCAGATCTGAAATTTAGGAAATAGCCAAAATGATAACTGCACTACAAAACATTATGGCATGCACACATTGATAATTGGAAGAAAATCATATGAAGAAATAATAAATAAATAGATTGAGGATTACAAAAATAAATAAAAGAAAGACCAGAGGCGAAATAACTTAAACTAAAGATTAAGTAGTCACTTACCAAACCCCCAGTCTTCACCACAAAGATAAGAGATGGATGTCTGTATGTGTGTGTGCATGTGTGTGTGGGAGGGAAGGATATGTAATGCATGTGTGTACTTACCTTGTGAGGTCTTCGCAAGGTCAGAGGTATGAGCCACCTCTGACCTTGCCGATCTGAAATTTAGGAAATAGCCAACATGATAACTGCACTACAAAACATTATGGCATGCACACATATTGATAATTGGAAGAAAATCATATGAAGAAATAATAAATAAAAAGATTGAGGATTACAAAAATAAATAAAAGAAAGACCAGAGGCAGAATAACTAAAATGAAAGATTAAGTAGTCACTTACCAAACCCCCAGTCTTCACCACAAAGATAAGAGATGGATGTGTGTATGTGTGCGTGCATGTGTGTGTGGGAAGGAAATATATGTAATGCATGAGTATACTTACCTTGTGAGGTCTTCGCAAGGTCAGAGGTATAAGCCACCTCTGACCTTGCCGATCGGAAATTTAGGAAATAGCAAACATGATAACTGCACTACAAAACATTATGGCATGCAAACATTGATAATTGGAAGAAAATCATATGAAGAAATAATAAATAAATAGATTGAGGATTACAAAAATAAATAAAAGAAAGACCAGAGGCAGAATAACTAAAATGAAAGATTAAGTAGTCACTTACCAAACCCCCAGTCTTCACCAGAAAGATAAGAGATGGATGTGTGTATGTGTGCGTGGGAGGGAAGGATATGTAATGCATGTGTATACTTACCTAGAGATGTCTTCGCAATGTCAGTGGTCATCGGACGAAAACGTACGTACGCGTATACATGTAGAGGATGTTACACGCGCGCGAAACTACATGCACGTACTTATAATATCACTTTATTCGTAATGTTGGGTATACCAGATAATACTTACCTAGAGATGTCTTTGCAAGGTCAGTGGTCATCGGACGAAAACGTACGTAACGCTACTGTCACGCGCGTACTTATAAATTATGTCACTTTAGTTGGACCTCCCCGCACGTGATATACATGTATAGCAACGTTACTAATTAACCATTAACAAATATATTAAATACGTATTAACGTTCTGTAAGTTACGTTGTAATTAAAACAGATGGTCCAAAAAACACATGACATCAATTCAAAATAGGGAGCAAATACAAAACGATCAGACCAGTCAAACGTAGAGTAAATGATGTGTCAGACACCGATACTTTTTGTATACGTAGCGCGCAAATGATAATAAGATTACGTGATCTTCACGCACGTGATATATAGCAACTGAATACACAGTCACATATGTTACGTAGTAAACAATATAAATCACTTTTATATGAATTTTGTACGTTAATTCGTACGCCCACGCATGAGGAAACAACTTCGCGTCAATGGGTTAACATGGCGCAAAGTGCTCAAAGATTTAAGTCTATCAGTCGTAACAACTTGAAACACGCGTACGCAACCGGTTTGATAGTACGATATAAAAAAGAATGCTTTTAATTTTAACTACATTAGCAGCCCATGCCAAAGCGAAAACGTCTACAAGTAGGTACCCCCGCCTACCTCACTGATGTCTATAATCGGTGTAACTCACGTGATCCTGTCATGTTGGATGCATTCTGATGCAAGCATGGGCGCTAGTTATCCAAAACTGTGGGATAAAAATAGCAGAGCCTCAAACAGACTGACGTACAAAATGCAGCCACGCAATAAGATTACTTAAGCCCTGTAACTGCACTAAAGCAACTGACTTACCAGAGGCACCAAAACGGTATAGCTTGCTTGCGTCGCTCGCCGAGAAGCCAGGCAAAAAAAACAGCACGTGCAATAATTGTTCCTGTTATAATGCATAAAGTACACTTGAGAACAAGAGCCAGGATCCAAAGATGGCCCACTAAAATGAATACAATCATATTAACACACACGCGACATCAAAGGCGAACACAACCGCAAACCTATTTCACTTTTGTAGTTGTAGTTTGTATACATGTATCGCAAGAAAGTACTGAGCAAAGGACACTAGCAACAGGCAGCAACGTTAATGCTAACAACCAATAACTTCCCACACTTACCGAAAAAGAAACTACATGCAGCATGGTTTTGAAATTGGCGCACTCCTTTCGCGCATGCGAAGTACAACGAATATTGAATAATTAGGAAATACGGTATTAGAAAGTCGATAAAAAAACGTTATCCCAAGAAAGTGACTCCTCCAGGGCGGCCATTTTAATGGTGTCGTAGTCTCGTACTCAGACCCAAATTATCGATACAACTATTCCTACAGTGGCGTACGTGGCGCGCCATCACCTATGTATCAGATAGGCGGTGCTACCAGACATTATGTACTTGCTTACAACTAATGTATGTGCTTATGGCGGAAATAACCTTTGAATGCTAATGGCGTTACCTTGGCATTGGTTATCCGCGTTTAATGTATCTTTTTCATGATATGAATGAATGAATATTAAAGGCACATGACAATAATAATGAAGTTATTAAAGAACACACCAAGTCATTACAGAACACATCAACAACACACCCAGTTATATACATAATGTGAACACACCAACATAACATACCAAGTTATTAAATAAGACACCAAGTTATTACAGAACACATACGTACATGTACCAAGTTATTATAGAACATAGCAGCTAGCTATGGATGTAGAATTCTAAAGGTTGGGAATTATGCTAATTTTGTTTTATTTGATTACATGGTGGCACCCTTATGTATATACATTACTACTACATTAGATAACATGTACGTATAAAAGCACGTACTACGTACAAGTGTTATGCCCATGCACACGCATAAGCCATAACTACACGCTCACCTGGTAGTAGTAGTGTTAACGTATGACTACATTTTGGATGGTGGCTCTTCACACTTCTGCGGTGCCATTTGGACGGTTTCCAGAAGCGAATGCCTGTATTGCTCGGATGCGGGCCCTCTCTCGACCTATCAGGCGCGCAAGGCGTATCGAGGTTGTGGTGAGTCAGCGGAATGTGTCCATTGAAAGTAAAGCTAGGATGGATACGAATTATGCCACTTACCATTTGGATGGCTTGGAGTCAAGTCGAACACCTTTAAACAGAAGAAAGTCGGCCATGGCCAGAAACGTTATTTCAACCCTCGCGGACCAGCAATGTCCAGCATGCAGTGAGCGAGAACAAAGCCATTGTCCTACTTGTCAGCCTCGCGGCGCCGGAGATACTCTAGTGCACGTGAGCTCTCTCAAGGTACATGGCTGTACAGCTGGAGCGCTCCAGTTGGCACTTCAAATACAGGCCGCCCCTGTGGTCCTGTCCAACTGACACTACTCAGTGCAGTGCAGTGACGTCATGACAGTTGTAATCAGAATTAATCGCAATAACCAATACTATATATACTATACTATACCGGTAGAATAATTAATTAATCCCCAAACTCGTATTATATTACTGACTGGAACGAGATCTATATAATAACCCCAACATCTACATGAAGTCTAAAATATTTCACCCGGGAATTACGAGAATTATGACCTGATAATGCTTGACACCACTACATGTATACCATTAAAACGATATCATTTCACCAGGCCGGCCCAGGCAGATGTCAGCCAGAAACCATCCACAACAGAGAATAAAAAACCTTTTTATACAACACACCACGTCAAGAAATTGAGGTTTACTCCTAAACATTTTTTGCGCCATTACGACTACAGTTGAAGAGTTATTCAAATCTTTTATTTATGTACTTAATTTAAGCCGAGGGTGTTTTAGATTTTATTGTATCCTAATTAAATTTACATCAGCAATTATAACCACAGCCCATGCTTTAGGAATATCTACAGCACTTTGAAAAAAGAACACCCAGGTATTCAACATCCAAAACTAGTTAAAACTAATGTTAATAATATTAATCATAATTATACTGATTATACAGATTATACATTAAACATTATTATATTTCCGATAGGTAACCAACTAACAGAATAGTGCAAAATTACTTACTCTTATATAGTAAGTTAAACACCAGCGAGTTTCTGTCATCTATGACATGTACCTCTCCTTGTCTTACTTGGTGCTCCTATAGGGACTACCTTTCCTGTGGAAATTATGCAGCTTCAAAGCGTTCAGAGGCCATGAGGTTGTTATCCAGACTGGTAGAAGTAGGGGCCTCTGACACTCAGGAGGCTTTATTCTTTCCTCCTCCCCAGTTCTGCTTCATTTAGTGGCCTGTGCAGCTGGCCAGCCTCCTCACTTCACCCAGGAGCCCCAGGACACTGTAGTATACAAGACATCCCTGGTGCTGGACTGTAATGCCCAAGGTCACCCCTCCCCCACCATCACATAGTACAGAGGGGACCCTCCAACCTTAGTCTCTGATGGCCATGTGCTCAATGGCTCAATGCTCATATCCACTGTGGTGGAGGGGGTGGATGCTTCCAGAGGGGGCATCCCTTACCACTGTAGGGCTACCAGTGATCCGTTTGGGACCATCAGAAGCAGAACAGCCACTGTCTACTATGCATGTGAGGTGACCACACAATAACAGTGGTACAGTTGATGATGTGGTCCTTCTGTTGGCAGTCTTTGGTGAGGGAGAATATATCACATACAGTGTCAAGAACACATCCAATCCATGTGCTGAAAACATTGTGGCCCTTTACTGTAATGTGTCATGGTCCAACCCTCCACCTTCAATAATCTGAGTGGATGGCCTCAACCAAACTGTACCCAGTGATGGGACCAAGTTCCTCTACCTGGAGGGTGGACGATACCTTGCCATCATTGGAGTTGACCCTGTGACTGCACAGAGAGTGTTCCACTGTAGAGTGACCAATGTCTTTGGAATGCTACCAGTGGACAGCCCAACACAATATAGGTTTAACATAACTGGTGAGTCCACTTTCTTCCCAGTACACATGATGAGGTCTATCCCATCCTCTCCCCCAGCTTCTCCAAGGGCTGGACTGGTCATCTACAAACCACTTGAAGATGTCACTGCTTATGAAGGAAATAGTAATGTCCAGTTCTCTATGGTAGCGGCTGGTGATGGGCCAACATCTTTGAGCTGTGCAATTACTTCTGTTCCTGTTGGATCAGTACTACAGACCACAAAACTAACATTTGGATCAGAAGTAGCAATAGTGGAAAGAGGTCCAGTGTCATTAGTGGACAGTGGTACAGAGGTGACATGCCTGGTCACTCCTAGCATGTCTTACACTGCCACACTGACTGTCCTAGGTGAGTGATGACATTGGCTGTATTGGCAGCCATCTTGTTCCTCTGACTAGCAAGGGCCAACCTGGTGGTGACCTCAAGTCCTGGGGACAATTTGGACAACTCTGTGGGCACCAATGTCTCAGTATACAGTGGAGTGGGCCTGGGGATGAGGTGGTACAGGACTGGGGAGGAGGTGTTTCCTGGTTCACGTGTGGTGATCAGTGGGTTCACCATGACCATTTATAGTCTGTTGGATGGGGACTTGGGCATGTACCAGTGTTAAGTGTCCAATGGAACCAGCTCAGTTTGGAGACAGTGGAGAGTGGTGGTCTCAAGTGAGTGTGCATATGTGATAAGAGACTGCACATGTACCTGCACAGGTGTGTTTGCTTGTGTAACACATGTACAAACATTTTGTATTAAGAGATGCATGCATTTTGGATTCAACCATTATGTTCGTTAATATTGCTCTAACAGGTCTGGTCCCCATTCCCATCAAGGAGTCTGTAGTGGTGGTGGGTGGAGGTGGTGGTACTACTCTGATGGTACAGGTGATGTCATACCCTCCTCCTGACCATGTCCAGTGGTACATGAATGGCTCTCTGGTGATGTCCAGTGATCTGTACTTCATCTCCAACATCTCTGTCTCTGACAACTCAACTGTCCACCATCTCCTCTGTTAACCTCACTACTCAAGGATTCTACTTGGCCTCCTTCTATGGTTATGTGGGTGTGGTCAACACCTCCTCCATTTTTGTCACACCTCCAGGTAGTAAGATCTTAGGCACTGAGTTAAATTGGTGGGCATTACCTAGAATGCCCATATAATGTACAGGCATTTCCTAGAGTGTACAGGCATTACCTAGTATGACCGTATAATGTATGTGGGTGTGGTCAACACTTCCTTCATCTTTGTCACATTTAGGAGTAAGATAAATAATTGTTTTGATTATACAATATACTGCTAATAATAACCCTAGCATTACATCATAGGGGCTAACATTTATGTGTGTAAAAAGTTTACATTAGCTCCATTTGGATTAAAATTGGCATTATTGTGATACATGCATGTGTGAATGTGTGCCCCTCCCACTACTACCTTCTTCTTTGCCCTCCATCAGGTTTTTAAATACATCTCTCTTCTTCCTACTCCTCCCCATCCAGTACCAGCTGTTGTCCTTGGAATGGCTGTTCCACTATGTCTGAAGGCTGGGGGGAGTGTCCAGTTGGTGTGTGAGGTCTATGGATATCCCATTCCAACTGTTCACTTCTTCAAGGACAACTCCTCCCTCCCCTACCAACACTCTCACCATCACCAACATCCAACCACAGGATGGAGGTGTGTACTCATGTTCTGCTGACAATGAAGTCCCTGACTACTCCATTGGTCATGAGCTGGTTTACTGCAGTAAGGAGAACTGGTTTGTCCTGTTCTATATTTGATAATGTTGACCTCCCTCCCTTCAGCCTTCCCTGGTGTGGAGATAAAAGGACCAGTCAATCCTGTTGAGGTGGGTGGTCAGGTGGAGGTGGTGTGCAATGGGAGTGGAGCCCCACCCCCTGAGATCAGGTGGATGAAGGATGGAGCACCTCTAGGGAACTGTTCAGGATCTCATCCCCAGACCTACATGTGGGCAAATCCCTCCTCTCTGAGATTGACCAACATAAGGACTGGGGATGAGGGCAACTACATATATGTTGTCAGTAACATTCTTGGTAATAACAGTGCTACCTTCATGCTGGTGATTGGTGAGTGCAATGGAAGGAAAAGAAATGTTGCTAAAATAGATACTAGATGACATCTTCCATCTCAATTTAAATTCACAACTCCACACTTCTCTTCACACATTGCACAAAGCAGCATAACTGCCATATGATTGATAGCAATGTGCATGTTGATGTGATGTTAGTAAGAATTAATGCAACCATACCATTCCCAATACTTTTATATTGAACTTGGTTACTCAGGCCTGATATTGTTGTCTCATTGAAGTATCATCTTCATGCTTCATTTGGCCAACTAATGACAAGAACTTGACATCACATGTTTGTTGTGCAGCAAGTTATATCATTCTATTGCAGGTCCTTCTGTGTCCCTCACCTCCTCCATCACCATAATCATCAGCCTGTCCCTCATCCTTCCCCTGATCATCACTGGTGCTGCCATCACTCTAGGTCTGGTGTGCATCTACAGACTGCATCTCTGTACCAATAAGGAGGGGGAGGAGCATCAGGAGGAGGTGCATGATGAGGTCATGTGCCCTAAGGATGGAGAACAATTCAAGATCAGTACTAATGAAGCCTACACAGTCCTCCCTCTGATGGAAGCCAATGTTGCCTATGGTGTAACTTGTCATTAGGCATATACTGCCACTATCAGATGCTTTGATTCACCAACTTAATTTTGTAATAGCTGTGTGTCCCAAGTATCTTTTATGTTGTACCCTGAGGTATCCACCCCCTTAGTACTACCACACCCCTGTACTACCCTAGTGTCTTGGACTTCAATGTTTGATTAGGCTAGGGCTCAATATTTTCATGTACACCTTAACCAAAATTCACATCCACTTGAAATTTAATCATCAGTTAATTTGGGATTGAACGTTAATAAGGGGGTGCAGCCAGGCAAATGATGTGATCTGTAAATGTGTTCTAAGGTTTCAAGTGCCCTAATAGAGCTAGAAGCATAGAGATATTAGGGTTTAGGGTCAAGCCAAATCAAATTTTATCGGGCTGGTGTCAAATTACACCTTCCCAGCACCTCCATCTCCAAACATTGCACCAAATATGTGAAAGCAAAAAATTGGCCCGGCCCATCCCCAGTCGATTAATTGGACTAGGCACCATACTCAAAATCCTTAGGCACGTTTATGGTTCATGTGTCTGACTGAGTTTACAGCAGTAAGTAGAACTGATATGTCCTTTTCTATTTGTGTTGACCTCCCTCCCTTCAGTTAGGGAGTTTCGCAGTTTTTGCATTATCTTAGTTCTGTGCTACGAATGTTGTAGTAACAGCAAGCCATTGATTAGAATCACTTCTTCAGTCTTTGTTGTTTTTTCATTTTGCATTTTTATATCTTGACAATAACCTGTTCAATAACTTGGGTTACTTTCACATATGGACTATTATATAAATACATTACACTCCTCTTTTTACATGTTTAATTCAATATCTCTCAGGTTGTCAGATGCTGGTACCAGCTCTGATTTGTGTGCAATGATACTTGCAGGCTGAATGCCTCCTCCTTGCTGTGGAGTGTATGGAAGTTCTGTGCCACACATGCAATCACTTAGTAACATTAATACAAGCTGTGTAACTTCACTCCATATCACAGCATGAATTGACGGTAATGTTAATTATACAAAAAAAATTGTTAGCATCATGCAGTGTGTGTGTCAATGTGTGTATATTTGTGTATGTGTATGTTCTTATGTGATTGCATGCAGTCATTTTAATTAGGATCCATTCACAGATGCACATAATGCACTAAGAGTGTAAGTGTAAATATATGTAGGCAGCAGTTCACAAATCATTCACAAAATTGCCTCTGATGTGACAGGTCACACCTCCTTGATGCTACACAATAAGCACCCATCATCTGCCACATTAAGGAATGGTGCATTTCACAAAACGTCTCATGCAGTGGAAACCGGTACCATTTTTTGGTGGCATCACCAGGAATGTACTTTTGTATTTAGAGTTTGGCTTGTAATTGGCAACCTACTGAGTTTTTTGTTAAATTTTGCATGCTCCTCCATTTTATATGTTGGTTATCACAGCTTTTCTTCTTTTTATCAGAACATAGATTGCATGGCCATGTATTTATGTTGTTGCTGTAGCTATTATGCATGGTAAGTGCTGTATTGTGTCTGATGGCTGTGGGGTGTATCCATGCTGACCTTAGCCTTAATACAGGAAAACTTATAATATTAGTGCAGACAAACCATAATACAAGAGGCACAAAACCTCATTATGTAAGGGTATGAGGCAAACACTGAGATGAAATGTAGTTAAAATCTTTATGGAGTGATCACCTGTAGTTGATACCTAGCCTCGTCCCCAGGCCCTGTTTTATTAAAGTTACGGGGGGAAAAACAGGGCCTGGTAGACACTGCCAGGGTCGAAGTGCGCATGCGCTAGTTTGTCCCAGAATACCTGGGGTAACCGTAATTTCCTTTTGGAAACCATTCCGTATACTCGTCTGATTTCGCGATGGCGTATGCTGCTCGCCTGATTTCGTTCGTTAAGACACGATAAAGAATAAGCCACCGCTTCTCGGAACTCAAGAGAATACGCCATCGCGAAAACAGACGAGTATACGGAATGGTTTCCAAAAGGAAATTACGGTTACCCCAGGTATTCTGGGACAAACTAGCGCATGCGCGCTTCGACCCTGGCAGTGTCTACCAGACCCTGTTTTTCCCCCCATAACTTTAATAAAACAGGGCCTGGGGACGAGGCTAGTTGATACCATACCAACCTTTAATTTAGCTGCTATGGCATATGGGGCAAATACCTGCAACTGATGTCATCGCAAAGAAGAAAAAAACCTTTCAACAACAATTGGATTATATTCATAGTCCTGATCCCAGTTATTGCTCAATAATCCAGCTAGAATCTTACAACGAACCTGGGATTGATTATTTTCTCATCCGTGGTGCAATGCATGGCAATCAATTCCATGCCATGCTGGGATTCTACCTGAGTTTGTCAAATAAAAACCAGGATAAGATTGATTTCCATCCTGGATGTTAGGATATTTTGTAGAAGAGCCATGCAAGTATGCCCATGCAAAATAAATTAACTTTTATACTCCCATTGGTGTGCACTTTTGCAGCATTGGGATTAACCTCTTAGGGTGATGATGGGGAGGAGGTAGTTATCTTAAGCTTGGTCATAATTTAGCACACTAGCCAGCTGGGCAGGCCAAAGTGGTATGAGTATGTTACCTAGGGTACCAGTTAGGGTACAATGCTAAAGGGTTGAATTTAACACCATCAGCCAAAGGTATTCACAAATCACTTTTATTCACTTTCAAAATAAATCCTAAGATAACTCAAAATTTAAAAAGTATAATAATCTTAATAATGGGTTGGGGCCGGTGATCAAAATCTGGTGCCAAATTACACCTTCCTGGTACCTCCATCTCTAAACATTGCATAAATGTGTCACATCCAAAAATCTATCTGGATGTGTGGTTCATGTTAAGGTGTGGTACAGTAGTAGTAGTTAATATTAACCCTCCTCCTTCAGCTACGTACCGAGGTATGACATGTAATTATACTGTAGTATGTCTTTACTCCTGATGTAGTGTGCCTTATGTAGTGTGCCTTATGTAGTGTGCCTTATGTAGTGTGTCTTATGTAGTGTGCCTTATGTAGTGTGCCTTATGTAGTGTGCCTTATGTAGTGTGCCTTATGTAGTGTGCCTTAATTATGTAGTGTGCCTTATGTAGTGTGCCTTATGTAGTGTGCCTTATGTAGTGTGCCTTATGTAGTGTGCCTTATGTAGTGTGCCTTATGTAGTGTGTCTTATGTAGTGTGCCTTATGTAGTGTGTCTTATGTAGTGTGCCTTATGTAGTGTGCCTTATGTAGTGTGCCTTATGTAGTGTGCCTTATGTAGTGTGCCTTATGTAGTGTGCCTTATGTAGTGTGCCTTATGTAGTGTGCCTTATGTAGTGTGCCTTATGTAGTGTGCCTTATGTAGTGTGTCTTATGTAGTGTGCCTTATGTAGTGTGCCTTATGTAGTGTGCCTTATGTAGTGTGCCTTATGTAGTGTGCCTTATGTAGTGTGCCTTATGTAGTGTGCCTTATGTAGTGTGCCTTATGTAGTGTGCCTTATGTAGTGTGCCTTATGTAGTGTGCCTTATGTAGTGTGCCTTATATAGAGTGCCTTATATGTAGAGTGCCTATATGTAGTGTAGGATTAGTATGAACAAGTTTGTAGTTACAATCATAGATAAAGTAGATGAATTCAATGCATGAACATACCAGATATATATTATGATGATTGGAAACTGCACAATACCTGAAGAGATGCATGATATGTGCTTATGGGATGTGTGCATATGTATGTATATACATGTCTTTCTCCAATAAGTAGCCCCAGTTACATATCAGCTACAAATTCAGCACTGGTTAACTTACCAGACCATAAGGTGGCGATGAAAAGCCTGGAAAAGTATGGAGGCACCACCCTTTCACCTATGAACCACATCAACCACCAATCTATCCTATACCATCCAATATTAAGACAGGTAGAACCAGTTACCATGTCAACTAAGGTGTGATGTTGTAGTAATAGTGAGCCATTAATTACAATCAAGTGCTACTTTTCTTTCCTTTCATGACTGCATGGCCAATAACATGTTCAATATATTGAGTTACCTGCGTGTGTACACATAGAATACTGAATAAAAATCCTTTTTTTACATTCACATCAGTCTGAGGTGGTTGGATGCTGGTACCAGTTGTGGTTTGTGTCCAGGAAACTGATGACCATCACAGTGATGTACAGCCCGAAGCAGAACAACTGCAGAGGGCAGCAATGACACAGAACTAAGGTGAAAATACTCAAGGTCTCTAATTTGTTCTTCATATTTTCCGGTAGCATATTGGCAGAGGAGGAATTGGCAGAGGATTGATTAAATGTGTTGAATATTCTGTCATCAAAGTATAGGCAGTTTTGTGGTCTTTTTCCAAGAAATTCTATGCAGCAGCATCAAGTCAACCTCCAACTTCTCTATTGGCAGACTTATATCGAAGGTATTACACCCTGCAATGGCTGCAGAGGGAAATTATGATTATGACACTCCTCATTGAGGAATGCAGAGATCTGGTCTCCCACCTGATAATTGTGTCAAACTCAAGGAAAGCCTCCAGTGTAATTCAAGGTATGCTCCACAGTATACATGTATACAAGTAGATGGAGCCACATATGCAATGTGATGGTAAAAAAGGAGGCTGCCAGCCATAGCGTAAACAGATGAGCATCCCTAAAAGCACTCTTGTGTAGAATAAAACCATGCCATGTGATAAGGAGAGCATTCAGCTAGCAGCACTGGATGCTCCTTTTTTACTTGCAATATCTGGAGATCATTTTTTTGGCTAGAAGCTAAGCCAGTAATCTTTATTACTTTTTAAACATGTTTGCCTGCATACCTAGAAGTTTGAAGTAGTTGCTGATAGGGATGAGATAATTCCAAACACTACCAGTAGACACCCTTGTTACCAATTCGGATTGTGGCATCTCAGCTGCCTTTGATATTACCATTGCATCCAAAGGCAGCAGAGTATGCTTAAAATGGATGCCATAACAAGGCCTTCCTGTAATGTACATATGTACTCCATACCTGATGTAAAACACATGTCTTTGAAGATGATAAGTGTATCCTAGTTGCTGTGTATAATTAAGAAATAAGAAGTTTAATTAATATTAATTGAGCATATGTTCATGTGGAATTATGTTTTTTTATACTTCCACCATCATGTTACCACTATTTGCATGGGTGCATGTGCGCAGAGGAGAGGGATGGTGTAGCTGATGGGAGGCTGTGCATATACAATAAAGAATGAATGAAGGCACCTTCAATTAAAGCACAGCTATAAATTTATAACACTTTTACATTATTCATGCTATAGGATACAGTCGGTGTAGACAGGAGTAACAGTGTATATGTGTGCTATACCTTCCCTAGCTGGACGTACAATGTTAAGGTTGGGCTCTGCCCAAGTAATACCTTTGCTCTACTGAGATGGTGATCTGTTTCACAAAATATTCATAAATGTAATTCCATTGTCACATATGTGAGTGTGTGTGCTTGGGTAGTGTGGTGTGTGTTAATGTACATGTGTCGTGTGCCATGTGCATACATGTATGTGTGCGTGTGTGTTGTTCCGTACAAGCCTCTGCAATTGCATTCTTGCTGTTAGTTGAAGTTTGTTTTTGTTATTGTTTTATCTCATTACTTAAAGTATATTTTTAAAAAGTGATCAACACATCGACCTCTACAGCTACATGTATGATCAAAAGCACAGAAAATCTAAGTCACAGGGGGACAAAGAAACAAGTGTAACTTCTGCAACTCCAGGAGGTGACTTGTGTAGGAAACATCACCACATGACCACAGTACCCACTGATGAGCAGACTGAAGGAGGTATGCAGCCAGTAGCAGCCATGGATTGCAGACAATTTGATTCTCACACTTTTTGGTTGCAATGCAAACTGAATTCTCTTTACTCTGCTAAGCAATCAGGGACCAGATCTTTTCATCAAAGGCTAACACAAAAGTCTTTCTAATCTCGTTTAGTTACATGCAGCTTGTTCTATTTGTACATGTATAAAAATGGAGAAAAATAAAAATTGACTTTATCCCTTGCAATTGGTTATGTACATCCCAATATGGCACGATCTTCGACTGCTATGCTCGCTTATCTGTACGGGGTGGCATATTATTAAATTTATGGTGGTGACAACTTGGAAACATCTTTATTTGACCTACAGAGCTGAAAATTAATTACGCAGTACATGCATATGACTTGTCGGCACTATGTGTATGTTCGCCAAAATGATTGAAATTTTGGCCCCGGCGCGGCCTCATGTACATGCACTTTATAACAACAACAAAAAACAAGCCACAATAAAGATACATGAAGATATTGACCGTATACTCCCTACCTCTCACGTGGATGATGCTAGGTACATAATGCCACACAATTTGTGCCACATAGGTGCCAAAAGTTGACTAGATGTTATAGTGGTATTCACTACTTATACTCTTTAAACAAATTCTTCATATTCTTTGGAGTCTAATACATACATAGCATGTCGCACACAAATGACTTTTTAAAACGCGCGCTCTAATAAATACAGCATGAAGCCATGACCAATGGCGGATAAATATTACCTGGAACGTGCAGATAATATAATAAAGTACTAAAACTGGTTTAATTTCTATATATTATAATATACGCATTGCATGGATAGGCAGGCGTATTATGTATTATTAACAATGTTACTTCGATATCAGATAGTGTTTATCAAATCATCGGCTAACATCTTTAAAACTTCACGTTATTATACACCACTTCTTTCCTTTTTTGGTACGTATATGTTACTTGTATGCTTAGTATAACTTATGTATTGAGTTATAATCAAACCATTAAAACATTTTTTTGAATGTTCACGCTAGTGCATGTACCAAATGTAAACTTCCTTCCATCTTCCCAGTGCTGCTTCATTTAGCGGCCTGTGCAGCTGGCCAGCCTCCTCACTTCACCCAGGAGCCCCAGGACACTGTAGTATACAAGACATCCCTGGCGCTGGACTGTACTGCCCTAGGTGACCCTTCCCACACCATCACATGGTACAGAGGTGACCCTCCAGCCTTAGTCTCTGATGGCCATGTGCTCAATGGCTCACTGCTCATACCCACTGTGGTGGAGGGGATGGATGCTTCCAGAGGGGGCATCCCCTACCACTGTAGGGCTACCAGTGATCAGTTTGGGACCATCAGAAGCAGAACAGCCACTGTCTACTATGCATGTGAGGTAGGGTGTGTAACCTCCCCTGAATAATGAAAATCGATTTTTCCGAATACTTTAAAAACACTAATCGATTTTTCAGGTTTTTCTGGATCCGAAAATCGATTTTTCCGAATACTTGAAAAATGAAAATCGATTTTTCCGAATAGGTTTTGACAATTTGCCAGCCGAATACCTAGGTTATTTAGGTTTTCTGCTCATTTAGCCACCTAAATGTACACATCACACCAGAGACCCTCCTACAGCTACCCACATCACACCAGATACCCTTAGCACACAAACACACTTACCCCTATCACACCAGATGCCCTCAGCACACAAACACACCTACCCCATCACACTAGGAGCCTTCAGCACACAAACACACCTACTCCCATCACACCATATGCCCTCAGCACACAAACACACCTACCCCCATCACACCAGATGCCCTCATGAGGCACACAACCATAGCTACCTTCATCACACCAGACACCCTACTACAACTAACCACATTACACCAGATCAGTACCTTCAGCATGCATCCACAGCTACCCACATCACACCAGATGCACTCAGCACACAACCACAGCTACCTACATAGGCCTAAATCGCTTGGCCTAACCACATACATGTACCTAGTTGGGCGTGTCCCGACCTAAGTTAGCGTGGCCACGCTGAGCTTTACTAGTACCTACAGTCTACAGATGTACACATCGCACTTGATGCCAACAGAATAGAACCACAGATGACGTTTACGCACCACCAGCCATGCAGCCTCCATTTCACCATCGCGAGTTTTGAAAATACTAGTATCTAAGTAGGCCTAAGTATACGATCGCGGCAATATCAGCTCAGAGAGATTGATGCAAGAAGCCAGCTGGTTCGAAATACACTAAGCGAACTGACTTTGATTTGCAGCTGGAGCTGTCCGTCGTCATGACACGTGAAGAGGGAGATCTCTTTTGGCTACATCGTCATGTAGTTCGAATTTCTGCCCGCATAGATATTTTAAAAAGTAACGTTATTAATATCTATGCTGCCCGTAATACATGTATTTGATCTCGTCCCCACGTATATATTTATAACAACAACAGTGACGTTATAACTTTAAATTAGAAGTAATTATTGTCGTACATGTAATATCGTAAACGCGTATCCGGATATCGTCATAAAAATGTATTCGAATAATGGGCGAATTGTCGATGCGGACGACGAATACCTAAGTACCTCCGAATGGAGATTCACAAACCGGTTATTTCGAATAGAACAAATCCAATAATCGATTTTTCCGAGTAATGCTAAATTACTATTCGAACGGATAGGTTTTTGCGAATATCCGAATAACTCGAATAACCTGATAACCGGTTACACACCCTAATGTGAGGTGACCACACAATAACAGTGGTACAGTTGATGATGTGGTCCTTCTGTTAGCAGTCTTTGGTGAGAGAGAAAATATCACATACAGTGTCAAAAACACATCCAATCCACTTGCTGAAGACAATATTGCCCTTTACTGTAATGTGTCATGGTCCAATCCTCCACCTTCAATAATCTGGGTGGATGGCCTCAACCAAACTGTACCCAGTGATGGGGTCAAGTTCCTCTACCTGGAGGGTGGACGATACCTTGCCATCATTGGGGTTGACCCTGTGACTGCACAGAGAGTGTTCCACTGTACAGTGACCAAATTTAACGGTTTTCCACGCACGAGATATATGTGGTCTCGAGGTACAAAAAATAGAGCCGCCCAGCTAGCTGCTCCACTCGTGGTCGAAAAGCATAAAGAACACGTACCGTCCTGAAGTGTCCTTAGCCTCTCGTAATACATTCAACGCCATCATAATGATCATTGCGTATCGTTTGGCACTTTCTTCGTTGGTAGTCACCTTTGTAATGGGGGGGGGGGGGGGGGGGGGGGGGGGTCCCCGTCGCATTTAGCCAAATAAGACTACTGGGAAGGGGGGGCGAGGCCTCATGTTTGGCCAAATACGGTTTGCTTGCGGATGTTTCTCAAAGACCTTTCGCGATTATGCGATAATTTACATTCGTGCAGACATATGTTCCCCCTGCCACCCTCGCTACGCTAGGGCCTAGGCAGTAGCAAGGACACTTAATTATTACATGGACTGGAAACCTCAATAAATTCATGTCGCCATCCTCATTGCTCATGAATTATTAATGATCAGTACATGTACAAGACGATGTGACTGTTGTAGTGCATCAGAAGACTGGGATGGGTGCCGCGACGTTGTTTTTTGTTATGTATAAACCATTCTTCGCTATTTTTGGCATCGCTAATTCAAAATGAGCAATGAACCAATAATTAATAAACATCAGTTCAAAGTAATGTATAGAAATAAATACAGGTTCAGTCATCATGTAAATATAATCAGTATATCTCGAGTTAGAGAAACCATCCTGGTATACTGTGGAACGTTAAATAAGGCCATAACTATTACCATATTTGCAGAGGCCTGACAAAAAGAACATGCGCATCGTTCGATTAAAATCGTTTGCCCTTTCTGTAAGAAACATCCTTTCCAATACAAACTAACATACGAGTTGTATCATACCATTAAGCGTTGGAAACACCTTTCAAAACAAATGTCTGCTCATCGGTGTGTCCAGGAGCCTAACCACAGTAGCGTAGCAAGGCAAAACACGCACGTAGAAGCTAAGACCCGTACGTTAACGTAATCTTTAAGACTTATAACGGATTTACCTCAACAAAAGAACAGCTTTCTGTAACTGTAAGTCACTCCAAAGCTAAGACAACCTCACAAAACCCTTTGTTTGTCTGGGAACGAGGCGCAACGAGGATTGCGACAATTTATAGTATTACGTTACGCGGCGGTTTCCAGTCCATGTAATAATTAAGTGTCCTTGGCAGTAGCTACTGAGTCTGTAAATTACACGTACTGACTAATTAATAAGCTAACCACCTCAGCCTTCTTTCGTCCCGAAAAAAATTGAAGACAGAGGGACAAGTGTACGTGTCTGATACACGTTTTTCGCTTTGTCGCCATGATTTGTAAAGCACGTGTAACAATTATTTAATAATTCACACTCAATAATAAAAGTGGGGGGTCTTTGCCCCCACATATTTATAAGTGTGTGTGTGTGTGGGGGGGGGGTGGGGGGGGGGGGGGGGGGGGGGGGGGCTATAGTTCCCCCCCCCCCCCCCCCCCCCCCCCCCCCTTCCTACGCCTAATGAAATCATTCTACGGTGCATCGGCAATAATGGAATCGGGTGTTTTGCTAATCACATTCATGACACTTCAAATCGCCCGCGCACAAAGAAAATTACATAATACAGTCGAATTTTAATTAGATCTAATACGGTACTTTATTTAGTCCGTCACAATGCCTTTGGGTTTCAATAAAAAATGTTTGATTCCCGCCAGCAGGATATGGTGAAAGGGTGGTAGGGGCGTTGCCAGCGAGTAGTATATTAACTACCTGATAGGGTGTGTAACCGGTTATCAGGTTATTCGGGTTATTCGGATATTCGCAAAAACCTATCCGTTCGAATAGTAATTTAGCATTACTCGGGAAAATCGATTATTGGATTTGTTCTATTCGAAATAACCGGTTTGTGAATCTCCATTCGGAGGTACTTAGGTATTCGTCGTCCGCATCGACAATTCGTCCATTATTCGAATACATTTTTATGACGATATCCGGATACGCGTTTACGATATTACATGTACGATAAATAATTACTTCTAATTTGAAGTTATAACGTCACAGTTGTTACTATAAATATATACGTGGGGACGAGATCAAATACATGTATTTACGGGCACTCAGGGTAGTTAAGGCTGCCTCATGTTAAAAATCTTGTTTTCATGTTGTTGACACATTGTCAACATTCATGTTTGTATTACATCATTATGACGTTATGCGGATCGTTACTTATCTATCTCCCGTTAGCGTATGACGTCTACTTTTGTACATCTTTCATACATATTATGATCCTAGGTAGATCCACAGCATAACAATTGCGTTATATGCTCCCAAACCAACGATTGCCAAAAATTAACAGCAGCTGTCGAGCAGCACTAATCAGCCGCCTGGTTATTTATTAATAACCACTGTACTTGACCCGCGTATTAATGAACTTCTAAAACGCCAGGATGAAAATGCAGCTCGAAGGTAACTTTTTAATGCTGGGCAGGTTCCTCTAGATTGATACTTATGGTTTATGACTGGGGTTTTCAATAACTGGACCGTGCATCGAAGATTCATTAGTGTTTTTGCAGCTGGTCGGCCATTTTGAACTTTGTTCATGGTTGTTGTGAATGCAGCAAGCCATTTATTTAAATTCCCCAGTCGGCATAATACGTGCAAACATATGGGGATTTTAAATACCCCATTAGTTTTCTAAGACACGGATCGCAACACCCTGGCATACAGCCGTAATTGGTTATATCGCCGTATTCCAAGCGGTTACCTACCGCAGGGTGGTTTTCTAATCATAGAACGTTACAAATAGTTGGAACAGTGTATAAAATACACTAATCTAAAGTTTCTATCATAGGGGACGCTTCTTGCGTGAGATTTGACATTTTGTATATAGTCGCCATTTTTTATGACGTAAATTCATTAAGTGGCAGCCTTAAGTACGCTGAGCAGTAATTCGAACTACATGTAGCCAAAAGAGATCTCCCTCGTCACGTGTCATGACGACGGACAGCTCCAGCTACAGATCAAAGTTAGTTCGCTTAGTGCATTTCGAATTAGGTGGTTTCTTGCATCAATCTCTCTGAGCTGATATTGCCGCGATCGTACTTAGGCCTACTTAGTTAGGCTACTAGTATCATAGATTATTTAGACATGGAGGCTGCATGGCTGGCCGGTGGTGCGTAAGCGTCATCTGTGGTTCTATTCTTTTGGCATCAAGTGCGATGTGTACATCTGTAGGTAGACCTCAGCGTGGCCACGCTAACTTAGGTCGGGACACGCCCAACTAGGTATGTGGTTAGGCCAAGCGATTTAGGCCTATGTAGGTAGCTGTGGTAGTGTGCTGAGTGCATCTGGTGTGATGTGGGGTAGCTATGGGTGCATGCTGAGGGTACTGATCTGGTGTAATGTGGTTAGTTGTAGTAGGGTGTCTGGTGTGATGGGGATAGCTATGGTTGTGTGCCTCATGAGGCTATCTGGTGTGATGGGGGTAGGTGTGTTTGTGTGCTTAAGGCTTCTGGTGTGATGGGGGTAGGTGTGTTTGTGTGCTGAAGGCTTCTGGTGTAATGTGGTAGGTGTGTTTGTGTGCTGAGGGCATCTGGTGTGATGGGGGTAGGTGTGTTTGTGTGCTGAGGGTATCTGGTGTGATGTGGGTCACTGGTGTGAATGTGTGTTGTGTACATTTAGGTGGCTCAGTGAGCAGAAAACCTGAATAACCTAGGTATTCGGCTGGCAAATTGTCAAAACCTATTCAGAAAAATCGATTTTCTTTTATCAAGTATTCGGAAAAATCGATTTTCAGATCCAGAAAAACCTGAAAAATCGATTAGTGTTTTAAAAGTATTCGGAAAAATCGATTTTCATTATTCAGGGGAGGTTACACACCCTACTACCTGATGCAATAAAGTCTCCATTGAGATTGGTATAATGTATCAAGTAAGTGCTGCACTCTTTTATTAAAAGTTTCTAAAGTTCCAGCAATATTGAATGTTGGTGAGAGTTAAATAGCTGGTAGTGGTTTGGACTTCACAATAATTCTAGCATAGTATCATTGTTTAGCCTGTCCTGTGCACATGCAATTGCTGATGCCAGCTTCTTTTCAGGATCTAAACACAGGTCATATTTCACACTGGATCTATAATAGTATTAGTTTAATTTTATTATAAAATTAATAATTACGTGCATTATAACTCCCCTCAAGTTCTACGCATGCAGTAATTCTCAGTGATGAAACCACATTGTAAACTCTTTGTACATGTAACCTATAATACACTGAATACCATCACAATGCAAGTTAGTGATACCACATTTACACATAAATGAACGTTGACTAGTCTAAATACTAACTGAATACTCTTCTATTCTTGATTATGTACTAGTATTTTCTTTGCTCCGAATCTTTTCTTTTAACATCCTTGCTAATGCATCATTTTCCTTTTCAAGCACCCTTAGTAAAACATAAAATAGCTCTGGTTTTTCTTTTTGATGCTTCTCAAATATCTTCAATAATTGTTTTGTCTGGTCTGTGCCTTTGAGTCCCTCAAGATGATCTCTTTCATCTTCTGTGAATATTTCCTCAGAATAGAGATCTGCGATAAGAGTTTCCATATCTGTTACTTGTGCAATGCCTTTCTTCAGATCAGAGTAGCAGCTCTTGTATGCCTTTTCTCCTGGTAGATTTGTTGTAGAAGTTGCCACAGAAACAGCTGTATCAAAAATTAATAGGAACGAGGTACATGCATATACATTTATGTATAAGGATTCTACAACAGTTCTATATTTTACAACTAAGCTTATTTATTTGCTATAGCTGTTGTAGTATCCTATCAAACCCCACCATAGCAGTTTCTACATCCAACATATCATTTTCTCAATAGAGAAGTTTTTACCCATAATCGTTTTTCACCTCCTAAGAGTATTGGATATTTCTGTATTCAAAAGCTTACTACAGCTTGGACTCGGTGTCTTCGGTGTAATATAAAATAGCATGACTGGATTCTGAGTTTGGCCTTGGGACTGTAGTGGTTAGCTGTTTTTTTTTTTTTTTTTCTATACCTTTGCTGTTCTTCACTTCTCTTTAACTAGGTACAAGTTTTCCTTGATAATGTCCGAGATAATATGTAGAGTGATTGTAAAGGGCCCACTTTTGCTTGAGCCCACAACCGCATGTACATGGGTATGCAATATAGCAATTATCATTATAGGAATTGTACTGTGTCTGGGCAGATGCAGCAAGAAAACCATCACCTTTGACATAGTATACGTCGTAAAGTATTGTACAAATACCTGGAAGCAATAATATGAACCTATAGCTGCGAGAAAGTGTCAGATTTAGTGACTAGCTTACATGACAAAGGCTAAACTACTTCACAAAAGGACCATATCCAAATATTCAATTGGAGAGGTTCTGTGCCTGCTATGGCGAACAGGAAAAACAACACCTTTTTACGCTTTTACTTAAAAACAAGCTTCTGGGCGTTGTAGTTTATGGGGCTCGTGATACGTTCTCAATCCCTCTATATATTATTTCTTCTATAACGAGCTTTGCTCCTTGCCTCTATAGCTTTTCATTAAGGCGTCGTTGCAGTTAAGGCAATTGCGCGGGCCTCAACAACATATTTGTATGAATATGATTTGTGGCTTGTTAATGAAAATGCTGTTCATCCTTAACCACAACGACAGGAATTGATTTGTTGCCGTTAAGGATCATAGTAAAGCTAGTTCGATCCTGTTCGCAATAGCACCTTATAGCTTGCAAAGCTGCTGAATTTGCGTACCCTAGTGACTACAGGGAATAAACTGAATAACAAAAACCTCCTCTACCAGCTTGGCAGCGGGGGGGTAAGCAGACCCTACGTACTACGATGAATAAAAAGTAATATTATTTTGATCGATTTTGGCAATGCACAGAGCCAGTTGAGTATAATGTTTAACCACAACTTCCGAATAAATTAACTCGTTTTCGTTAAGGAAATAAGTGATCTACAATTATCATTATTAACGCCTATGGCAATCAACATTTAGCTTTAAACAAAGCCGAAGGCAATTTAGTGTTGAAACTCTTCTATTTTGGCAGTGCCATTCCACAAAGTGTCACATAATGGTATGCAAAACTGTTTTGCATGCTTAGCCGCTGCAATGGGTCACATTCAATTCTTAATGACACAATGATGTTGTTTTTTAAACGTGTATTGCATAATTTAATAAGAGAGGCTTAACTTTGAAAACACAATTTGATCACATTAAAGCAGTACAGTGCAACCAATAATAGCCTTAACTTAACCAATATGCAAAACCGAAATGTAACCCAACCAACCAACAAAATGCAGAAAGAAAATAGAAACTATATTATAGTGTTTTATAAGCGCCTTTACATGTAATTTTAATATCGAGAGTTACGGCAGTAACTCTCATAAAGGATTTGTGCCGTATCATGAAATCATTTAAAAAACGCGTCCCGCGTATAACTCACGAACCGAGAAACGGATAGTGTAGCTCTTTATTGCTATCGATCCACAATGGAAAGACGATCATTTTCATGTTTTGTTCAAGTCGCCAGACGGTTTGCTTTAAGAGAACAAAAAAAGTTCGTAGTTCTCGTTCCCAGACCGTAATTTGTCCATAGTCGTCGTCTTTATGGGTGGATATAACTCGAGATAGGAAAGGTTTTAAAGAGCGCTAGTTACACCAAAAATCGTAGAAAAATCTGACAATACATCTTCAGGTATCAGATATATAAACAAAGCATGTAACCAATATACGTAATTTGCAGCTGTTCTCGCGCGCCAAGATATAAGTACGTAATCGCTATATTAAAACAAAACCGTTTCCATGACAATGTTGCAGAATTGCGTATTGTGTATGATTGGCATGGAACAGGTGTGAGTTTCATTTGTGTTTTTAGTTTTGCTCACCACTTTTAGCTAGCGAAGTTGTTTTTGTCAAAATGCCTTTACGGCTACGAAAGAGGAAAGCTAAGCGACGAGAGGAATACCTCCTAAATCGAGACTATGAGTTAGAGTCCTCCCGAGTTCGGTACGATGCTGATGCTGAACAAAGGCGGGCGTCTGCTCGTGATATGTACAAAGCAAATCTGGAGTCGAACCAAGCTTCTAAGAGGTGGCAACAGGAAAAGAATTCTGTTGCGTCTAAGAAGCGACGTTATGAACTGAACTCAGACGAGAAACGAGCTTCTAAGTGGGAAAGCTTGGCGCGTGAGTATTGAACTAATGTAACAGCTGCAAATGTAACATAACTGTAAACATTGTGTTGCTAGGCAATAAACATGGGAATTACAACGGCTGGATTGTATTGTACAATCGTATTTACTTCTACATTGTACTGCATGTACACCTATACACTAGTATTCACTTATTAAAAAAAAAAATGAATGAAACAAGATATAAAAAACATTCTCTCTGAGAAAGTTAGTGGTATATAGGATTTGAAGGCAATGGTGGTGTAAAAAGAAAGGGAACAAGGGATTCAGTGGAGATACAATGATTATTCCTATATTTAGCACTGTATAGAACGTCATTACATTATGTTGCTAAATATAGGAATAATCATTGTATCTCCACTGAATCCCTTGTTCCCTTACTTTTTACACCACCATTGCCTTCAAATCCTATATACCACTAACTTTCTTAGAGAGAATGTTTTTTATATCTTGTTTATAAATACTTTTTTGGCACTGCCTCACTTAATGGCTGCACCAAGTCATTCCTTAAACCCACTGTTACCCACAGCAGTATTTTATTACTGAAAGCTAGATTAATTATAAACAATGCTGAATACACTGTACTAAGCACTTCATTTTGATATGATTTTGAGAGCGTCATGCACACATGATAGCCACAACTGATGCAGGCATATAATCCAATATAATCCATCACTTTCATTGCAAGTATAGAGCTGTGATTTACATCAGCTAGTTAAAGGCATGGTAACAATTCCCCATGCTTCATTAAATTTAACTTGTTTTGTTTGCTCCTTAACCAAAATGACCACAATCTATATGTTGTTGTTAAGGAACCAACATGTAAATTTCATTCGATCCTGTTCTATAGTCTTAATACTACTACCGAAATCATGCACTATATCTTTTCTTGCTTCATCTAAAACCACACGATTTAATATTTAAGCACTTCATGATTTTGCCAGATATACACAACATATAGTGATTTCGGCAGTAGTGTTAAGATTGGTGGAACAAAATTAACTATATTTCCTTAACGAAAACGTATTTCTTTAGGTTGTTGTGGTTAAGAAGAAAACAACAGCGTTCTTAAACAAGTCACAAACTACTTCATTTAATGTAAGGTGCAAATTATGGCTTGCACTCGCAAAGAAAGTGATGGATTATTATTTCCACTTGTTTCAGGGTTTCAGGTCATTGTCACTAAGGATAGAGTGCATGGGTAACATTTCAGCATTGCAGCGGTAGCGGATTTTATGTAATGTTTTTAAGCACATGCATGCATCAATTTATTACTGTATGATTTTGCCAGTGCCATGCACATAATATCTACAATAAATGCTGAAATGCAACCCATATACTCAATCCTTTATGACACCGACCTGATACGAATAATCCATCACTTTCTTTACGAGTGTAATAGCTGTTTTACATCAATTTGGTTAAGACTCCACCTCATTGAATGAAGTAATTTGTGACTTGTTTATGAGCATAGCTTTTTTTCGCCTTAACCACAATGGCCGGAATTAATATGTTGTCGTTAAGGAACCAACACAAGTGTGTAATTAATTAATACAAGTTTCATATTACTAATATAAGTTTCATATTACATTGAAATAATCTTGGCACTACCACAAATGATGCATAGCCTTTATATAACTTCATGTACACAAGCAACTAAAATGGAGTACATGGTGGCTTACCACAATGATAAATGCAGTTTTTTTTTTTTTTACAAGGAAATGAGTGTATTAACAGCTAGAAAATATGTATCCATCTATAGGCATACACATTTAAATTTTAACAAAGTTTGGTTATATGATCACAAACTACATAACTGCGTATAAGACGGGCAGTGTAAGAGCTTTTGGCGGTCTAAGCACACATAATGCATGACCAATATATGTAACACTAAAGTCATTCCTGACCAAAATGGCCAAAATGAAGTCATTTTCATTAAGGGAACCATTAATTCACCTATATATCAATGCATTTTAACTGCACGTACATGGCACAGTAATCATGATTGCATGAAATTTAAACAGCAAGCAATTGTACCAGCTGCATGTGGTAAGCTGCCACCCAGCCTGCTTTACTTTGCAACATGCTTTGCATGTTTTGGCATCTCGTAGAGCTCATTTATGTAGTCAAGGAACTTGTGAGGAAGCTGTCTGTGAATGGAGTGACTCCACTGAACAATGTTGAAACACATTCATTTAACATTGTCATGACATTTGGAGTTACATGAGTAATAATGATTCGTTGCAAAAATCTATAAACATTGTATGATATCAATCATCAATCATCTTACACAGAGCCGGTATAAAGTGTGATTCTTCAACATATTTAAGGGAATGACATTGAGCAGCAGTTTTTTTTGCATCACTACAAGTACCATCTGATTCATCTCCTTTTCTCATCAAGACAAAACTGGTCTGCTCTTGCATCATTTATAGTTTCTTTGTTGATGTGTTGAATTGATTCCTTGGCTTGCATCATATAAGAACAATGATTTAGTAGCAAAAAAATACAGATTGTCATTCAGGCCACAGTCCTGAAGATGCAGGACCATGGCAATAAAAAGCAATAAATTGAACTTCAGTTTATACTTGAATGCCAAGTGTTATTCAAATAGAGGACTGTTTCTGGTAAAAACCATGGTCAAACATTACCTTTTGATCTGTTGCGTGATTTAACCTTTCCACCTGCCCTTGGCTCGGTGGAAGATAACGTCGTCCATGAATTATTGTAATACATGTACTTAGGCTTCAAAAAACAGTGGTCACACTGCTGGCTATAAACTCTTTTCCATTGTCTGATTGAACAATTTTTGGACATCCAAATTCTCTAAAAATTGAGCACAGCACCCTGGCTCTGGCTACTTCTGTTGCACTTTTTGTTCATAAGGGTATTAACAATATTTACTAAAACAATCCATAACACTCATTATAAGGCAATACTTTGGCTAGACATTGTGCATAAGGGGCTCTTAGGCTCATACATTTGCAATCAGTCCATAAAATACTTAGTTCTGACTGGCTGAGGTGTGGAGATGCAGTGTTCTACATTTTGTTAATTTGCAAGAACCTGTGCAGTTCCATAGTGCCTCTGTTATACATTGTTGACACCCCTTAATGGTGTAACTTGATTAAATATATTTACAGAGGGAGACACTCCTTTCCCCCTGGCTGATGAATTTTTCTCTGTGTATTCTTTAAATGACTTACTGACCCGAAATATTGCTTCTAAATTCTTTCCAGTGGCGGATACAGGGGGGGGTGTTCCAGGGGTTGGAACCCCCCCCTCGAACCTGAATATGAATATAATTAATGTATAATCGGCGCACGTGAGCTATACATTTCTATGGAGAGTTCAGCGTGCACTCCGTGAAGTTGCTAAACAGCTTATTCTTATTGCTTATTCATTGGTTAGTACTATATTCTGCAAACTGCGAGATATATAGTAGGCTGGTATTTATACGTAAATCTAAATGTATTCCAAAATGCTAACCCGCGGACGTAATAGAGCGATTCTTTCCGCAGTTATTTTGATTGGTGCGCTATAGTATTAGTACCCATCAAAGTTGAATGCACCTTGCTGCAAGCTTTTAGAGATGATGGTAAATTTTAACATAGCAAAGAAACTAAGCCGGCGCATGTAATTTTGTAAACGTACAATGGCGAATACAAATCTGCGATGAAAAACATGCAGCCCTTTAAAATCACAATAGCCTGGAAACCAGAACGTAACGGAGTGGCACGCATTTATTGGCTATGACACATTGCCTCCGTTTCTAATCCCCCTATACATGTACAATCTGTGGAAAAATTGGAATGTGTACAAAAAATATTTTCGCGCCAATGTCACACTGTTCACTGCTTGAAGTAGGCATCTGCCGGAATCAGAGTGATGGTAAATTTTAAAAGACTCAACTGTGTAGCAAAGAAAAGCGCGCATACATATATGTACCAATACAGCCATTTAAATCCGTAAAACATGAACGTAACCGAGTGCCACACATTTATTGGTGTTGATTGCCGCCTTAGTTTCCAATAAAATCGGTGGAAAAATTAGAATGCGCACCACAAAAATTTTCGCGCGCTTCGCGCGCGCCCCTCCCCCTTCATCAATGATTCAGGTGGAACCCCCCCCTCGACAAAATCCTGCATCCGCCCCTGCTTTCTATGGACAAAATTAAGCTTGCATTTGTTACCTATTGAGTACTGAAATAAACTTTTTATTTTGAACTGGTGCTTTTGTCATGCATGCCAAGTTGAAATTGCTTTTACCTGAAGTACATGTATATGAAATGTCTTATATGATACTGCATACCAAATTAAAATTGAAATTGTAATGCCGCTTATTTTTCATATATGTTATCAAAACAAACGTCAATATATCATCTATTTGATACGTGTAGAAAATGTGTCAGGTTAAGTATCTTTGCAATTGCCAGGTCAGTGTTAAAAACCTCATAAAATTTATAGTAATGTGACATAACGTATATAAAGGCCATTTGGCTGAGTTAGGTTACATGTATATGGCTCCAAATTCAAAATTCATTACTAGTATCAATGTACATGTATATAAATGACTGAATAACTTAATAGTTCTTCGTGCCTGCTATGCATTAAGCACACACCAACTGCAGCGGCCAATCCAGGATGGGGCAAGTCCACTAACCAATTTTCAAAAGGAATTTATGTGTTCCAGACCCTTTTCGGCACACCACAATGGGAGCGCGGCACCATATCTCACTCCCTCCAAAATCCTGGATCCGACGTTGCACACAGGCCCTCTGGGACACAAAGATGCACAGCATGCTTTCTGTTCACGGGACTCTTTCGGATCGCACTTGCGTCTTACCCACCCCCCCGTGCGTACATCACTCAGCTTCGCTCTCTCCTTGTGTGAATCCTGGTTCTCTGAACTGTTTTTAAGCATGGTTTCCCTCAGCCATGCAGAGATAATAAAGAAACTCTATTACTATTATCTCTGCCTCAGCACTCATATAAAAAACGTGTAACAATTATTTACGTCATTTACCACATGTACTGCCATGAATTCATTCAGCCGCCCAATTGCCTTAACTGCAACGATGCCTTAATGAAAACGCTACACCTTGCTCACCTCTGAAAGCCCCTACAGCCAAATTGTGCATAGCCTGGTAATTGTTAATAGAACATGGCTGGTACATATTTTCGTATCTTCAGCACCATATGCTATCATGCTGTACATATACATAATACAGACATATCAACTGCGAGTGTGGTTTTTGAACAGCGTGGTGTTTGTTCAAAAACCATAACGGTGCCTTCACTCACCTGCTATCAGATATATTCAACAAAAGACACGATAGATATGTGCACTTTGTTGTACAGTGTTAATTTAGTGGAGTAAAAATTCTGCCATTCCCTCATCTTTCACTTCACCAATTGTTAGGAACATTGTCGAATTCCAAATGAACAGCAAATTGTGGCCTTTGATCTCCTATAATGTATCTTTTCTTAAAAATTATTTGCTTAGAGTGGTTGTTTCAAGTTGGAGTAAAGCAGGTGAAAAATCATTAATGGTTGAGGTTGAGTAGCATGGTTGCATGCTACTCAAGTGGCATTATTAGAGAGTTCGTACTTCATGCTATCTAGATAGCTGTAGCACTAGTTGATCCAGTAAGATAAAGATACATTAGCGCCAATCATTTTGGCAAACCACCTCGAATTCAATGTATGTGGCGCGAATTGAGCGTGGAAAATGTGTATTAACTTTGCACAGTGGTTTCTTCATAACAGATAGGATAAAATCAACAACCAGAACAAATCAAAAGTAACAAGCTGGATTTGAAACAATTTGTATGCTCCTACCTGATCCATGAAGATGAGGTGGTTTTGAACCATTAGAAGTATCGGACCTTGTAACGTCGACAGTTCTTGTCCAAGACACCAAAAACATATTTTGAGACAGAAAAATGGTGTGATATAAAGTGGTGAAAATAGCATGTTGGAGCGTAAACCTAGCAGAATTAAGATATAGCAATTTATATATAAATCCACTGACAAGGGTCAAAATCTCGTAGAACGACACTTGGAGTTGAAGAATTGTATTCAGCTGTTGGTGTAAAATCTCAGTTGTGTTCAATGATATGAAACCAAGTAAAATCACTGGTGAGAATTTAATGACTATACAACTGGGATTTGTGCTTTTGATATAGGGGATATTAATGCACTTTAATATTTATTGATGGGTGACAATACCAACATGTTTGTGTACTACACATGTACATGCAATAAGTATTTGTACCTACTATTGTTTAGTTATTGGGTTGGAATAACCTCATACTATTCAAAATATACAAAGGACCAATTTACAAACCTATGCTATGAATGACTTAGTAGAATATTGTTATTAGCTTTGAACTACCACACATTTTTGTGGTACGCCGGCCTATACATGTACAATTGTACATCCATCACTATTAAATCCATTTATAAGACCTTAAGTACTTCTTTTATTGTATCCCGAACTTCTCAACAACTACATGTATCAAATTAAATAATAACTTGTGATGCAGAATGAGAATTCACACATTCCTTCATCTTTGAACCTTCAAAACTGCAATTGAGTTGTAGAAGTCTTGCCAATACACATGTATTCTTTCTAATACAATTTCTGCTCATGTTGTTTCAGTCCAATTCTCATTTTGCATCACAAGTCATTACTATTTAATTTGATAGTTGTTGAAAAGTCTGGGATACAAAGAAGCACTTTAAGGTTTGTGCATTGTCATCAAACAAGCCCTGACAAACTCTCGTAGTTTTACTGAGTGTGTAACCGGATATCAGGTTATCTAATATTCGCAAAAAAAAAAACTATCCGTTCGAAAAATAATTTAGCAATACTCGGAAAAATCGATTATTGGAACCATTCTTCTCCTTCCTTTTTGCATGTTTGGCATGGTTAATTCAAACTGAGCAATGAACCAATAATTAATAATAATCAGTTCAAGGTGATGTATATAAATACGGGTCCAGTCATCAATCACTCATCATATAAACATAATCTTTAGTCAAAGAAACCACCCTGGTATACTGTGAAACTTTCAGTAAAGCCATAACCCATACCATGTTTGCAAAGGCCTGACAAACAGAACACGCGCATCGGTAGGTTAAAACGTTTACCCTTTCTGTAAGAAACATCCCTTCCAATACAAACTACCATGTCAGTTGTATCATACCCATGAAGTGCTGTGAACACCTTTCAAAACAAATGTCTACTCTTCGGTGTGTCCAGGAGCCTGACAAAAGTCGCACGTAGAAGCTATACCCGTACGTTTACCTCATCTTTATGATGTTTCACGGGTTTACCTCAACAACAGAACAGCTTTCTGTAGCTTAAAAGTTGCACCAAGGCTAAGACAGCTTGACAAATGAAAAGCCTTTGTTTGTCCAAAAAGTTTGGGAACGAGGCGCAACGAGGATGGCGACAATTTTATAATATTACGTTACGCGGCGGTTTCCAATAATTAAATGTTCTTGATATTACGATAATAATTATAGTTCCAATTTGAAATGTAGCTGTGGTTGAGTGCTGAGTGACAACCATTCAGTGAGGTATTCAGCTGGCAAATTGTCAAAATGTATTCTGAAAAATCGATTGTATTTTTTCGGAAAATGCAGATTCAGATCCACCAAAAAAGTGTTTTAAAATTAATCGATTTTAATTATTCAGGGGAGGTTACACATCCTCTTACTGACCAATGTATATGTAGTAACACTGTCACTATAGCACACTGTTACATGTATATGCAATATACCATTAGTAGTCAAGCCCTTAAGGATCATCAGCAATACAGTTTATATCAATACACATGCACATGTCACTCACTGTAATCTTTGAGTATCAAAACAACACTTTTCATACCTTTTGCTTCATTGGGTTGTATTACAAGGTCTTTACCATTTCGAACATCCTGATGATCAATTTCAGACTTTGCTTTCTTTTGAACTTCGACTTTTGATCCATAAATCATAATGTCTTCGGCTTCATAATCTCTTGTAGTGTCTCTTAAATGTGGCAACCATTTCCCCCAGATATCTGTCACTTCCCCTTTCCATGAGTTCATATCAGCACTTTTCATTTCAGTGGTTTTATACAACCTGGATGTTGAAGCAAAATGTAATGAATAGGACTGTATTATTACATAGATATATTTAAAAACACTAAACTGTTTCAGAGCCATATTGAAGCAAACATAGTGCTTCACTTTAATAGATTTTGGTATAAGGCCAGGAACCTTGTCGTTATCATCAATCATCTGAAGTTCGTTCAAGTACTGCATTAATGGTGTCTATGTAAATAAATTCAATAAACAGTTATTGAAACATAATTACAATGTACAACCTCTAGAGATGCTGTAGATATTGTGCTCTCTATATTATCTAGAACCTCAGTCATCGATTCAAGCTCCTTTCTGAGATTAGAAATATCCCCTAGAAGGCAAATTGAAGTGCTACATAAAAATACATTTAAATTTATCAATACTTTAAATTTAAACTTTAGGCAACAATTAGGTTAATTATGCTTTCAGATACACTCATGTTTGCATAATTATGTACTGTCATGGGAGTGAAGGCACATGTAATGGACTGTCATTGTCCCATGGGGCAAAATAATTGCATGATCTGCACTTTGTGACTTCTTTGCTGAACCATATACTGTAGATCTATAGAAAGTGAAAATCTGCTTACTTCTCAAGGCGCTTTATAAATGAGCATATGATAGATGATATTGGGAGTGCATTGCATGAAACCAATATGTGTTATTATTAAAGTCTCTCCTATCATTGAAACATGTTTCCATACAACCACATGAGCATTTTGCAGGTCAATGAAATCCATTTAGGGTAATGCTCTTTTATTACATTTCCTTTCACTTATCAATACCCTTCTGAATATGTGGTATGGAAATTAGAATTATGGTGCCTCTATTTGGTTCTATATGTATTTCTATATGATGTACCAATGCTAGTTAAACTTTATGACCTGTTATAATAATACATGGAAATTAGTTCAATTCATTAAAGTGGTTGAAATTGTACAAAAGTTGATAACCAGAGCAAACACATACCTTTCCACAGAGATGGAATATTTTTTATTTCATTATGATCTGTGAATAGTAGCTGCTCTTTGAAAGACAGTGGAACTGAATGAAATTTATACATTCCATCATTTATCCAAGTGAGGAATTTTGTAAAACATGCAAATGCCAATGAAATTGGAAGGCTTTCTAAATACTGGGCTTGTTTTGGAGTGAGGAGAGTCTCATTATGTGTGGAGATATCAGAACCATCCAAGAACTTGCATACCAGCACAGTTTTATCCAGCTGTCTAATTGATGTTTCCTATAACAAAATATATGCCATGACAATCAAATCTAACCTTGTCTGAAGATGCCCATACCTGTCTCAAGTGTCCCAATATATTTTTCAAGATACGAGCAGCTTGGAACATTGTATGATATGTAGCTGAATGAAATTCAATTTCAAAGGTTCTTTCATCATCCTTGTTCAGTGTAGCCTGCAGGGGTATGAATTTTTTTTTGTTTAGCTGGATTGTTTTTGACACATTTCTTCAATTTATTTGGAGACACTATCCCACATCAGGGCATCCTCTACCAATGCATGTGAACTTTTTCACTTTCAAATGAACTTCACAGATTCGATTATATGTGAATACATAACCTATTTTAACAAAAATAGACCAATTAGATGACTAGAAAATGTACATTCTCTTTAAAGGGGCGTACATGCATGTATGTAGGTTTCCAATGCCCATACGTATGCCTTGCACAATTCTCACACACAATAATGAACCCAGCAACAATTAGTAAGTAGCAATAACATATAGTCATACAAGTACCTTCAATTCAGCTGGAAGTGTGCATCTAAGATCATTAATATCATCACTGGACCCTAAGGCACTGAAAATAAATATTAGTTATAGTCAAATAACGCACCTTCATTGTACTTGCCTAGCAGGATCCATACAATGATCTTCTTCCTTGAGGCTTTTAAACTTAAAACACACTCGAATTGTAGATGGACTTTCCAACAGTGGCTTTCCAATGCAAAAGTTCTTTACTATGTCATCTTGGAGAAGTACCAGATCACACTGGGGATCAACAGATGCTGTGGTCTGCAAATTTGTGCTAAGTGGAGATGAATTTCGGCTACGTACAAGTTGCACCAAACTGTCTATTCCACAAACACTGGAAAAAAGAAAGATGTACGCATATCAATTTAAGATTGCTTCAGTACATAAAACGACATGATGTTATTATCTGTTCTGATGCCTACATACATGTATTCAAAGAGTGATGGAAATAAATATTATTACATGATTACTAGAGTCATTTCAGATTTAATTTGTCTACAAGATATAAAAAACATTCTCTCTGAGAAAGTTAGTGGTATATAGGATTTGATGGCAATGGTGGTGTAAAAAGAAAGGGAACAAGGGATTCAGTGGAGATACAATGATTATTCCTATATTTAGCAACATAATTGTAATGACGTTCTATACAGTGCTAAATATAGGAATAATCATTGTATCTCCACTGAATCCCTTGTTCCCTTTCTTTTTACACCACCATTGCCATCAAATCCTATATACCACTAACTTTCTCAGAGAGAATGTTTTTTATATCTTGTTTCATTCATTTTTTAAAATAAGTGACTAATAGTATATAGGTATACATGTAGTACAATGTAGAAGTAACTGAATACGATTGTACGATAAAATCCAGCCGTTGTAATTCCCACGTTTATTGCCTAGCAACACAATGTTTACAGTTATGTTACATTTGCAGCTGTTCCATTAGTTCGAAACTCGCGCGCCAAGCTTTCCCTCTTAGAAGATCGTTTCTCGTCTGAGTTCAGTTCATAACGCCGCCTCTTAGAAGCTCGCACTGCAACAGAATTCTTTTCTTGTCGCCACCTCTTATAAGCTCGGTTCGACTCCAGATTTGCTCTGTACATGTCACGGGCAGACGCCCGCCTTTGTTCAGCATCAGCATCGTACCGAACTCGCGGGAGGACTCTAACTCATAGTCTCGATTTATAGGAGGTATTCCTCTCGTCGCTTAGCTTTCCTCTTTCGTAGCTGTAAAGGCATTTACAACTTCGCGGCTAGCTAAAAGTGGTGAGCAAAACTAAAAACACAAATGAAACTCACACCTGTTCCATGCCAATCATACACAATCCACAATTCTGAAGCATGGTCATGGAACGGTTTTAATATAGCTAACTCTCTATATTACGTAGCGATTACGTACTGATATCTTGGCGCGCGAGAACAGCTGCATTGGTTACATGCTTTATTTATGTATCTGATACCTGAAGATGTATTGTCAGAATTTTCTACGATTTTTGGTGTAACTGGCGCTCTTTAAAACCTTTCCTATCTCGAGTTATACTCACCCATAAAGACGACGACGACGACGACGACGACGACTATGGACAAATTACGGTCTGGGAACGAGAACTACGAGCTTTTGTGTTCTCTTAAAGTAAACGGTCTAGCGACTTGAACAAAACATGAAAATGATCGTCTTTCCATTGTGGATCGATAGCAATAAAGAGCTACACCATCCGTTTCTCGGTTCGTGAGTTATACGCGGGACGCGTTTTTTAATGATATTCATGATACGGCACAAATCCTATATGAGAGTTACTGCCGTAACTCTCGATTCCTAACTCTACAAGGCGTTAGATGATAAAAGTGAAAGGTACAATGATTGTGCAAAAAGCACATTGCATGCACAGATCTGTTCTCAGACCAAGTGCTTGACAGCAGTGGATGATTACATCACAACTTGTAATGTGAACTGGTCTGGGATGAGGCTATGCACACTTTAAATACCATAGGCAAAGGGGCTTTTGCCCCCACTTTTGCATATCATCCCCCCCCCCCCCCCCCTCCCCAACCAAACTTATCATGTACATAATGATGATAATATTAACTATACAGACAACATTAGGATAAGAATAGAACACACAACTTACCTGTACACTAAAGAGTTTGATATGAACGTCCTATAATGTTTATAATGGGCTTAGACCCCTGGCAGGATAGCCCTGGCCACAGACCTGGTTAGGGTCAGGTTTAAGCAGCCATGGATGTCAGCTGCTGCCTTTGATTTTGACACACTGTGGCTTGCAGCAAATAGAGAAGCTAGGCGGGAAAATGTCTCTTGGACCTCCATCCCCCAATTTACTACAGCCAATGAAACTCAGGTCCACACCAACTCAAAGCACTTTGAATTGGGTTATTAGCGACATGTTTGCAAGAGTCTGCGGCTACTGCAGCTACCCCAGCTGTTGAACAAGATTCATCTAGGATGGCAGGAATAAGTGGGGATATCACTGTTATATCCAAAGCTGCAAGCAAAACCTTTTCCCATCTTGTTACCAGGACATCTGCTGGACGTGAGCAGATATTATCATCTGTAAGGCCATAGCCCGCCTCTACTGTGAGGCCTTACGAAAAAGGTTAGCCACAACGGGGTCACTACGTCACCTGCGTGAGTGCATGTAGTAGCGTGGTTCCCAAGTGGGTCCAGGGCTTTCTGAGAGCAGACAGGACACAGAGAACCACCAGAGGCCAACCACCACCTTATAGAGGCCTTAAGCTCATTAGGTTCAAGGTGCAGACCCAAGACAAGAGATGGAGTCACGGCGGCAATTTCATTTAGTATATATCGGATGTGATTGATGTAAGCAATTTCGGTGGTATATACAGTGGAAACCATCACACTTGCTCCTATAATTTTTTTGTACTGTTATTTTGTTCACTTGAATATATTTCAATAACAATGAGATCAAATGGAAATCTGACAACGCAGGTATAGTGTACAACTATTTTTCAATATATACTGAAAGTTAAAAAGCATCACGTGACTATTTACTTTTGTTATTAACACTTGTTGTGACCCCAGTACAAAAAAAATTGTGAACATAATTCCTCCTCCTGTAGGCAATAGATCTTGACCATATTCGCAATGCATCTAAAGAACAAGCATTAGCAACCTTTGGCCGAGTCGGTTTTTAAGTCCGGTAAATAGTTACGGTATTATCGAGCTAGGTATGCGTTTTTAGCTCGTAAAAGCTTAGCGATGCTATTTCGTAGTACGCTCTCACTGGACTGCTATATTTCGCTTCCGAGTCGTCACATGTTAGATCTATCGCGAAATCGTACTTGGGAGGCAATAGACCCTTCTTTGCCGTTAAAAAAGTGCCATCAGAGCTGAGTACCTGAAAACCTCCGCCATATCGCGATGAATTACATTTGAAACGTCATCATTTCGTCATTTTGTATCGTGAATATATTTATAATGTGACGATAATACGAATGGATGCAAGGGATTGTGAAAATGGTTCTTAACCTAGCGATGCTGCATCTTGCAGCCACTCACGGCGAACGTTTAGTAAATCAGTAGCATCAAATTGGGAAGCTTTATGGACCATCAAGACATTCGCCAAGGCTAGCGTTCTATCACCCAAAGCTTCGAATCCTAGATGGCAGCTTCCAAATAGCTAATTGGGTACGCTTCCCTTCCAGCTTTAGAGTTGCCTCTTGCTTTTTGACGTTTCTTGTAACCTGCCCAATTTGATGCTATATTATCTCTGCCGATACGTCACATTATAAATATATTCACGATACAAAATGATGCAATGATGACGTTTCAAATGTAATTCATCGCGATATGGCGGAGGTTTTCAGGTACTCAGCTCTGATGGCACTTTTTTAACGGCAAAGAAGGGTCTATTGCCTCCCAAGTACGATTTCGCGATAGATCTAACATGTGACGACTCGGAAGCGAAATATAGCAGTCCAGTGAGAGCGTACTACGAAATAGCATCGCTAAGCTTTTACGAGCTAAAAACGCATATCTAGCTCGATAATACCGTAACTATTTACCGGACTTAAAAACCGACTCGGCCAAAGGTTGCTAATGCTTGTTCTTTAGATATATTGCGAATATGGTCAAGATCTATTGCCTACAGGAGAAGGAATTATGCTCACAATTTTTTTTGTACTGGGGTCACAACAAGTGTTAATAACAAAAGTAAATAGTCACGTGATGCTTTTTAACTTTCAGTATATATTGAAAAATAGTTGTACACTATACCTGCCTTGTCAGATTTTCATTTGATCTCATTGTTATTGAAATATATTCAAGTGAACAAAATAACAGTACAAAAAAATTATAGGAGCAAGTGTGATGGTTTCCACTGTATACTGTTAAATCCTTTTTTTAGGATCGATCCTGCATGTGCATAACAACAATAATAACAACGTTTTATAGTCTTTTCTTTTTCACAGCTTTACACCACCAATTGCTTCTATTGCTGAGCAGTTTTTGATAAAGCGACTTATTGAATAAAGCTGAGGCTTGCATCCGAACGAAAAGTCGAGTGCTCGCGCATAAGCGATCATAAACCGCTTCGCTACTTCGGGGCGCCTAAACTTCGTTGTCGCAATGAACGGCCTTGTTGCATGTCGCCTATTCTTGTTAAAACACATGCGTGTAAAATTACACCACCACCGATATGTATTCGCACGCAGCCGATCATTAATTTTTTGTTTAGCGCCCCCCCCCCCCAAAAGAAAAAACCTGGCCACTCATAACTTCATTCTTAGATTCCCCACTGGATGAGAGTGCTGGAAACGCCTTATAGTGAATGTGGAGACCAGAACCCCCACTCCCTTCCCCGTTTGGCCAATCGCAAGGGGGACCCCCCCCTCCCTTTTCGCGTATTTGGCCAATCGAAAGGCCCCCCCCCCCCCCCCCCCCCCCACTTCCCCCAGTTATAACACTTTTCCGTCCGGCCCCCCCCCCCCCCCCCCCCAGGTTTACATACCTTCCGCCGCCTATATGTATATACGCCTTCGTATTTGTATCCATTTAGCATTCCTTTAAGCAATACATGTTTATATTACAGTGGCGTAGAAACCGGGTGAGGAGGGGGGGAGGGGGAGGGGCAGGGGGGGCCATGGCCCTCTATCAGAAAGTAGCTGGGGCCTGCCCCCCAATCCTAAATTAAGTTCACACGACACATCTTTCAAGTTTGGTACGTACGCACGGTACGGAACAGCTTGGTAATATGGCACGGTATGACACGACTATTGAGATTGTGTGGGTAAAAAAAAGCAACAATAATCCCGTATATAATTAGCTACAATTACTGCCTGAATCAACCACGTCCACCCCACCCAGTGGCGGTCCAGGAATTCGGCGGAGCGCGCGCAATTTTTTTTGCATGTTATTCCATAGATAGTGTAATAGAGAGATTGGAAATGGAGGAAGTCACTTGCACTCAGTTAAGTTCTTGTTCCCAGGCTTATGTGGATTTTTAATGGGTGTGTTTCATCTGTCTGCAGTTTCTTCAGATTTGTACGTGCGCTTATTAACCATTTATATAGATCTACCGATGTTATCTCCGCGGTTAACGTTTTGTTAGCGGCGGATAACGTTTTCCCTTTCAATTATTCTAAGCATCTTTTGAAGCATAGCAACCAAACAACCTCGGTTGTGTTTGGCATCATTTGGGTACTAGCGAAACATAATTTTTACTTAATGTGATACATCTAGCGTATGAAAATGTGCAATTACACTGCAGCGATCACAATCGCCGTCGATTTACAAAACAGAGGCTGTGAGCGGTAAACATCCGTTAAAAATACGGACAAAAGTTAATGCAGTCATGTTGCGGATTTTTGTTTCCGCCTACCTCGTGCTACTTATATCCTCTCGGTGTTGCTCTTACCTCTTGTGTGGGCAAAGGCATCGGCTATCGCGCTGCAGAAGCAGCACGCTATTAGATTAATAGCAAGTGTCAACCATAACTATCACCTTTACCCTCGACTCGACTGATCACAAAAATGGGTTGTTTTTCCCCGCTACCACGAGCGTACGTACTTCCCTCTCCCTTCGTATTCGTACTTAGCCAAACGAAACCACCACGCCTCCCCTGTATTCGTATTTGGCCACACGCAAGGCCCCCCCCCTCCCCCCCCTCCCCCTCCCCCCCCCCCCCCCTCCCCCCCCCCCTCCCCTCCCCCCCCTCCCCCCCCTCCCCCCCCCTCCCCTCCCCCCCCCCCCCTCCCCTCCCCCCCCCCTCCCCCCCTCCCCCTCCCCCCCCCCTCCCCCCCCCTCCCCCCCCTCCCCCCCCTCCCCCCCTGCGCTGCAGAAGCAGCACGCTATTAGATTAATAGCAAGTGTCAACCATAACTATCACCTTTACCCTCGACTCGACTGATCACAAAAATGGGTTGTTTTTCCCCGCTACCACGAGCGTACGTACTTCCCTCTCCCTTCGTATTCGTACTTAGCCAAACGAAACCACCACGCCTCCCCTGTATTCGTATTTGGCCACACGCAAGGCCCCCCCTCCCCCCCCCTCCCCCTCCCCCTCCCTCCCCCCCCCCTCCCCCCCCTCCCCCCCTCCCCCCCCCCCCCCACACACACACACACGTATTCGTATTGGCCAAACGCAAGGGGGACCGTATTCGGATTAAATTGGCCAATAGCGCAAGGGGTGATGTTAGGCTACGGGAATGCATGTTGCCCTCGGGGGCTCAGCACCCACAACCGCATGGCTACTGGTCGGTCCACTGCTGAGTATAACTATTAATAATATAATACCATTGAATAGTTTAATGTTTATGCTCTAACTTGATTTGGCTAATGTTGAAACGATGACATTACAGAGATCTACACATGTTTAGGCTGTGCAGTATTTGGATGCAAAGGAATTTAAAAAGCTGAAATTATAGTACATAACCCTAAGCTTTACATTCGTAAAGCAAGAGAAAATCAGTACGTTTCATGCCCATCTTTGTATACCCCATAATTTCGGGGTATACGCAGGAACGAAAGAGATAATACAATGATATTTCTTTATAACTACTATATGCATTTGCCTTGTTGATGCATATGTTTAGATATGTGTTTTGCAACTATTTATAGTTGTAGTGGCTAGTTTAAATTTCTATCACACCTCAGTGGTAGATTGTATGTCCATACTTATTATTTTATGTTGATATCTAAACATACTTAATACAAAAGCCAACGTTTGAAGAACTCAAACATGTCTTCTGAATGTGGTAGAATTAATTACTTGTATATAGAGCCATGTTAATGTCATGGAAGTTGGTTGGTCATACAAACATTTACATAACTGGCATGCATACCCTACCTTGTAGTACTGTTATGTACTATGCAGTGGTGTTCAGTAGTGTATTCAGCAATAGGGATTTCATGAGGTTCAGATGGAAGGCAACAACCAATATTGACAATGTTATCAGCCCTAACTTTATGGTACAAAGCATTGATAAATGTGTTATGGCGATTAACTATGTCAGAAATGACAATATAGAGCCAGTCATTTTCTTGTCCCTCCATTTCTTGATCTGAAATGGACATTAGTGAATAAATGTGAGTGATAAAAAGTGCTTTACTAACCTGACAAAAAGTAGCTAATTTTAAAATCATCATTTATTTTTTCAAGTATATTTTCTGCATGGGCCACATTGCATGCACCTTCTCCTATCATGCCACCAAGAATTGTGACATACTGATTATACTTTTCTGTGAAAATAGAATATGCCAAGTCATGAATATATTCAATAACATGCTTCACTAGCATACCTTTTAGTGTTGCATAAAGCTGTTTCAGATCAGTATACAATTTGTGAGGAGGAACTGTAAGCATACGAAGTTCTGAATCCTCATTAGCAACCTCTTCTGGATTCAGGTTTACTTGATCTGAGAAGGCATTGACTAATTCTTTTATTGTGTGTTCTCTGGCATCCTCCTTGGTTATTACATAAGATCCTTGTGTAACCACTGGTAAAAATATAGTAGCAATGGAAGTAGTTGGCCTCCTGCTTCTAGTACAGTCCGATCTTGGATAAATTGTTTCAGAAGGAAGGTTTGGTTCTTATGATAGTGCATATCATTCATAGTAGTATCACATATTTCATCTGTCGAATAATATGCAGGGTAGTTCTTCTTAAGTAACCTAAATCAAAGTGCGAATATTCAATAATTTGTTCATGCAGCCATATTCTATTATTACCTTGCATTACTTAAGAGTGAAACCTTTGAACAATGATCATTGAACTATAGATTTTAAAGAGTTTTATTACTTTTATTAATAAAACGTCTTAAAGAACATACTTCACTTTCTGCAGCTTTTAATGATGGCTCAAATATAGTGCTATGCCACAAACGCTCAAAATCATCCACCTCTTTTGCACTCTGATATGTAGCTTTTATGGGAGCTCCATTAGGTGCATTGAGACTTATCTGAGAATAAGTAATTTCAATTGAGATTCAAAATAACTTATTTATCATACCTCACACAATTTCTTCATGCAGTTCATGATCAGCAAAAAGAAAACCTCTTCTGGTATGTTCTGTTTAGATTTTATTAGCAGTGATATTTCATTCAGTTTAGCTAAACAATAGTGGCGCAAAGGAAGCCACTCTGATATAATTGGGCCATGTAATTTTTTATCAGCATCTGGTTGTGTCAACAATGCTATGCAGAAAGCTCCAATGTTGGTCCAAAGAAGAGAGTAAAGAGAAGGCAGTGTATAAGCTCCCCTGTTTGTATGGGCATTAGTTATCGTTTTGTTCAATTTTCCATCATTTAGCAATACTATTCTACAGTCATAATGAAAAGGTTTGGCATTTATTTTTATGCCTGCTTCCTGAGAATGGAATTGTGGATTATTGTACATATACAACAAGCGGTGTAGCATACCATAAAGCCTGTCATGAAAGTGTCTGATAGCATTTCTTGATCAAAGAGGTGGCACCACAGATGATTGGCTTTTGGTGGACAACGCATTATTGTTGCTACAAGCATTGCCAATAAATGATGAAAACCTTGTAGTTGTGAGTATGAATGTAAAAAGGATGTGCAGAAAAAAAGAATAATGGGTTAGAATATCACCATGAGTGCTCACCTTCTTTTTTGCCAGCAAAAATTGTATGGAGTGGGTCTGGTTTTACTTCTGAAGGTGATTGCTTGGTATCAAGAGCCCAATTTGACAACTCAGAATTATTCAGCATTAAATCAGGATTTAAGAAACATTGAATCAACCTGATCTGACCCTTTTCAAAGTGTTTTGATAATTCAGATTTGTCAAATGATTTTGATAGCTTCTTTCCACCACTTGTCTAATATATTTAGCATTGAAAAATGGTATAATCATAGTAATGTCATAGATGCTTATAATATCTTACATTGCACGTGATGTAAAATTCAAAGTAGGTGACAAGCCAGATAACCATTCGAAAACGTCCCATAGGATATGAAAATTGCTGGGTTGAACTTGAAAATAAATCGCAATGCATCATTTTTTTGTTAAAACTACACTGATTTGTATCTAATTTTAAAGCTATATGCTTAATGAAAGCTCTTCAATCCTTCAGCAAGGATGTGTAAAATGCTTACCATTCATTGGCTATAATAATCAATTGAGATTCATCTGATCATGCATAGCTTTGTTTACACGATCATAGAGGTCCCTATCATCTTTTCCAAACAAAGCAGATACATATGGGTGGCTCTTTAATGAGGGTGTGTAGTTCTGCAAGTCACAAAAGTAATGTCAATAAATGAACAACTCATTTCAAACTTACTTCGAGCTCATTCTTTGCCCGTTCCAAACACTTAATGTTTCTACAAATAGTATCAAACTTCTGTTGGAAAAGGGTTACCAACTTTTCTTCTCCCAATCGATTAAATAAATGTGTTATAAGAAGCAAGAAATGTCCACCACAAGAACCTCCACCTGTCTGCACATCATCCAGCATGCCATTGATAGGATCAATAATTTGACTTAAACTGTCAATTTGTTGTGGATTATCTGGATCTAAATGAAAAGATAGGTGCTCTAATATCAACTGAATAATAGCCTGTAACTCAATAAAGAGCAATATTTTATCCCTGTTTTCTTTCTTGATTTCCTGAGTGTGTAACAACAGTTCTCACATAAAATTTGTTTAAAATGGATAAATCACCACACTTTTTGGATATCCTGCATAGTTCCTAACATGTCAGATACTCCTTTCCCCTTGCAGCTCTCTTTAAGGCATTCCATTGTAGTTACATAGTATAAGTGGGCTAATGGCTGCATCATTCGAAAATTCTGTGGGCATTATAATATGGCCAAATTGAGCATGTACTGGTTGTTTGAGAACTTACAGGTGGTGTTTTCATTATGTTTGTTGAAGGCTGATAGTAGTGCAGTGGAATGAAGTAATCAGGTGGAGGGAGGTTTGGTGTTTCAAGCAGGACTTTGGCTACATGCAATCGCCGCTACATAAAAAAAAATTAACTGAGTACAAATTCTTTTTTGAAATACCCTCACTATATGCAGTAATAGAGTGTGATAATTGAATTCTTGAAGCACAAATGCCTTGTACTTTAGTTTCAAATTTAAAATAATTGGTAGCAATGTGTGATGCAAATACTAAATTCATTCCCATAGCACAATAGACTATGTAGGTAGGTGCAAGGACATTCCATGCTAAAAATAGAGATCTTTAAAGATAAAGAATTGTGGGAGGTTCTTAGCCCCTCACATGTACACATGTAGTAAAAATGTAAAAACTCATGCAAACTATGTACCAACTTGAATGAAGAAAAAAAGATGAAAACAATGATTGATTATTAAGTGGTTCTTTTAGAATTGCAGCTTACCTCACAATTAAACAAACCAAGTGGTATAGCAACTTCACCTGAACAGTTTACAAGAATTCTTGAAAGGTATAATTTGCAAACATTTATAGGCAGTTTTGGCACTGTGAATTCATCTTTAGATTGAGATGACCCTACAACCTGCAACCATTCACTCTGTTTATTTATTAGCTCCATGAAGAAAAGGCAATCTGTTTCTTTGTTCTCAATGAAACATGGTAAATCATTTACAGGCCGTGCATCATCGCAATACAGGAAGTGACTGAACAATCCTTCCAAAACCTTCTGGCTGAATCTTGTATCATTGGTTTTCAGGTGCACTGCAAAAATTTTTACCATCTCTGCCATGTTTGGATACACCTATGTATACGTATAGAATATAACATAATAATACAGATAATAATAGTATTAGCAATGAAACAGTGATAGTCATGCATACCTTGTATGGAGAGGATAAAAACTCCTTGAACTTTAAGTCTTCCAAAATGTTTAGTGCAATTAAAAATATATCACCATTGCAAAATGGTTGGCTTTGCAGTACGACAAATATTCCTTGCATCACATTAAATTTTCCTTCCAAATTAATTCTAACTTCTTTTGAACTTGCAGTAGAAATATCATCCCAAATGCATTTAGATACCGATGGCATGGCCATTACATTTTTATAAACTTCGTACCACTTTTTAAGCTTTCCAGCAGCATCAGATGAAGTGCACAAACAGAAGGCATTGAAAAGTGTATTGATCAAGAAACTGGTAACCTGGTAATGAATGATACCATCTTGCTTAGTGTCCAGTGTAAATTCGTACAAGACTCCAGGAGTCAATTGATCTAAAGCTTCAAGAGGACGAAGTGATGTCGCAATATTGCCTAAATGCTGTCCATACAGTGCAATGTAAGCATGAATATGGATCATTTTGTCTCTAGAACAACAATCTGTGTTTTGTTGAAACAATCTTTTCATTATGTTACCAATCTGTAGGGAGCTAGACTTAAGATGTAATTTATAAGTTATCAAATCACTAAAGTACTTCATCCACAAATCAGGATTTGAGTCCATTGTAACCCAGCAGATATGCAAGCATTTCCATGTTTCATTCTGAGAAATGAACAAAAAATAATTAATGGAATTAGCTCCATCAGATGCTTTCAAATCTACTGAAAGTATTCTGCCATTGATCTCACATTATGATGCCAAACAACTTCCAGCTGAGCTATGATGAATAGGATGTTACTTAATACACATGGATATAAAGGATACTGAGCTTAAAGTTTAATGATAGGCTTTTTTTTTTTTACATAGAAATATGTGATTGCATCCTCAGGCTAACAATGATGAAGTCTAGGCTGCATCGAATCAGTATGTGTAACTTTATATACAACATTCTGAATTTATCAGAAGCACTTTAACTAAAACCAATATTATTTGAATCATGTTTGAAGTCATGGTGAGAACATTTATATATGGCTTGAAAAAGAAAAGTGTGTGGCTTAACCTAAAACTTAAAACTCTCAATTGGCACAGTTTCCTAGACAATTTCATATTGCGTATATATAAAAATTATTATATACCAGTATATCTAATTATACATAATATGCAAAGAGCAATTTTGTCGTGACCTGTCCCAAATATTATATTATTATGGTATAAAAATGCATCGTGTTTGCATTGCTATTACTTTTGAACGGTTAAAGCTATCATCAACCCCATTAATACACCCCAGGGTTCAAAATAGCCATACCTTTCATCACCATAATGGATAAATGTTAAAGTAAATTTACAATTCAATAGCAACAGGACCCCTACTAAATTTCAAACGATTTCAACCCGAAGATATATTTAAAAAAAAAATGAAATGGATTGGTGTGCTTGAAGCAAAAAATAATTATGTAGTAGTGTATAGATTTCAAGCAGTGCATGGACGATTTAGGCCATAAGGTGGGCTATTTAAGAACATTATGGCATGGTGTATAACATGCAATCGAGAGAGGGATTTCGTTGAATGCAAAGCCTCAATGAACTTGCTTTGTCCTCCTTCAACAAGTAAATATCACATGTCCAATCATATGGATTTGCTAACCCATTTGGTGCATTTTGTTTGAACATTTTTCTTGCTTTTTTTACCTTTCTGAACCTTTCTTTTTAAATCATCAAAATAAAAGGACATGGCCGACCCTGCTATGCTATTTAATTTATAGTGACATGCATTGTGTGTACACATTTTATGATGAAATAGCCAGTTGCATGAAGCATTGCCAAATATATCCTATACATAAAATATTAAGTTATGGCTAACCTTTGCCTCACTCTGAGCTCTTTCTGTGGCCCTTTTTGAAAGAGTACTTACAGTACATGACTCTATACTGAGATTTGGTACTCCGTTACAAAATAAGACTGTCCCATCATGAAAACACTTTTGTATTTCTTCAATTAACTTCTCCATTCTTTCCATTACTTTTAAAAAAAAAGGAAACTTTGGCCAGATAGTGGGTGTTATTGGAGCCTGCAAGGTATTTACTAATGTCTTCATGGAATTCCATTCCAGTTTTGGTGGTGATACAAGGATTATAAGATCGGCAAAAAGATTTCTCAACATAGGGGAACTGTGATTTTCAAAAAATGTGTCAACATTACAATTCTCATTAATTTTGGCTACCATTATTGTCAAATAATCTAAAAACATGGAATTAAGCAAAGAATGAATTGCATCTGCCATGGTGACAGAAGATTCTTGACTTTGGGAAAAGGATGCAGCATGGTCCACAATACTTGCCATTAAAGAGGAAGTAAAACTTCTTCTAAAGTTTCTACACAATACCTTTCCAACCTCATTTTCAAGAAGTAGCTCACACAAGAGCTTATTGCGTTGTGCTGGTGTTACTTTTGCATTAAAAGAAACATTCTCATGTTGGCCAAATCTCACTGCAGCTGAAATAGAAGGAATAGACTGTGATAACATATCCAAAAGACATGTATAAAAGGAATCCTCCACATCGTTTTGTGTTGATGTAGAAAAGTAGCTTTGCACAAACCATTCATGTATATTGAAACCCCCCACATGATGAATTGGTGTTATACTCTCTAAATATATGTGATTCCATCCTTGCAAATACAGTGTGGGGTACAAGTACTTGGAAAATCTGGAAGAGAACTGCAAAATAAATACAAACAGCTTATTGTCTTTTTTGAATTTATTTTCAACCTCTTCAATCATTATTCGAATGTGATTGACAGTTTTCAGAGGGATGTAATGAGCATTGGCAATTAGCACAAACACATCTGCGGTTTCAGTTTCCATAAAAGTATTCAGTGCATCAACAACATTCTTTTCTGATGTCGTATTAGTCACCTTAAGCACTCTTACACAGGCAGTATCATTGTGGATAAGTTCTTCTATAATTCTTTGGCTTTCTTCTTCAGAATCTGAGAATGAAGCAGGAATTTTGAATAGTGCAGATGAAGGCCGTGTGTAACATAAAAGTTTTGTTGGAGAACTGTAGATAGAGAGCCATATTTCTAATATTGCATAATTATACATAGAATAAATGAACATACACAAAATTGTTTATATTTAAAACTACCAGTCATGAAGAACCTGGCTGTGGTTTGGGTCACAATAGATTCAATGATACTTGTCATTGCCGGATCAATATAGAAAAAGTTAATGTTGGCTGCTGTGAGTGAAAACGCATGTGCACGCATAAATTATCGCTACATGTACATGCATTCTACAATGCCAGTTAATTATCGCAATTAATAAAATTACTGTAATTGAACACACCAATGGATCGCGTTGTATCTCAGCACCTGTCTTCATCTCTACCATCATCTTCTTTGACTAAGCCAACTGGCTTATCGATTGCATCGATGCCTGAGAAATTTCACTCGGCCCGAAGTCTTATCTTTTACTTAAGCGGCGTGCCTTTGTATCGAAGGGCCGTGGGCGTGGCCAGATGCGCTTGTTTCTAGCCGGATGGTGTGAAAAACGATTCCAGCACATTGCTACATATACATGAAGGCAGAGCATCATGAGCATGAGAATACGTTTTGGGCAAATACCAAACGCGACCCAGCTTTCATTCGCAAAGGCTTCAAAAACTGGAAAGATGCTTTTAATGCACAAACCTCAGAAGTGACTGCCATAAGGAAGGAAATTCCAAAGAGAACGAGCTAAATAGGATGATGCTCATTAAAATAAGTAACATATAGTACTTCGCTAGTAGTCGCAGTCCCTGTTTTTCATCTATACGAGCGTTTCAAACCTTGAAGACGTATTTGTGAAGTACTATACGTGTCAATGTTGATTGAACTACATAAAGCTGCTAAACATGTACATTAACCATGCAAGAAAGCTCATAGATTTTTTTTTGCTGAGGAATTTGTTCTAGCTAACGAATTCAAACACCGCTGCGCCTTAGCCAATTTGGTCCATCTTGATTTTGGAATAATATACAATCGTGATTTCTAGGCGGCGAACTTGCGGGCTGGTGAAATCCATTAATTACATTAATAATGCACAACTTGCAAAGCTTCTGGGGCTCCGCCACAGCCTCTTTCCGCACCCATCCCCTCCCATGTAATCTGTATGTACATTGTTAAATGATTGCAAGAGTTGGAGTGATATGTTTCAAGGTACCGTAGCAAAACATGCACATTGCAAACAATTTAGCAATATCTTTCTTATTTCTGCAACGTTGATGGGTGGAGCAGAATGGATATGCATCAGATGACCAAGAACTCTGAGTAGTCTGTAAGGAACTAAATATCCACACTGCCCACTAAAATTCTCACAGTGCATGGGATATGAAGAATGCAGTATTCTAAAGAGGATTATTAATATCTGTGCCTTGTTAATATCAGCGCCTATTTTGCATCCTGCCGATGGAAGTAAAGCTACATGTACACATATCACACTGCTAAAGCCAACATAATGAGCACAGTGCAGTAACTAGTGCTGGTGAATATTATAAATATGTAAATTGGCTCAAAAATAGCTATGGGCGCAATTGGTTAAAGAACAGAAAGCAGAGCAAGAATGTTATACATGTACATGTGTAACTTGATGTACACTGATCAACTAACCATGTGAATTCTACTGTAGTTCAATAAAATATATCTAGACTTGTTTCCTTCCTTTAAACTCCATGCACTATTGCCTTGACATCTTATCTTCTTGAAGATAGCTAAATTTACACATACCTGTACAAGAGTTCTGGATCATTGATTCATCCTATAATGTTTATTTTATGCTAATTAGAATTATCGCTATTCAATTTCCCAAGCATTAAAGCAATTTGCAATCCAGAGCATGCAAGAATCTGCAAGTAACAAAGGTTAGACTGTTTATGGTGTACCTTGCATTATTCAGGGTCAGTTGAACTTGGTAGTGTTTCACAAGAGATTTCAGGGAGAAATGTATTTGAGAAGTTAGATAGTGTCTTTTGTAGGTGGCAAGAATTTCTTCATGAATGCTAAGGGCCTCGGGATTGAGAATCTGAATAATACATTTGCAGAAGTACCGAATAAACCATTGGATCATCAAGGACAACATCATGCAGGCTAATGGGGACATTGCTAGACTTTTGTCACACTGCGAAAAATGAGGAGCTGTGTGCAGAGTATTCATAGCTTCCTGTATGGCTTTCTGCACTTGCGCTTCATCCAAATATGCCTTCTGAAGTAATTCATGGAATTTGGAATCTTTTCTAATAATTGGAGAGATGTATTCACAATCTGATTGTATCTCATCCAATGATGGCTACAAAGGAAAATAAACAATATGAAAAACATTATGTATGTGTGTGTATGTGTGTATGTGTGTATGTATGTACATGTGTATGTATGTATGTATGTATGTATGTATGTATGTATGTATGTATGTATGTATGTATGTATGTATGTATGTATGTATGTATGTATGTATGTATGTATGTATGTATGTACTTGTATGTATATATGTATGTATGTATGTATGTATGTATGTATGTATGTATGTATGTATGTATGTATGTATGTATGTATGTATGTATGTATGTATGTATGTATGTATGTGTATGTATGTATGTATGTATGTATGTACATATGTACGTATGTATGTATGTTGTATGTATGCATGCATGCTGTGCATCAATTGGTTGCTTAACACTACAATACTCATATGAGTAGACAATAAATACATGTATTCGCATACTTATTAAATTGCCCCACATCATCTACAGTGTGATTATAATTAACCATTAATGTATTTTAGAAACTAGAGAGAAACAATACCATTTTCTAACTTTTTATCTGTGAATGTATTATGTACATTGTAGATGTGGTATATCTCAACTTACAGTCTGGATTCGAAATCCTGCATTGTTCACCAATGCATGAAGCAAGTTTTGTAAACTGGTAATTAAAATTTCTGATGTCATTGAGCCATCAATGAATTTCGGAGAGTATGGCAAATATTTGTGATCGTGTGCAGGCAGAACAAGTAATAACAATGAATTGAGTGTTTCTTCTTTCCAACCATACAAGCTCTTTTCTTTTTGCAACCCAGTGACAAAGTCTTCAATCTATAAGGAATCATGTGAATCCTTATATATAAATTCTACTCATCACATACCTTTTCCTTTACTGCTTGCATCACAATGCTGAGACATGGGGGCATGATTCTGAGGTTTTCTTCCCAAAGTGATTGGTGCGTGAAATAGAACTTCTCAAATCGATTCAGAAATGGTGGGGGCGTGTGTGGCACCTCCGTTTTTTTTAAGATTACAATGCATTGGAAGTCAGAATGAACCCTGCAGAGTTTTGAATGTGCTCCAATAGCTATGTTGGTATAGAACCGAGTTCCCAGCTTTGGGTCATCAATTCTTCTAAAATGTTGATTGAATAAATCATAGAGACTTTCATGGATGTCCTCCGTTTCTGCTAAAACAATTGTGTGACCAGCACTTGCAGAGTATATTATAGATGCAATGATGTCAATCTGTGATAAAATGTATATATTACAGGGCAGTATAACGGCATCTTTCCTACTGACCTTTTGGAGATTATTATCTCCTGGCATATCACTGCACACTAGTACACGTGTTGTTTGTCTATCAAGAATGCCATTTAGAAATAGCAGACGAACAAGGGAGTCATCTTCAGATGGATCAATTATCAACTTGTAGCGCACTTCATTTTCTATAGTGTAACCTCCACTTTGTTTGTCTTCAAGACTATCCCGAAGAATGTCTAGGACATGGCGTTTCTTGCACATAGTCTGTTGAACAACCAACGAAATATTCAATCAAGACTACACATGATATGAATTTATTCAGTCAGAGTAGAGTGTAACTTAACTTAAAGTTGCAACAAGTAAATAAAAACATTCTCTATGAGAAAGTTGGTGGTATATAGGATTTGAAGGCAATAGTGGTGTAAAAAGAAGGGAAACAAGGGTTGAATGATAAGGAAAAACGAAATAGTCCTATATTTAGCCCAGCACACATTGTAGGACAATACATTGTTCATGCATGTGCTAAATATAGGACTATTTCGTTTTTCCTTATCATTCAACCCTTGTTTCCCTTCTTTTTACACCACTATTGCCTTCAAATCCTATATACCACCAACTTTCATAGAGAATGTTTTTATTTACTTGTTTCATTGCTTTTTATTCTTGCTTTCAATGCTACATCTAAATATATTCACTTAGCAACAGACATTTCATCACTATTAATCTTACACGTATACATGTATACCCCAATAGTGGAAAGAGAATACTTTGCATTTTAAAATGCAAAAAGGACCATCCTCTGACGTTGCAATTATGATACCATAGAGAAACACTGATCACTCAGCTACGATCTGAACTTGGTATATATGTCATTTACATAGTAATCATGTATATCTACATGTCATAACCATAATATTGTTACAATGTTATACTCAGTATTAGTACATTTACTCTCTCTGACTCTCTTGATACTCATGACAGCAACAGGAGTGTCCACCATCTCTTCCTTTATTACAGTGACAGGGATTTACGGCCAAGTTTGCAACAGGGGGTGGGTTTCGGAATATATAACAGTATTGGGGGTGGGCAAAAATAAAAGCCTTCCCTCTGCACCATTAAATGCAGCTTTATTTTGACAATGGCACATATAAACCAGGGGGTGGATTAGGCAAATTAGGGGCAAACCCGGGGATGGGTAGGGGGTGGATAGGGGGTGGGAGAGGTAAATCCCTGAGTGTTATGTAAATTAAAGAGATCTGTGTCAACTCAACTTGTGAACAGTATCCATGTAGATATGTTTCATACTCTGACAGTAGTGTAACAGTGAATTCCTCATCATTACACACGTGACCTATGAGGTCACCTCACTCCACGCACCAGGGGAATAGTAGGTAAGGGGAGGATAGAGGTAGTAGTAGGTAAAGGGAGGAGTAGGGGTAGGGAGTAGGTCATGGGCACCCCCAGGGGGGCCATGCCCTCCCTCTCCCCCCCCCCCCCCCCCCCCCCCCCCCCCCCACTCGCTGAATCGGCCTAAAGCATACAACACCCCATAGTAATATTTGGCTGTCAAATGGCGCCCCCTTACCCTATCCTGGCCCCACCCTTCCAGAAATGCTGGGGGCGCCCATGGTGGTAGGTAAGGGGAGGAGTAGGGGTAATAGTAAGGGTAGTGGTAGGTATTGGGAGGGGTAGGGGTAGTAGTAGGTATAAGGGGAGGAGTAGGGTACATAAGGGTATGCAGGTATCTCGATTGCCATTACACACACCTACCATTAGGGTACCAAGCTTCCCTATGTGGTTGTAAGAGGCATCACAAAAGAAAGGTTCTGTGATATAGCACGAATATCATGTAGAAATTCACCTATTTTTTTTCTATGCAGCCTTGTTAAGCAAAGCACCTGCACTAACTTCACAAACAGCTGACCTTTTGTGCTAACCATGGGTGGATTTTGAAAAAGGCATCATTTAGCCCATTTAACAGAATGCTACTAGGCTACCTTTATATTCCCTCAGTATGCTTTGTTTGGTTCATACAGGGAGAAGCTAAAAGGTACAGAAAATGAACACATGCAATGTACTCATAAAATCATGTATCTACAAAATACCTACATGTACATATACATGTATAAATAGAAGCCATGTTAAAACTGTTAATTGACCTGGGGAGACCTCTTATATATTGATGACAGGGCAAGGTTAACAGGTTTTCCCACGTACACAATGAATTCTGACCTCTACTGCTATAGTTTATGCACCTATCAATGGTCTCCCACTCCAGTCCCGGCCCCCCAGTGCGGGCACAGATGGGGCGAAGGTGGGGATTTGAAGATTGCGGTTTTCAAATCCCAACCCCTTGGGCATTCTAGCCATTCAAATCCCCCACATACTATGTGGAGCAGCAGAAGAGACGCCCGCATAAAATTTCCTGCGCCATGCGACATCATGAATAATTCCCCTGGGGCAAAAATCCTAGTCAATCCCCGTCCAAATGTCAAACCCAGTTGAATTCGAGCGTACCTATTGGTTTTGGTAGCTTTCCAAGCCTATTACCCCTGCGGTAGCATTTTTCCAGCAGCATGTTTGGCTGTCGGTCGTGCGTTCTTGGAATCGCATTCTTTTCGCCGAAGGAGAAGCGATGGAATCGTCCCGATGTTCTGCACTCTTCATGGTCGCTGAATGTTCGTTGTATCGTTGTCTCTTTAAAGTTTAGTTTAGGCTCGAGGTTCCGGTGAAGACTTCACCGGTTAGTTCTGGCTCGAGTAAATAGTGGTAGTGCCGTGCCACAATTTCACTAGGTTAATTACCACTAATAGGTGTAGTGCCCAGACCGTTCACGTTGGATTACATGTACATATGTAGTGTACTTACCACCGATATATACAATGTAACCTCGATACATTTTGACCACTGAAGCGAGAATGCCAATGAATTCTGAAGCTATTGGTGTGATTTTCATTTCTTAGAAGTGTTCCTATCTCGAGTTATGCGTGGTCAAGAACAACAACAACAACAACAACGAGAAATACGGTGGGACTGGGTACGAGTTTAAACAAACGTTTTGTTCTCCACAACCACGCGGTTTTATGACATCAAACAAACGCGAAACTGCTCGTTTTGGACTGCTTGTTCGACGATGACAAAGAGCTAAGCTATCCGATTGATAAGAGTCCCGTTATAAGCGGGTCCCGTTTTTTAATGACATTCATAATCGGGGTCAAATCCTATATGAGAGTTACTAACGTAACTCTCGATACAGAACGAAACAGCATAAATGGACATATGCAAATACTGAACTGTTACAATGCTCTTAAAATTGTACGTGAGAAGTTATTTATATAATGAACATTTTATTTCACAGCTATTACACGTTCCCTTTGAATTAAATTTCTTGGTTTAGACTTTTTTTAACAGTAACTAACAGTAACTAGTGCAGAGTATACTGTAAAATGGCAACCTAATATTTTATATTCATAACTCCTAAACCATACGATACAAAATGTGTATTTGATTGTAGTGCACTTACCTTAGGAAGAAAGATCTTGCAAACTTCATCAAACTTCTCTGATCCATTAAAATTTCTTTCTAATGCCTGCATTTCTATTTCAGGTTTGCACATCCCGTCTGTACTGCGACGTCTTAAGTAGCTTATAAAATGTATAAAGTCTCTAAGGCCAAACCAATGTTGCATTTCTTTGTCTTTGCACAATCGTGTATATGCATGGCAAAGTTCAATAATTCGCTTAGGTACTTTTGTACCTCCTAAGCCGAAGCAACCCTTCGCTAGGGTTTGAAGATCATCATTTGGACTCTCATGACGATAAAGACTAATTGCTCTGTTTGTTTTAGCTGCGTCTAATGCTTGATTTGAAATAGCCACAAAAGATACTTCTGGATTATCAAGATAGTAATGAAGAATCTTTAGGGACTCGTGGCTTTCTTCTGGAAGTCCTGCTTCATCCATGAATACTATGCAGTTGACAGGTAGGCCATTTCTGTTATGTGATAGCTGTCTCCTAATAGCTTGCTCAAATACAGTCTTTATTTCATTTGAATTGGACTGCTTAGAACATTGATAGCGATAAGGATCAAGAGATGGAAACAACTCTACTTTTCTATACAGTTCCATTTTAGATTCCTTCCCTTTAAGGTTGTCAGAGACTAAATTAAAGGAAAGGGTCTTTGAGGAACCAGGGGCTCCAACTATGATCAATGGAGTGCATGTAACAGCACATAGTATTATTGCCAATATGTTCTCTTTAAGGGCTGTTGTTTTGGCTATACCTGAAGGAATATGCATTTTTTCTGAATATAAGGAGAGTTCAGCCTCAAATGCACTGCTAAATGTTATCTCTTGAAAGTTACATCTTTTTTCCAGTTCAGTTTTGTATCTGTCTCGGAATTTTTTGTTCAGTCGCAGATAATAAACCATCCCAAGAGCGACAGAAACTGCTCGTCTATGCTGGCGACCTATATCTTCACTTGGCCTCAATATTTGATAGCTTTTTAACAACCAACTGTACAATTTGAATACTCTTTGAATATCCCTTTGACTGACAGAACTGAAAGATCTTATTTTAGCATCAGATGCTTTCATAATATGACACAGTTGTTCTTCGGCATATTGACGAACAAGGTTTTGACTAGCAATAATGAGTTCTGCTAGCCTCTCTACTTCCATTTTGTCAATGGGTAATTCCAGCATACTCATTTTAGCTTTCACATAGTGCATTTCATCACATGATCTAAGGCAACCATAATCCCATAGTATGAGTTGGAGTGATGCAGGTAACTCCAGAACATAGTACGAGCCTTTCAACCATCTCTCTTGTTCAGGTGCCGTCATATTAGGTTTATGATATGGATTGCAAGCTGCTATAACAAATATGTTGTCAGGAATTGCCTAGGAAAAATAAATAAATATATATATATAATATGATTTGAATAAACGGACATTTGATACCTTTCCATTAATAGTTCGATCGATAATGAATTCTTTGAGCAATCCTAGGCATGATGATGTATTGATTTCATCAAGAAACAGCTAGGAGAAAACAAAATAATTGTAATACATTTAAAAAAAAGAAATTACACAAGATCAAGAATTCCTTTTTATTGTGACACAAACATGGATATTTATAACAGCAGATAATGTAATACACTTTTTAATCTTAATAGATGACAGTTATTATGTAACCTGAAATATGCAAACCTAGATTTACATTTTTTATAGGTACATTGAATCTAACTTTATTATTAGAAAAACGTAGAAGTACAAGATAATGGATACACTGATAAATGAGAAGTACAAGACACCTACAAAATCAACTCTCCCCACATCTACATAACTACCTTTACCCTTTGCCCACTGAGTGCTGAAACCTTGCACAGAATAGCAAGATTATGGCATTGATGCTTTTAATGATATTCAGTTTTGCTACATTGCAACTGCAAAGCCAGATGGGCTGCAAGCCAAGAAATAGAACTATGAGCTTCTAAACCCCAACACACATACTGAGGTCACTACCACCAATGGAATGCAGATTTAAACAAACTCTCTGCACTTGGATTTGTGCTTGCATACATTGGCCTTTCCAGCTGCTGACCCACTTCTGGCTTCCACGTCGTTCAGTGTAGTGGAGTTAAGCGGAGAACCACTGTAACGTCAAAAGCAGTCGACTCGCCAAACCACCCAGTCAGGCACTAGGATGTCCGCTGGATAGCTACATGAACTGTTAACACCAGACCCGTGACCTACCAGTACAATTAACAATTAGCTAACCGTCCTACATTTAGCAAATGGGTTTATAAGTAGAAATGCCAATAAATCCCCACTGTAACGGTACTGTACCTTGTAACCTTGCTTTTGCATCACCAATCCTTTTTTAAAATTAAGGCTGCCACCTAATCCATTTACGTCATACAAAAACTCGAATCTCACGCAAGAAGCGGTCCCTATGATAGAAACTTTAGCATATGCCATACACTGTTCCATCTAACAGTATTGTGTTATGATTTTACAACATCCTCCGTGACTTAGAAGCTAGACCAAAATAGGGTAATTTTTCGTCCACTTTGGAATTCAAATAATTGGCGTATTCCCAATAACCATGAACTTGACAAAGTTCGAAATGGCCGACATAGAGAAACTGGCCTTTAAAAAAATTACGTTTTCATCCCCGCGTTTTTTGAAGTGTAGTCAAATATAATGGATATTGAATATTAACCAGGCAGCTAATTTCTTTTGTTTGGCAGTTGCAGTCATCAGTTTGGGAGAATAAAAAGAACATAGATGTCATTTGGGATTACCCATCGGAGCCTTTCTTAGAAACGCTTCAACGATGCCCAAACACGATTTGCCTCTGTACTAGCTCGCCGCAGTTCTTCAATGGTTGATGTTTGGTTTTTAAAAGAACCGTTTCCGCAATTGAAACCCAAGCGGTGGTTGGTAAGCGAAGCAAGTTTTCTTCAAAGCAGCCAAGTGATTGTAGTCATTTGTATTGGTTGACCGTTTTCGCAATCAGGGCCGTCGAGAGCTGGCACGGGCCCCAGGGCTACAAGCTTGTTTATGATGCTAAGGGTTCAAAAGTGTCTGGGTTCCAAATGGGACTGAAGATGAAGATTGATGATCAGAAAGAAATTAGATATGCGCATTCTACATGTATAACAGCGTGTAGAACCTTATAAAATAGATGCATTGGACATTTTCTTATGTATTAATGGGTTTATGTCTTTCTGCTCCAGAGGGAGATAGTTTTTCCACGCATATAGATATAAATTTAACAAGTCGTCTTTAGCACATGAAAACAACTGAACAATTATAAATACCGCAAGCAAAGCTGCAACGAGTGACTAGTACTACATAGATAAACACCTATGCAGCGTGCATACAAGATAACATGCAATACCGAGTAGGTACAAAGGAAATACCCAAGCAAAAAATATGGGACAGTGTCCAGCAAAATCGGGCTTGTGGGGTTATAATTTTATTACTATAAAAATTGCACGTTACTAGTACCCACACATCTTCGCAACGGTACAACCTTTTCTTTTCATATTTCGTACACATATTTCCATATCATTTTTGCATGTTCTTTTCCATTTTGGAGCTCTGATTATTTTCTATGCCGTCGGTGCAAATATCGCTAATCAAACAGGTTAGAATTTCCCATGTACGAACGTTGAAAACGCGTACATAGAGGAGTCCTGTAGCTATTGATTTGTCCTGTTCGTTAATTCTTGTATCATCCGTTACAGAGATACAGTTGAGCAAACTACATGCATGTTTTCCCGCTTGATTCGCGCCAAACATGTAATTACCGCCTCCCCATACATTGAGCGAGACGCGATTTGCCAAAATCATTGGTGCGAATCAAGCGGGAAAACATGCACGTAGTTTGTTCAACTGTATCTCCGTAACGGATGATACAGAAATTAACGAACAGAACAAATTAATAGCTACAGGACTGCTCTATGTACCGGCAACCCAAATTTGATGCGTTTTCCACACTCGTACATGGAGAAATGATGAATTCTAACCCGTTGGGTTAGCGATCTTTGTGCTCGCGGCATAGAACCACCAAAATCGATTTCCACATAAAGAGATGATGTGAGAACAAGTGTACGGACTTTTAAAGCAAAAGGTTGTACCGTTGCAAAGATGTGATGTTTAGTGTAACATGCAATTTTTATAGTGATAAAATTATAACCTCACAAGCCCGATTTTGCTGGACACTGTCCCATATACTGATGCGCAAACATACTAAAGCCCATACACTTGTTGTTATGCGACCTATAGCTAATTAAATATGAATGTACACATACACTATTATTGCACATGCACGCACAAAACAATCATTTAAATGCATAGCTAATATTAAAACATGTGCAAAATGCATACAAATCATATGAGCACATTCACATATATAAACAGGCATGAATATATTCATGCATGTGGTCTCTGTCACATTTAAAGTGCATGGGGATGACCATCGATCCGAACAGAATGTGGTGTAGCCTATACACCTACTTGTTGAAGGAGAGAAACTTGCTCAGCTCAACAGATGGACGCAGTATACCGGTATAGTGCATAATTATTAGAACAATTCCAGTTGGCACCCTCCTCCACCAACACAAAAATATTTAAACTATGTATTGTCATAATCTTGAGTTCTGCTGCCTGCCATTCTTCATAATTCATTTAAAAGTACCATTTTGTTCCAGAGATACACGCTAGCATTAATGATTACGACAATACTCTTTAACAAGAGCCATTTTGGTGACGGCGGAGGGGTAGAAACAAATTCTAGTCAGTAAAATTCAACCAATGGGATAGCATATTGCATGTTTTTTGAATTAATCACTTTACTTTGTAGTTGATTGTCCAAATGTTTCTCATTGTAACGTATAATTACACTCGAAAATGAACTTACTGTCACAATGGGTTCTTGTACGGATGCTATGTTAGATCCAACTCTTGCCTGGAATGCATCATCAATATTTTCAGCAATTTTTATAATATGTTCAAGTTGTCGAATTATTTCAGTGGGTGTTAAAGCTGAATCACATGAGAGGGAGCATAATACAAAGGAATTATAAGATGCCATTTATATTCACAAAATAACATCAGAGATATCACTACAGTTTAGAATAAACAATGAGCAAATGCAAACCATGTCCTACATTGTACAATGGTTGAACATTTCAAAGGTTTTATTAATTAAAAATTAACAATCAGATGTAATAATGTGTGACTGAGGTATATCAGCATGAGATATGATAGATTGTTTAACGCCAGTAGATTGTTATCGATTCCACAGGTTTTTGTAATTGAAAATCGCAATATTGAGTTGGACTTTGAATGAAACAACCTATTCGGCAATGCAGTAAATTGATTTACACTTTTCTTTATCCTTTATTGATGCAATTGTTTTAAGCAACACTACTGAAGGGTACAGTTTTAACTGAAAAATGGTTTTCTGCCATGCAGGAAAACATCAAAAATCTGTAACGTACCACTAAGGTTAACTTCGCTTTGCCCCTATTTTATAGAAATGGTTTAGAGTGTAGTATAGTTATATTGTATTTCTATTTAGTGCCTTGCGCATGCGCATGTGGTCATCCTTTTGTACGTGTATTCCTATACATGTAGATCTTATTCGAAGAAACATGGATGCGATTATCTGGTGGCGTGCGTGTGATCTTAATGTAATTCATTGTTCCCCATCCTATGTATTGGAGGAATGGCGACTAACCATATCGATGGATTGTATTTGCAGGGGCAAACGTTAGTAAAGGAATCAGATTTTTTTAAGCAACTTGACGTTCGAGGCAAACGTAGGTACCACAAGAAGCTCCAAATCCTTGGTTTATGCAGCAATCTGTACGCAATTACATCTGAGAACTGGGAATCTGACCCCGATTCGTGGCCTAACGTGAAGTTCCCAAACATTTTTACTTACATAATCGATTCTTCTAGCCCTCACACAAAAGATTCACTAAAAGCATACAAGAGCACCAGTGCATGGGCATACTTTACAGCTTGGTATGTCACCAATGTAGATTTGGTCAGTGAAGATTAATGCAGAGTCCTGTCTACATCGTGCTAAGATGAGTAAATATAATCACTTTTTTACACTGACACCTGGCATTGATAGGTATAATTTAATTTTAGGTTAAACACAGTTAGTGGCAGGAGCTGGATAGGCATGCTCACACATTGCTGCCCTGTTATATACTGTCATGACTAAAGCACACTGTATTCGCTGTAATTAATTTGGTTGTCACTATTAGTAAATAGGTTGCTATGTCAAATCAAAATTTGGTTTCATGCTTTGACTACACAGTGTAAACCAAACATTTGCAAGGATAAAAAGTGAAACTGTCTGCACTTCACTGCCGGCCTTGCAGTTGGCTTCAGCCTTCACTAAGGACAGAGTATTTATGCTTTTCCAGGTATTGACATCTTTGCAAATTTCTTTACAATGCAGTCACAATATGCTACTGTGAGGGTCATTGTGTTTTCCAAACAGTGACAAGCAGGTATACTGTCTTTGTTGCCAGAATATATACTCTTTGGCACGTGGAGTCTCTTTTAACCTGTATATAGGTCTGAGTTTTTAAATATGTCCTACAATATTGAGAGCAAAACAATTCTCAATTCGCTTTCACAAAGCAGGTGACACACTGACATGAAACTTATAACTAGAAACCAATCTCAGTGTACTGCCTGGTATGAGTATAGCTGCAATGGCATGTGCTTGCAATGCTACAATTATTAAATTGAAACAAGGTTGGATATTAGTTCAGTTATCCATATGATGCGTACAACTTTACGTACAAGTTTTCTCTTTTCCATGGTGGTGCAAGCAATAGATGCGCTATACATTTCGTTTCTGTGGTCTGTAGGCATTTCTTTAGTTTCCTTTGAGCTTTTCCTAACTTCGACAATCCACATGATCAAAAATACTCCCAAGGAAGTCAGGATGCAGTGGATTGAGACTAGTATAACCTAATAACGAACAGGAGTGTGATAGTGTATCTTTTATAAGCGTAAAAGTGGTGCCTGCATGATATGAAATAATCGCTGCAGAGCCTATGTGAGTCAGTTGGTACAAAGCCGTGCCAACGAATTGCGGAGATCCAGAGCATCCTACGACTACGATCCAACGGGAACCGATAAACTTTGATCGGAGAGCCAGTATTCTTTTTGTTCCTACAACCCGGAGCGCAGCATTGAACTGGTACAACGTCACGTGAATATAATTAAATTCATTAAGACATAGTAATGGAATTGGTTGGTATCATGAACTTTGTCGGAGTCTAGAACACACTATAATATTACACTGGCGACGAGACTGGGATGGCAAAGTTTGGGCATCTTCAAGAGTTCAATGCGGAGCTTGAGCCCATCACCGCCTACCTCGAGCGTGTAGAGCTGTACTTCTCCGCCAACAGTATTGGGGAGGATAAAAGGTTAGCGATACTACTTAGTGTGATAGGACCCAAGACGTATGGGGTGTTGAGGACTTCTGGCGCCCGGGAGGCCACAGGAGCATGGCTACGGCGATGTGGTGAAAGTGTTAACTCGCCATTTTGAGCCCCATGCAGCGTATCGTGATAGCTGAACAGTTTAATTTTTACCGTTCGAAGTCAGGGGGAGGGTGAAAGCGTAGGGGATTTTGTGGCTGAGTTGCGTCGGCTCGCTAGTAGTTGCGAGTTCGGGGACTTTTTGGATGACGCTTTGCGTGATGGTTTAGTGTGTGGGTTATCAAACGAGGCCGCGCAACGGAGGCTATTGACCGAGGCGAAGCTTACATTCACGGGTGCTTTGGAACTAGCAAAGTCACAAGAAATAGCAGAGTTGCAAATCAAACAGCTTAAGTGCCCTGATTTGGGCGTGAACAAGCTGTCCAGGATGAAGCATTGCGAGAAGGAATCAGGGGAAAAATGTTCCCACTGCGGTCGACGAAATCATTCTTCTGGCCAATGCCGGCTGAAGGATCTGAGTTGCCACAAATGTGGTGAGAAGGGACGCATAGCTGCGGTATGTAGGAATAAAACTAAGGCTAAATGGGTGGATGTTGAAGAAGACCAAGATGGAGACCAGTGTCACATGATAGCTACCATCGGGAGGCGTCAATCGCCAATGGTTCCTGGATTTCAATGGAGGTAGATAGGGTGTGTAACCTCCCCTGAATAATGAAAATCGATTTTTCCGAATACTTTTAAAACACTAATCGATTTTTCAGGTTTTTCTGGATCTGAAAATCGATTTTTCCGAATACTTGAAAAAAGAAAATCGATTTTTCCGAATAGGTTTTGACAATTTGCCAGCCGAATACCTAGGTTATTCAGGTTTTCTGCTCATTGAGCCACCTAAATGTACACATCACATCAGAGACCCTCCTACAGCTACCCACATCACACCAGATACCCTCAGCACACAAACACACCTACCCCCATCACACCAGATGCCCTCATGAGGTACACAACCATAGCTACCTCCATCACACCAGACACCTTACTACAACTAACCACATTACACCAGATCAGTAGCCTCAGCAGGGATCCACAGCTACCCACATCACACCAGATGCACTCAGCACACAACCACAGCTACCTACATAGGCCTAAATCAATTGGCCTAACCACATACCTTGTTGGGCGTGTCCCGACCTAAGTTAGCGTGGCCACGCTGAGCTTTACCAGTACCTACAGTCTACAGATGTACACATCGCACTTGATGCCAAAAGAATAGAACCACAGATGACGTTTACGCACCAACAGCCATGCAGCCTCCATTTCACCATCGCGAGTTTTGAAAATCCTAGTATCTACCGGGGTAAGCAAGCCTTAGTACGATCGCGGCAATATCAGCTCAGAGAGATTGATGCAAGAAGCCAGCTGGTTCGAAATACACTAGGCGAACTGACTTTGATTTGCAGCTGGAGCTGTCCGTCGTCATGACACGTGAAGAGGGAGATCTCTTTTGGCTACATGTAGTTCGAATTAATACTGCCCGTGTCCCCACGTATATATTTATAGTAACAACAGTGACGTTATTTAGAAGTAATTATTGTACATGTAATATCGTAAACGCGTATCCGGATATCGTCATAAAAAGGTATTCGAATAATGGGCGAATTGTCGATGCGGACGACGAATACCTAAGTACCTCCGAATGGAGATTCACAAACCGGTTATTTCGAATAGAACAAATCCAATAATCGATTTTTCCGAGTAATGCTAAATTACTATTCGAACGGATAGGTTTTTGCGAATATCCGAATAACCCGAATAACCTGATAACCGGTTACACACCCTAGAGGTAGATACGGGGGCAGCAGTGCAGTCCATTGTTACAGAGTGCACTTATAGCAGTTATTTGCATTCTGTTAAGTTGAAGAATTCTCGTGTATCTTTGAGAACATACTCAGCAGAGCGTTTGGTGGTTGTACTATATATAGGCATGCAGGCGCCGTTGTACGGAAATTTGGCTGAGTATGTGTTCTGAATGTTGTGACAGTGATGCTTGAAACGCCTATTCATGTCATGCAGTAACTTTGTCGCTTTGCTATGTGCGCTTGTAACTCCGTAGTAACTGTCCAAAATAAGGAGAGTCAAGGACATTAACAGGATCAGTATGTATAACATCTAAAGAAGTCTCTTTGGTAATGCCGGTGTGGCACTCACTGCTGGCAATTCCTCCCGTACTATTTTTTAAATAAAAGCTATTGCTCATGTAAAGACTTAGAGAATGGCTGAGTGAAATGGAGATCGATTAGAAGAAATTGTGTCAACAGTCTCACGTGGGAATCCACCGAGTTCCTTGTGGTAGTCCTGAGACCTCCATAGATAACTTACTGGAGCAATATAGTGTGATCTGTTTCAAAATGAACGTGGTAAGCTCACTCATTTTAAAGCACAGCCAAAGTTTCACAGACCAAGGTCAGTACCTTTTGTGCTTAAGGAAGCTGTAGAGAGAGAACTGGACAGGCTTGAGATGGCAGGGGTCATTGAAAAGACCACACATTGTGATTGGGCAGCACCAATAGTGGTTGTGCCTAAGAAAGATGGTACAGTGCGGCTCTGTGGGGACTACAAGGTATCAGTAAATCAAGCATTGGTAGTGGGCAAGTATCGTTTGCCAAAGCCTAGTGATCTGTTTGCCATATTAGCAAGGGGGAAGTGGTTTTCCAAACTGGATTTGGCACACGCTTATACTCAGATGGAAATGGATGAAGAATCTCGGCAATATGTTGCAATTAACACTCACCATGGCCTGTGTCAGTATTTGCGGTTGCCTTTCGGAATTGCTTCAGCTCCAGCTATTTTTCAACAAACTATGGATACGATCCTTCAAGGCATACCGGGGGTATTGTGTTACGTGGATGACATACTCATTGTGGGTAAAACCAGAGAAGAACACATTTCTACTTTGGAGGAGGTTTTGAAGCGGTTGCAGAAGGAAGGGCTGAAGTTGAGCAAAGATAAATGTCGTTTTTTGGTCAAGACTGTGGAATATCTTGGGTTCAAGATAGATGCTAATGGGCTAAATGCTACGGGACAAAAGTTAGATGCGTTGTTGGAAGCCCCCATACCCACTAGTGTGCAGCAACTCAGGTCATTTTTGGGATTGGTGAACTATTATTCAAAATTCATCCCAAATCTGGCAACACTTCTTCATCCTTTGAATGCATTGCTCAAGAAAAACACTCGATGGAAATGGTCTGAAGAGTGTGAACAAGCATTTAAGGAAGCTAAGCAGTGTCATACCTCACCAAATGTATTAATACATTATGACCCAAGTTTGCCCATTAGGTAGTGATGCTTCAGCATATGGCATTGGGGCTGGCTGATGGGTATGAACGACCGAACGCTAGGAAGCTCTTTCATTAATATTTGGCGTTAAGAAGTTCCATGAATATCTTTATGGGCGACGTTTCACTCTGATTACAGACCATAAACCCTTAACAACAATCTTAGGCCCAAAGAATGGTGTACCACCATTAGCAGCAACCCGGCTACAGAGGTGGGCACTTCTGTTGTCAGCGTATGATTATACCTTTGAGTATAGACCTACAGCACAACACGGTAATGCAGATGCTTTGTCCAGGTTGCCGCTCACTGCTACAACTGATGCAGTTTCAACTACTGTAGACTGTGACATTTTTAGTATGGCACAAATTGAGGCGTTGCCTGTGACAGCTATGCAGTTGGAGAAGGCTACTCGCCAAGATCCCATCTTAAGCCAAGTAATCACATTCACAAAGAAAGGTTGGCCAAGTTCAGTGCCTGAAGCGTTGAAACCTTTTTGGGCACACAGGAATGAGTTAACAACATTTAATGATGGCCTGATGTGGGGAATTAGATTTGTGGTGCCTGCTAATTTACAGGAACGGGTGCTGCAGGAGCTGCATGTTGGACACCCCGGTGCATCAAAAATGAAAGCAGTGGCAAGAAGCTATTTGTGGTGGCCAGGGCTTGACAAGTGCCTTGAACAGAAAGCCAAAAACTGCCGGTTGCCAGGAAATAAAGAATAATCCTCCAGCGGCTCCACTTCATCCTTGGATTTGGCCTTCTCAGCCATGGAAAAGGATGCACATTGATTTTGCTGGACCCTTTAAAGGTCACATGTCTCTGGTTGCAGTAGATGCACATTCAAAATGGCCAGAAGTGAAGATTATGAATAGCACAACATCTCAAAGAGCAATTGAAGTGTTACGGGAGTTGTTCGCGACTTACAGATTACCAGATCAGGTAATGTCTGACAATGGGCCACAATTTGTATCAGTGGAATTCCAGACCTTCATGAAGAACAATGGTATCAAGCACATTCGATGTGCTCCATACCACATATCCTCAAATGGGTTGGTTGAAAGGTTTATACAAATGTTTAAAAAGCGTTTAAAAAGGCTATGTTAGCTGGTGATCGGGAGGGGGATGACTTAAAACTTCGATTGTCTCAATTTTTGTTGAAATATCGCAACTCCTCCCATTTGACTACAGGTGTGGCCCCATGTGAACTATTTCTGAAACGGTCTATGCAAACCAAGTTGGACCTACTGAGACCTGATGTAGAATCCACAGTTTCAGGGCTTCAGGGTTGTCAGAAATCATATCATGATAAGCACGCAAAACGAAGAGAGTTTAGTGTGGGTCAAGCAGTGATGGAGAGGAATCTACGGAAAGGTCCTAAGTGTGTAGCAGGAGGGTAACGCTTGAAACCTGTTAGTTTAGAAAAAAAACCGGTTGTACGAGGTTATTCAAATTAAAATAACCGGTCGGTTAAGGTGATTGTTTAAAAAATAACCGGTCGGTTAAGGTTGTTCGTTTTAAAACAACCGGTAATTTCCGGTTTATCAATTATTTATGCATAATCGATGAACCAAAAGCTAAACAAGCACAACCTCGGGCTTTGCCATATGGCAAGTAAGATGATATGGTTCCACGGCGTACTCCTAAGCACGTCCCTGATCTCGCCGCGTACGACACGCAGTACGCGAGCGGACCGGACTCATCTGTAGGGTGATTTATTGCTGTAATTATTGAATAAAGTTATAAATATGTACCACGTGAGATGTCGATCCCGTTGTTCGCTCTCGTTTGTTTATTGTTTTCTCGTGAGCAGTATTATTGCAAAATGTAAGGCGCGCGTGACGCACTTATCAACTCATGGCCTCTATAAAACACCAACCGGTCGGTTGAGGTTGTTCAAATTTTCTAACAACCGGTTGAAGCGGTTATTTAGCCGAATTAGAACCAGTTGAGGCGGTTATTTGATTCTCGCAATCGGTTAACCGGAGCTCCGGAACAACCGGTTTCAAGCCTTACAGGAGGGATTTCGGAGCGAAAAGGGCCTTTAACTTTCCTGGTAGAGGTGGAACCACACCAATATTGGCGTTGACATGTTGGTCGTATCAGAGATAGGTCTGATTCTGGCGTGCAATGAAGCATGGAGGGAGGGATGACTGACAGGAAAGATGACGATCTCCTTGAAGAGGAGACTGAAACTGATGCTGGAGTGATGGAGGATCTTGAGCATTCTGTTCAGCAGGAGACAGAAACAGCACTGGAGGCAGCCGAGCCAGAGGATCAAAATGCTGGCAATGCAACTGAGCAAGATGCGGAAGATAGTGAGTTACCAGAGGTGGCAGTCCGTCAACCGGATGTGCAGAACACGAACAGACAGACGCCGGAGTTGAATACCCGTCGTTATCCACAGCGGATACGGCAAACTCCAGACCGTTACTGACAAACTGTAATTAAACATGTTAGTGTGAGGGAATGTAGCATAGTTATATTGTATTTCTATTTAGTGCCTTGCGCATACACATGTGGTCATCCTTTTGTACGTGTATTCCTATATGGTTGGCGTCATGAGCCTTGTCGGAGTCTAGAACACACTATATTACATAGAAATGCTCTGTAATTAGAATAAGTAAGACAGTGCTACACATTTCATATCTGCTGACCGGGGGGGGGGGGGGGGGGGGGGGGGGGGGGGGGGGGGGGGCAAAAAAAAGTTATAGACACCATCCCAAAAATTCTTAAAACCAAGGGCCTGGTCAACCCCCCCCCCCCCCCTCCCCTCCGCCTTCGACCACGCCCCTTAAAATCATTACGTAATTGACAATTGACCACACCTATAATGAAGATAATATTACAAATTGCAAGCAGGCTTCGCTGCAGATAGATGTTGTCACTTCGTCGCTTGCAGCTGGAGACACTGTTTCACTTGTACCTTAGAATATCGCGATACTCAGTCTCTCGTGCCATGACGTAATGTACAGGCTGTAGGCCTATCGTCCCTGCCCATCAATTAAGGTTTGCGGTAGAGTAGCGTCAGGTATGTTCGCCAGTCAGGAGTGTTCGCCACCCTTCACTTTAAACGCGGCGCAAAGGCTTACCTAATGTCTTTATCCCTCGGCACAATTACTACTTGGAGTCTGTGTTTACGGCGCACTATTAAAGTTATATCTACTCTTTCAGTTGTTCCAAAATAATGACGTAAAGTTAGCTACCTCAATTACCGGTAGAAATGGAGCGGTAAACACCGCACAATTGCTAGCGAGTCTATTTGGTGCAAGTCAGTGTCTGTAAGGTATGTAATGCAAATTCGCTTAAAAATCTTGTTATTACAGAAGAGCAGTTATTTCTGAACAATGTACATTGTTTCATGTTTGATGAAACGTACTGGCTTTGGAACCAGGGAGGGTGGCGAACACTCCAACCGTAATTTACGCTGGTAGGTAGTAGTCGCCAGGGGTGGCGACTACTCCTACCTCATCAAATGAAGTGATTATGTGTAAGTATTGTAAGTTGTGCATGTTGCGAAGGAGTGTTCCAATGCGGTCTTTTCAATAGAAGGCCTAATCATATGAGTGCATTTGTTCTGTTCTGATCTGCTGTTTTTATTCAGTCAGAGGTTATACTACTTCAGCTTATGCAGAGATAATTTTTCAATTCCTCTGGACAGAACTGAACTATGGGCCTAGGCCTGCTATTTAATAGCTTACATAGGCCTATGTATGCATGAATGGATTTCTTTTTGTTCTTTTTAAAATGTGCAAATCATGAAAGAACAATAGCAGGTGGGGCTTGCTCGCGTGAGGCGTGAGGCTGAGTCGGCGTGACTGTGACCATTCTAGTAGTGACGCATATTACTTAGTACCAGGTGTATCCGTGGCTTACTAGCTTTAGTACAGTCTTTATCTTACATTGCTTTGCGACGCTTCGATTGTTGCACTAACGGGTAGTGAATTGATGTCATCGCTCGACAGCTGTATATGCAGGCAACGCCCTCAGTCACGTGATAATACACATGTATGCTTTCCACGATGAAATAGCTTACAATCGCACTAGATAGGCAGTTAAGCCCTATCTTTGCACGAATTGGACACCCATGAACACTACAATATGTTGCTGTAGTGCGAGCTAAAGTGCAAAAAAAAAAAATTAAGAAAAGTGATGATTTTTTTTCAAAAAAAAATTTTTTTGGCCAAGACCCCCCCCCCCCCTTAACTTTGATACCTCATAACTTTTTTTCCTAGACCCCCCTGAAAAAAAGAATAGTATGTTCGTGATGCTCTCAATGAGCTCTTCAATGTTGGGGGATGGTGTCTTCCACTTTGTTTTTTGTCCCCCCCTCACTGCTCACTTATCTTTATAGGAAATTTTTTCAATAGTTTTTAAGAATATGTATTTATTTAAATTATGGTATGAAAAGGCATTTTCATTATATTACACAAATGAATATACATTGAATTCACTGTTGTCTTAGCTTACTACAATAATTTAGGCAACTAAAATGTCCAAATGTGTCATTTAATTATATAAATATGTTTTTGCTCTTTGTGTAAAAATGTTTGGTATCAAATCTTACACATGGTCAAAAGCATGTCTGCACTCCAATTCAAGATCACAATACATAGCCACTATTGTGTTCTAAAATAATCATCCCTAAGCTTGAATACAGGTTTTGTTACACAAGCAAGCTTGGGCTTGCATAGGTGTCAATTAACGTGTTAAATGCAAGCATCTTGTTACTTTTGCATCAGCTTATGCTTTCTTAGTTCTGCATGCAAGTGTAAAAACACGATAAAATAGAAAGTTCAAAACAAGAGTACATTAATGTATTCTTCACTTTCACAGGTGAAAAGGTCATTTTTTCCGCACCCTCCCATGTTGCACTCTGCCAGAAATTTCAAGCAATGTAGACACATATCCGTTGTTGCACCATTCACGCGCCATAGGAATGTATGGAGTGATGAAAGTGCATTTCTTGGCGCAATGAACAGTCACCTAGTAAATGACATCGTGGAGATATTTTATTGATGAAAAGATAAATTCAATGATCTACCTGTCGGTTCCATTCCTCCAAAACGTAACCACATGCTAAAAAATTGAAAAGTTTTTTCATGAAACTTCTTAGTTGGTCTACTTTTTTTTAATAAATAAAAAAAACTATTAGCATGTTTTCTGCCGATTAATTTTTACGCGTGTGAATAGCGGCATAGCCTAACGCAACCTGCATTCCATGTGCATCAGATATAATAGTTCCAAGCCAGTTGTCACGCTTTCTTGTGCACATCTGGAATTACTTTGTCCACGAGCCCATATAAGCCATCAGCGAAATCATGTCAAGTCTCCTCACTCCGCTTCAACTGGTTTGCAATTTCCTCCATTACATTTCTGCCCGGCTACTCTTTTCAATGTCTGAAAGTTGTAGTCATCATTAAATAATTCGCTGCTTTTATCATTTGACAAATCTCAATTGGTTAAATACACGGGTGAGAGTAAAAATTATTTCTTCATTGCCAAAGAATTTGGGCGTTAGAATATAATTCAGGTTATAAATAAGCATTTTAAATGGCTGACATGATTCTGTTCCTTACCTTGAGTGCAATTACAAATGTATCTTTACCTGCATGCATTAGAATCTTGTGAAACGTTTTTTTCATCTGGGATGTACACAGTCCACATAGCAAGGAAATAGTTGTCTATAGCAAGCAATAGAAATGACATTTGTTGACTGCTATAAAAGCCAAGTGTCTCACCTTAGGATCATTACTGCTCTCAGCTTTGGTGAACAACTCATGAAGGTTTTCTTCTCCTTCAAGGCTCAGCATAGTTACTAATGGTAGATCTTGCATCTTTAAAAGATAAGTTTTCAACTGATGGATAGAATCTTGTGTGAAGTGTTGTAACAGCTCTATTACATCTGCTTTTAGAGAAGTGTCATTTTCTATACGGTTGACCAAGTCCTATATAATTGCAAGATAGAATGAAAATTAAAAGTATGCAAAATGGAAATTTAAACACTAAGTTTATCTAGATAGATTACACAATATGTATGTTACACGCGAAGCATGGATTTGCGCAATCCAGGGATTGTCCTGCATGCGCAAACCCTGGATCCATGGTTTGTTTGCGCAATCTCGTGAGATTGAATGTAATATTGAAGACACAAAAGTTGGATTAACTACGACAGAGCTTAGCAGAGCCGTACGTTGAGCTTACCCACAGATAAGTTGAGATAACTGTCGATCTGGCCAGTCTGGGTATCCAACCTATTTCGGCTTGTGGTAGGCATTATTATAATAGTGGATCGATTGATACTCAATATAATACTTTCCAGAAGTTTATGGTGCATGCATGGGTGTATTTGTTTAAAAAGGAAATCAGGAAGGAAATTTGTTGGGTGCATGTAGCTGTGCTTAATTATATTGCAAGGACCGTTTGAAGTTGTGTGTTGTGACCGGCAGCTAGGCAGAAAGATTGAGGGGGGAGGACTGCGGGACTTTTGAAAGTGTTTAGTCAAATTAAATACGAAAGCTGGGGGGAGGGGAGGGGGGGGGGGGGGGGGAATTCGCAAAAAGATAACTACAGGGGGTGGAAATCAAGCATTGAACTTGAGGGGGGGGGGGGGGGGGATCAACCGATCCCCCCTATCTCCCCCTGGCTACGGGCATGACCCAATCAGCATTAATAAGCTTAGGTTTTTTGCTACGTGGTGTATGTGGAAGATTCTTATGGCAGTGTCAACAACGAGGCCATGTATAACGAATGTTACAAAAAAATAAGCTCTTACAGAGAAAATTGTTTCATAGACATCATCATGTACTATGTATGTATTTTTAAAATATAGATTTCAGCATCCTTTGAATGTCCTCCACGTTCTGCAGTGCAGGAATTCAGGTTGTGAGCCTGTATGTGTCCCCTTTCCAGTTCTCAAAAAAACTACAAGTACCACAAAAATCCATTGTATAGCATCATGCAGGATTTATGAGAAGAGCCCTAACCTATATATAGTACCAACAAGTGCATGTTCAAATCTACAATGTTAATCGCCCTGATGATTGCATAGGTATGGACCATTTGTCTGAATCCTAGCCTAACAGAGGAGAAGGGCAAGGAGGTAGCCTGGAATCTTGCACCAAAAAGCTGCATATCTTATTTTACCTAATGGGCAAAAATTACAAGCACGTACTTAAATATAGCTGATTTAGTAAATAACTGGCCAGGTGACTGGACCATTTTCAATGGCAGACCGGCATCCTCAAATTCAAGGACTTGAGTAGAGAGGAAATGCGCGATGATGGAGGAAATGATAGTATTAAATCAATGGAGATTAGTTTTGGGCTGATTGGCTACATGTACGTACATGAAATTCAATGAAAGTATAATTTATACATGCAAGGCTAATTAAAATCATGTGGTAAAAATTTGTCTACGTATATTTCAGCAGATACTGGGATATCTCAGGGGAAATGTATTTCATATTTGGTAGCATTATTGGAGGCTCGCAAAGCTTTATTTGTAACCAAACTGCAAACACATGCTATTTGATATCAAGTAATGTATATGTCATTCGTTACCCATTGCTAATACATGTACTGATGTACATATTACAGATCTATGCTTTGCGCACGAGCGATCCCAGGATTGCGCAGCCAATCGAGTCGGGCGGGCCCTACTACCGCGTTTGGTCTGTAGCCCGCCCGACTAGACTACAGCCAATCCACGGTTTGTACCACAAATCATGGATCCAGGGTTTGCGCGCATGTAGGACAATCCCGGTGTCGTAGGCATGGTTGTCCTCCCCCCCCCCCCCCCCCCCCTTCCGCAAAATGTCCCCCGGACATTCATGCCTAGGCACCGCTGTCTCCCGGACATTCGTTCCTAGGCACCATTCTCCCCCGGACAATTATGCCTAGGCATGTATGTCCGCAGGGGACATTTATGCCTAGGCATAATTGTCCTACCCTAGGCACCAGTGTCCCCCCATGCCATGATATATACATGTATATTATAATACATGCGTGTATGTGCGTGTCTGCGTGCCTGCTCGTCCTTGCATGCATGTGAAACATTTTTTATCTGTACAAAATCTGATTGGTGTAAGTGTACAAGGCTAATTGCTTATTTGGGTAGTTACGTTATGTGCAGAGGCTAATGAGTTATTACTATATAAGGCTCCGGCTCATTTCAATGAAAGGCATCCTTGCATTTGTGTAAATGTAAAGACGTATGAAGATTCATGTGCAAGTATGATTTAGCGTGTGGTCATAAAATAATGATTGGTGCCATGATAACATGCTTCATGCATGTGTCAGGCAGGTATTTGCTGCATGCATGCAGTGCAGAGCCATTTATCGGTTTGGTGAAATCGTTCATTGCATGGCTTCAGTCTTTCTTGAGTGCTTTTCCAGTTGAAGGATTCAGTAGCTTGTATAAACACCTTTACCAACTGACTCTTAGTACTCCACTTTGCTTGGAAGTAAGTCAGCACGCATGAGTAAATATCAAAGTTACAGTCATGCTTCTATACATGGTGATATATATCTATACCGGTATACAACGTATCCATAGCGGTTTCCGTGTTGCTTGAACCCCACCCCCAAAGGCAGACTGAGCATTAATTGTACTTGTGAGAGCAAACGCCAGGGCTATCCTTGCAAGATCCTTACAGGGGCAGACATACAGGTCGACGCAATGGACTATTGATGTGTTAACTCATTCTGTGTGTATTTGCCATTTGCCTGTAATAGTTGAAACTTAACTGGTACTGACCTCTCCCACCCCCCACCCCCCTTCGTATTTGGCCTACGGCAACGGTGATCCCCCCCCCCCCCCCCCCCCCCCCGCTCGTATTTGTATAGATATACAATGTTTGAAACCCCCACTTTGAAATCCTGGATACGCGCCTGAGGATTTATCTTCTGGTGAAGCATGGCCGCTATCATCATGATTATTCTTTCCTGCACTTCTTTCGATCTGATCACACGCTTCTACTGTCGATCGCCACTCATATCTTGTAACAACCTTTAGCATAATAAAAACACACCGGCTTTTCGTCTAAAATAACTTTTCTGATCTTTTGAAAATCCAACTGAATACCAAGAAGTTAATAACGCTTTCGTCGTCCATGGCCTGCAACCCTCGTCTGTAGAAACCTCCCTGCACGTACGCGTGCGCACATCAGTTTATACAAGCAAGGATTCGAAGGCTAAGTGTTTGATTGAACGTTTATTGCAAACGTGAAAAAGTGGAGGGGAGGGGGCGGGGTGGGGGGGGGGGGGGGGGGGGGGGGGACAGCTGTGCCTAGGAAAAAATGTTCGCCATGGGGGACAATAATTCCTAGAGGGGACATTCATTCCTAGGCACCAATGTCCGGGGGGACAATCGTGCCTAAGAATGAATGTCCAGGGGGACACTTTTTCCAGGGGGACAGCCATGCCTCTGACACCGGGATTGTGCAAATCCATGCTTTGTGCGTAACGTACACATTTAAAAATATGGAACTTACAAAGCACTTTTTAATTATATCCTGAGAAAGTTGAAGTTGCTTAACATGATCTTTCAAAATGCCACATAGTCTTCCCTTCTCCCTACTCCAATCAATCACAAATGACTGATTCCATAGATCAGAAATCATCTTCAAAAGAGCAGTTTTTCCTACACCAGTTTCTCCTTGAATTATCACTGGCATTCTGCATTTCATGCGTTCATGGATGCTCAGCATCTTAATCGTGTAATCCATGGTTAGAACATAATGAGAGTTGTCAATTAGTTTAAGACGTCCGTTCTCAAGGCCAACACCAACTGCACGAGATAGACATAGATCCAGATGCTGTCTCGAATGTAGATCCCTGAAATAAGACATCCACTGTGTAATTTAGGACAATGTCATGCATTAATTGAAATAGTCAGGCATGAGGCGTGATAGTGAAAGGAGCATATGCAAATGTCTTTCAATCCGTATTGATTTTATTATGTGTGTGTGTGTGGGGGGGGGAGGGGTGGTTGCAAAATAATGACTTATTGTTGAATTGAATTGCGTCCACTTGGGTAGTTGTTTATTGACATACGTAGATGAAATTCAGTATAGGAAGTGCGTGTCTGTTGTGAAATAAATACATGTACCCCCACCTTATGGAAAAAAGCAAAATCAGTCATTCTAACACCCACGCATTGGCAATTAACGGTGTACACGCAAACAGAAAATATATTATAAGCTGATATATATTTAGCTGATATCACGATCAATCATCGCTCTAGGAATACCCAAAAGCGCAAATCGTTTTATTTTACTTAGTCTTAATGCATATTGTTTTGTAATCATGAAAAGTGGTGTGCTGAGTATAGTGTGTGCAAAACCCGACTCAGAAACAAGGTCTTCCAGCCTTCTACCAAACTACCCACCATTTTAAAAGTGCAATAGGGATGCTGAAATGCCACCTGGATAGAGGAGTGACCAATGCAAGGGCTGTCAGGAAAGTTGCGAAGCAATGATGTGCAAGGTACTTCAATGCAGTACACTGTCTCTTGTGTGTCAGTATCCACCATTCCTTTGAGAAGTAAATTCAGGAAAATATTCAGAGTCGAGAGGGTTAGGTATGGTGAGACTGGCAAAGAACAATCAAGAGCTGCATGTGAAAGAGTTCAAGGAATATTGCACAAAGCAAAATGAGTTGTTTGATGAGGGCAGAAGACTCGGAAATAAGAGAAGGAATGGGGAGTGCTTAAGCTTGAGTGAAATGGAATACAAGTATAATATGAGGGCCAGAAGACAGAAAGAAAGATGTTTTGTTCTAAAGGAGTGGACTCTGTGTAGTATGATGAAGGCCCAGAGGATGAAGGAGAGTAAAAAACATTGCATGAGGGTGAAAGATCAGTAGTTCAGTACAAAAGCTTGGATGCCATGATTAGAGTATTCAGTGAAAGAGCAAGCAGGCAACATAGATGAAATACCAGTGTACAGCATTGGTATGGAGAGGCAGTGTGGTTTGGTGAACTATCATATCGGGTTTGACCAGTCAGTGAAAAGTCTTAAGCACGCTCCTCTTTACTATCTCATCAAACAATAATATAAATTTATGTAAAACCCAATAGTGTTTAAATAATAACTACCCAACATACTCCCACATGTTGACTAGCAAGCTAGTCCATAATGGCCTCTTGATTGAGACAGTCTCGGATTCTCCCATTTCTCTCTTTTTACTGCTAATCTTTGTGGTAAGGACTTTGTTTGTATTGAGGGTGCCTCTTCACTTGATTGTAGTGTTGCAGCTTTTTTACAATTTTTGACCACATTAGCTTTGATGGATAACTGCTAGTTTCCAGACCTTCCCTGCTGCTATATCGTAGAAGTAGCCATGTGCAAGATGTTATTATTGTTGCATAATATTATGTAAATAAATGTATTGTAATCACACGTGTTGTAAAAAGAAAGAAAAGGAATTGAAATACGAGCGTAATTGTCCAAGATTGTCGCACTAAAAAGAGTTATGGCTAATAAGTGGACCCTGTTTCAAATGCTTCAGTGCAAGATGCAGGCATCCCGCTATACTTGTGTCAGATAATGGAAAAACTTTCAAGGCTGCGAATAGAATGATTACATCATTGTTGGAAAATTAGTGTAGCAACAAAAAATTACTTCAGGGACATCCAAATCAAGTGGCATTTTTATATCAAGGAGCACCATGGTGGGGTAGAATATATATTTGAGATACTCATAATATTCAAATGGGTTATTGAATGAGCTACACTGTCTTATGATGATTTGCTCACTATGATTGCTGAAATCGAAGTTACTTTTAATTCCTGACCTTTCAACTGCAGACATTAAGGAGTCCATCACTCCATCACACCTGTTATGTGGCCATTGTCTGTCAGATCCACCCAACGCAGAGAGTACGGAATGTCCCCAGCATCAGAATTGACATGATGAATGAAGCTCTTGAGTACAATCCTTACCCATTTTTATAATCTCTGGCGAAGAGAATACCTCTTGGAGTTACCACAGCTATAATAGCAAGAAGGAATTGGAAAGGGCTTACCAAGGATGATGTTGTTTTAATAATGGACCACTGTGATCAAACAACATGTGAAGAGGCAGATCCACACCTTCTCATGATCTTTAATGTACAAAGGACCAACAAAATCTACTCCTGACCAGTGCTGGCAAAGGGTGGGGTAACTTGCACCCAGAACACAGGGGGTGGTACAATGACATGCAGAAGTATTGTGCCCCCCCCCCCAAACTATAAAAGTTATCTACGGCCCTGCATTGGCGGCGGCACTGCAATTGAGAGGTACGATGATTGGGAAGTGTCTTATGTGTCAAACAACGCATACGTTCACCGCTCAGCTGTACATCACCACCATTGCAATTACCAATAACTCCTTACAATAACTATAAGGTATGCAATTACTGCATACCTAGAATCTGATTAGTTCCCCAACATTCTGGTGACCGTGGACAGAATTGAGTACAGCAGTTCACCAGACCCGCTTTCCACGTAGCGGTGATGTAATCCATCCGCAGCTGTGGGAGTCAGGGTCTGGGTACGAGACTACCCCCCCTCCCCCCCCCCCCCCCCCCCTTCCCTTAGCTCCGCCACTGGTTCTTAACGCCACTGGTCTAATAAAAGGTCACAGCCAATGTTGGCATTGTAATGATACGCACGCCAGGTATTTCCTTAACATATGTGTAGGTCTGCCCTACGAATAATTTTTGGCATGACATGCCATGACATGTTCCAAATTCATGCGTGATATGTTTTTGCAAGTGTTCCATTTTTTTCTAGAGCACTGTTGAACATGCTCATATCATTACATTGCAGGCATATCACACTTCTAACTTGTACAGGTTGAAGAGTTTCTAAAAAGCGATTCCCCGACGAGGCATGCGCGCTAACATGCTAAGGGGCGTGCCGCTTTATAACTTCTCGGGGGAACGCGTTTTAGAAACTCTTCAACCTGTACAAATTAGAAGTGTGATATGCCTGCAATGTAATGATATGAGCATGTTCAACAGTGCTCTAGAAAAAATGGAACACTTGCAAAAACATATCACGCATGAATTTGGAACATGTCATGGCATGTCATGCCAAGAATTTTTCGTAGGGTGGGTACGAATATGCATGATTGCAATATATTGCAGCACTCTGAAATTCTAGAACGTAAGCTAACCGTAAATTAGGTTCTTTCATCGATAGCGTCCTATATAGGATGCCGATCATTATGACATAGGACTATGTATCCGAGTATGTGATAAAACTCATACTGCTCTTTTGAAACGCGGTTTTAACGTACATTGTTATTTACATCAAGGTAACAGCTAGTCCAGCGAAAGCCAAATATGTTAATAGTCGTGATGCTGTGTTAATAGCGATGCAGTGGTCTGTGTTTAACTCTGGAAAAAAAACTTTTATAAGGATGAAAGAACCGATTTTAGATTGCATACTTACAAGCACCATATGTAACAATAAGTAAGATCGCATACTTATCCATCTATGATTTTAAGTTAACTTACACGCGTGATGGAACTTTGACCCCTATGTTAATGAGATTTTGCTTCATTTCGCTTTCAAGTTTGTCTGGATCAGAAGTTATAAATCCAATACTTGATCCTTTATCCTTGAAGTCATAAATCAGCTGGGATATTGAATCGTATAGTCAGTTATAAAATGAAAACCCGCATCTCACAATCTTACCTTATGCTGGACTTTTGATGACCAGTTTCTTAAAATTTCTGGGTCAAATAGTGCATTAACTTCTTCTAGCATGCAGGCCATGAGTGTAGAACCCAGGTTTTTTGTATTAGTGTAGCGCTTTTCACTTTGTATATATTCACCACGACCTTGGTTGTAGTTAAATGATTCAAGACCATCTAAAAATTGACACCTAGTGAACATGTACCTTATCAAGGTACAGATGGTGGATATAATCATGACTTTCATTCAAGATAAGCATGCAAATAATATGAACATACTTCACAAACAGCATTTGATCCATCTTTGCCTTTCGATCAGACAATCGCATGTGTTTTTTAATCAGTTCTTCACAATCTTTGCTAGGTATGTCAGCATCATTACTGAATTTCACTTCCTCCTCTTTGAATGGGAACAGCTAGTATCACATAAATATAGCATACATCAATACAACTTTGAACTTACTCTCATCATATAATCTATCTATTCTGCCATCCTCATAGGCTTTCAAATATTTGCAAACTAATTGCACCTCTTTTGTAACTGAAAGTGGAGTTTTATCAGATATTAGGATAGGCTCTCCAGTCAATCCTAATATTGGAAAATCTTCCTCAAAGTGCTGCAGCATTGTACACTCTTCATCAGAAAGGCATTTACAAGGAAGCTCAATGTAAAATGTCCAATTTAGCCATTGTTGAAGTGTAAATGATAATCCACTATTAGGATCTTCTATATAACCAAGAATGAGTAGGTCGAACATGAACCAATTTATCTTTTCGAGAAGATGTGCATAACCATCATGTTGATTACATCCAGGATTTTGCATGTGATTACGTCTTGCAATAGTGATGTTAAAATGTATAGCACAATCCTTTTGACCAAAAGGCAACGAACGTAGTTTCTCAATAGCTTTGAGCACAGTAAAACCCTCGTTGATTGTGACAGTAACACTTTTAGGACAGTGGCACAGGCATTCCTTGATGTAGTGCGTTTTCCCATTACCTAACAAGTGGTTGATTTATCTAATACAAAATATGAATTACAGAACTCACCTGCTTTGCCATACACTAAATGAATTTTTGGTAGAGTCTGTGCAGCAAAAATAGCCTTGCAACGCTGCTTGTCAATTTCCTGTAGGAAATGTATTTGTTAATTATGCATAAAAATGTACACGCAAAATCATTAAATTGGAATCATAATTTTTGACAAAGCAACCAGCACTTTTTGTATATAAAATAAATAATTATCTGCGTCATTTAGAGGATACTTTATTTTATGAGCTTAATTAATGATGTTATTGTAAGTCTTTCTACATTATCTTAGTAAAGTCATCTCAATTAGCAAGTTCTATATTCAGGTGATAGGAGAAGAATTTTATGCATCCATTCTTTCAGTCCATGTACTGTAGTCAAATTTGTTCCTAAACTGGCTTGAATAGTAATTTATTTATGTATATTCATGTTACACAGATTTTTCTATGTAGGCCATGCATCTAATGTAGAATACAACTATTTACAATTCTCTGTATGGAAAGGATTCATTTTCTCTTCTTCATAGCTGTAGTTGTACAGTTTTAACCGACCAGTTTGTCCAGGAAAAATAATTATCAGAGGCATGTCTTGTCCAATAACCCTTATAGTGGCACACATTTGGGACTCTATACATGCTCACATGCCCCCCCCCCCATTCATATTCTGCCAATTGCAAGGACTATAGTAACTGGACCACTTACTAAAGTGTGGCTACTGCCCTGATCTTTCATGATAGAACGATCTGTTTCCAAAAGGTGAACACATAAAGACTTTGAAGACTGAAGCTCACTCTGCTGAACTAAGAACTATTGCAGGATAAAGAAATGTGTCATACATAACAATAATTCATATGTATACACATAGTATGCAAACGTTTTCCATGCCTCAATAGCATTGCTTGCTACCTGAAATTGATGTACGCATATGCAGATCACAAGACAATTGGGAATCATTGCATATGAACAAGCCTTCTTATGGTGCAGTAAGAATGAAGCATATTCTGTTACTTTCTTATAGTAAAATTAATCTACTTCTACACAGTTGCAAACTCTCAGCAACAATAGTGACAGGTCACTAGAACATTATTAGTGGCTGTGAAAAAGTGGTGACCATACAAAGTACATACATGTAAATATTTTATGATCACATGATAAATTTACATAAGACTGTAAGTTACATTAATTTCTTAAAAGTGTGTTTCAACTCAACTTGCACCCCATCTAAAAATAACAGACATTCCAATGATATATGTAATTATGAATCAATATGTTATATTATTGCTTGGTAGTACATGTATATCACTCACATCAATTGTTATTTATTTATTTGAATAATTATTATGTATTTTATGCTTTATGTTTATTTATTTTTATTTATTTATTTTTATTTATTTATTTTTTATGTTTATTATTAAAATATCATTATAATAATATTATATCATAATTATAATTATTCTAAATTATAATAATATATTGTGCAATATCATGAATGTGATTAAACAGCTCTTTGCCACTTGTAAGGTTGTAAAAGCTCTTGAATATTATTATATGAGGTGGCAACCAAATGTTGATACAACTCAATGGCACAAGGCTAATCTCATTATCAATCAGAATGATTCAACTACAAAATATTTTAGGACTGTATTAAAAGCATGGTGATCCAAGCTTTCAAAACCATGAACATCATGTACCACTAGCATGCAAATTAAAACCTTTGACTGAATGTACCTCTTGCATTTGATGCGATAATTTATTCACTTCTACAATGATGGCCATGAATGAAAATTTTGCTGAGGAAACAAGGATATTGTATAGTTCATCTTTTGTTGTAGTTTCCTGACAATGGAGCATTTGAAAAGGTTTTGGAATGCAGCCAAAAATTGCTAGAACTTTAATACACAAATCTTCTCTTTTGCATCCAGTATGAAGTGTAAATGAAGTCTGGCATGGATCCGATTTGGGGCATGGTAGAGCATGACCGTCAAAAATGTCTTTTAAAGGCTGATTGAGGCTGTGTAGTGGTGATTCAAAAGGTACAAAGCTGTCCTTCAGAACTTCCTATGCAGTACAGTATACATAGAAAAACATTATGGCATGTTGCATGTGCTATCCTAATGCATAGTCACTAACCTTTACTTTGCTGGACATTTTAGCAAAATCTTCTGAACAATTACAAACCAGAAAACCAATCTCATTTACTATAACAGCCTCTTCTAATTGCTGAACTAGCATTAAGTGAATTCTAGACAGCTTAGGGATTCGAAAAAAACATAACCAAATGTTTTCGTTATATAGAAAAGATAGTTCTTTGTTCCATGAGATAAGCTCTCTTTCAACCTCTCCAACCTGAAAGCAAATTAATGAATTAATAGATGACAAGATTTCTCATTAACTATACCTGAATGTCAAGTGCATCCCTATCACACATTACTTTTATTTCTTGAGAACCTGGAGCAAACTGTGCATTCCCTCTGTTTTGCAGTTCCTGATAATGGCGAAGTAGTTTATTTGCACACTGGATTTGAGGTATAACGATATGTATCACTTGAGTTTGATGTTCTCATTGTTAATATCACACACCCCACCCTTGCAGCAAAATCATGCAAATCACTGATAAAATCTTATATTGGGCAATGTGCTATTACCTCATTTGAGTAGATGAAATCTTTAATCTTTTGCTTTTCCTCCAATTCAATATCCACCATGAATCCAAGTTTATTGACAAACTCACACAGTCCTTCTTTTGACCATTCCTTAGCATGAGTAGTAGTGTGATACGTTAGTGTTAATTCTATTGTAGCCACCATCTCATCTGTGATTGTAAATTTAAATATGTAGTATCCTTTCTCCAAAATGGCATTTAAAACCGTTAAAATGTTTTGATCATTTTCATCCTAGTAAGAGAGAATATTATTTCACATATCAATAGATACAACAAAAGTATTTATAAATGGTACCTCTACTCTTGAGAACCAAATCTGGATGAGTGTGATGTTTTCATTCACTGTTTGGAGTTGCTTCAATCCATTTGTGGCATCCAACTGTACAACATTGCTCATGAAAGTTTCGTAATCTTGATCAGTGTTCAAAAATGGTAGAATGACTCTGTAAGCAGCATAAAGGTGGTTCAATACTGCGTCATCATACTCTTCGTGCTGTAGTTGAGCTGTTAGTATTTCATACTTTTGTTGAAATAATTCCATACCTTTTGGGCCATAGAACTTTCTATCCATGGCAAATTGATAAAATGGAGCACTGTTAGCTACTGATTCAAACAGTCTAATGGTGTTTTGTAATTGTGTAAAAGAGCAGTGTAAAAGGGATTCAATATGTTTTAGCATTTTTACAGCTTCACATGGCTGAATGGTGAGTTTACCTTGTTGCATACTTTCGGATTCAACTATGGCTTTTAGGAAGTTGGAATCATGACAATGCTTCAATCCATACTGATCAAAAACCTTTTTCATTACCTGCAATTGAAGAGGTAATTGTCCAATCACTGCCATACATCTAATGCCAGATAATCCTTCTGAACTACATCCATGCAGCTCTGAAAAATGCATCAGAAATTCGAATTCTAAATCAGAGATGGATGCCTCCTTTTGTAATGGGAGTTCAGAGTATTGAACATTTCCAACACACAAATCAATTAAGGCTTTTGTAGTTGATGATAGCACTCTTTTGAACACATCAGATGTTATTTCCTCATTTGTCCTAGGCAGTTGGATTTCTTTTTGTAGAAATAAATCATAATAGTGCTTATGAATTTGACATGGATGGTCAAAGAAGAATACTGCAGTTTTTAAACATTCAGAAATTCGTTGTACAAATTCAACTATTTCTTGTTTCAACACTTCTAGTTGTCTGAGTGTGAGGCCATCTTTAGGTTTGATGCTTAATTTTAGAGGTCTACCACGTTTATCCTTTTCTAATGCTCTATACTCTGATTTTGACAGAAGAGAAAGATGATTTGTTATCGCATTTGGAACTGAAACATGATAGTGCTCAAGAAGGTGATGCAACATTAGAGAGTCATTGTTGCTATCATTGTAAAGAAGAAAAATATCTTCAATTGCTTGCAATAATTCAAAAAATCTGCCTTTCAGATCACTGATTTGAAAGCCCAATGAATTGGGACATATAGCATCATTTATTTGCTTCAGCAGTTTTGATACACAGCTAATTTTAGTTATATCCTTCAATGTATAATCCCCTTTGGAAAGCTGCATTCTTAAACTTTGGAAAGAATCCTGTAGCATTTGGATCCAACCAAAATACAACTTAACATCAGGAGAGCTCTCAACATCAAAAATTCTTTCTGGTGAAGGTACAACATGATGAACATAAGATGTGTAAATTTTTACAAACAATAAAACTGTGTTGCCATATTGATCAATTAAATCAAAGTTTTCAACAGTGGAAGGCAATTTTCTGCAACTCTGTGAAACAATAAACCACCAAGTCCTCTGTCTATTATTCATGTCATATGTCCATCTCATATCAGTACTCAAGTTATTTATTATAACAATTTGAATATCATCTTTATGCAAATCCTTGAGTTCAGTAGCTTCAGGGATAATTATCTAATGAATAAAAGCTATTAATATGTTATATAGCACTTAAGAATCTGCAATGAAACAAAACAGTATTTTATTTTACTGCTATATATCTAGAACTGTTGGAATTTAGATTATGATTTTACTGCATGTATTACACGCAACTGAACGGTATGCAAATGCATGGGTACCTAATTACAACACCTACAATAAAAGACAATTTAAATCTCACAATGTACTTGATTTAGGAGAGCTTTGCAATTTTACCAGCATGTGCTGTTAGAACTTTTAACAACAATTACCTGTTAATTAACCGTTTGCGTTTTAATTAATGTACGAGAAATATTCATGGAACACCAGACAAGCGCATCGCACTGAAGCTAGAAAAATAATAACCACTAAAAGAAAATTTACAATCACAGTAATACAAAATATTAAATGGTAAAATTTGTATTAAACCGTAAAAGCATATCATTCTTCGATGTTTTTATCGAATTGACAGTATTGGCGCGGTCAGCCTTGGCTGCCCGCCAGCCGTTCACCAAAGGAGAAAAAATTCGAGCTGACCGTGACCGTCCGGCAGTGTTTAAAACTACGACCGTCAGATCCGCAAAAGTAGGAAGACCGTGAAAAATTTAACGAACGACCGAGCGCGGATGACGTAAAAAAAAGTTAGGTAGTTCAAAGCACCCCAGAAATGTACCCAAAAATTTAAGACCACGTAACGGTACAATTTTTGGCACGGGTTTTTCATAATTGTTAAGAGATCCTCAGCAAAGGAGCTTATTGGTACGCTAAACATGCTTTAGCAGGCTTGTATGTGTGGATTTTGTCAAAGATAATACCTTTGGGTACATCTTTAAATAGTTTACAAGTGGGGAGATCGTGTACTGGGCAACGTACGTACCGCTCAAAAAACGGACCAATTCCATCGAATAAATATGCACCTTATTCGTCCAACAACGCGCTTGGTATCCACTAAAACTCATTCTTTAAACACTGTAGCGTTTATTATGACAGTTTCACGTACAGTTTTGGTGTAGGCGCAGGATGTTTCCCAGATGGCGCAAAATCCCCTATTCAATAACCGCCATTTTCTCCCGTAGATTGATGCGTATTTTGAAGTACCAAAAAATATATACAGAGAAAGGTTTTCACTTGTATGTTTCCATGTAGACATTCAGGGACTTGGTTGTATTTGTGGAACCTTATCAGGCATTAATTAATGATGACAACATTCTTCAAGTACCATTTATATGAAAAGGATTGTTCTACTTTCCAGGGCACCACTACATCAAAAATATGTTGCCAGGGCAAGCAATACTAAAGTAAATCATAGTGTCATTAAAAAAAAATTTTGGAAGTAATTGAGATGTACCTTAGCCAAACCCAGTACCATCACCTTTGATTCAGCCAGGCCATTCCATATTGTACCAAATATCAGTTAAGCATTATTAGTGAATAGACTAAAAACTCATCACTGACCCGCAGATGAGAGCTCTCACCAAGAAAGTTTTTTTTTAATTAAATGTCACCTTAGAAAAAAACTCAAGCTCAATATCTTAAGGCAAACTTTAATGGAGTGGAAAGTCCAAAGTAGCAAGTTTAAGAAAACTATTTCTGTTCTGGAAGCCACCAGTGATAGACTAACTTGTTTCTGATGCTAAGTGACTGGTTCCAGATGATGAAGAGGTGATCTTGCATGAGTTTTGTTACCACTTTTGACTTATCATATTTGCTCAATCATGTATATATATGTAGAAGTGCTCTAATCTATTTTGTCATGCAAATTGCATGCATATAGAGCATTGCATAGTAAGCAAAATCCGTTTTTATAAGATACCAATAGCCTCTATAGGGTCAGAAAGTTAAATTATGAATATATATATTAACTTTACCGCATTACATCGCTTGAAACCATAACCATGCCAATTTTATATTTACCGCACTATTGATTAATATTGATTACCGCGTCTCTTTTTTTGGGTTACAAAACGTTGATTATTGTTCGTAATATGAACGATATCTACACATATGATGTACCATTATAATGTATTTTCCACGCTCTTTCCAGCTATGCTAATTTTATAACTTGAATATCTATTTTAATAATTCGTGTAAACCACCTAAAAAAGTGCATACGGTCAGTCTGGTGACCTGACTCTTTAATCTTTGATCTGCGAACGACTATAAACGATAGTCTGGTGACGAGAGAACTGGCATTGTCATCTGGTCCCAAAGAGACGAGCTATTTGAAATAAATATAATTCATTTCTTGTATTATTGTGGAGCAAAATGATTTCAAATAAACGTGTTTTCATAGCTGAAGGTACTAGTATAACGTAAATTGATCAAGTTCAGTTCTGCTTTTACAGTTTAATAACAGTTTCACTACAACAATCACAAATTTCAATGGGTTTTTTTGTCTGCATATATACAGGGTGTTCAACAATCAAGGGAAATTTGTTAAACATTTACCGCGAATAGTTAATTAACTAATCGCAATCTAAATCACAAACATTGACTTGAAATGAGTGGTCATTGTATATTAATGAGAGGTAAATTCAGAAAGTTGAAATTATAACTGAAGATTCAGTTGGAGGCTTAGAGCTTTCAGATGCCTATAAATGTACGTTTTTGTAAATAGTGCTTATTTTCATACAATTCTTTCACACCTGTTGCGTTTGAATCCATTGGCCTTTACTCCAAGTCTTGTCAGACTTGGGTTGTCACATTGGTGACAATAAAAAAGCTTTCTGGCAAACCTTCAGCAAAGGTTTTCTGTTGTCATTCAGAGGGGGAATGCTGCATCAATTTTGGAAACTTTGCCTCCAACCCCCTCTCCTGATGTTTAAAATGAATGTTATGCAGGTATTTGGATACTGTTCACTGTCTCAGACGCTAACACGGCCTCCAACAGTCAAATATTGACCAGTAACAACTGATCAATGCATTCCTCGGCTGCCTGCATCTGGGTGTTGAACTTGTATTTCTCCACTGTTACATTGTGTTTTGGTTTAATTTGTAGTAGTTCTCATACTTTCAAATTTTGTCTCTGACAAAGTCTGATAAATGATGCATAGAAATGCACTGTATTTACATTTTTCTGACTTATTGGACCATCGTAGAGAAATCCATTTCATTTGGTGGTTTGCAACGTTCTATTCCATGCATATATCTGATAGCATGCACTATTTTCTTTATGTTAGTAGACAATCACCAACTGCACAATGCACCTGATTCGAACAGCTGCAAAACTATACATATAAAATCACACACAACTCTAACGCTCTAATCTCACATGATTCAATTATATGCTAAATTAGCACACAAACATTAGACGCAAACATTAGTTTGAAAGATGCATGTATATTTCTCTTGAGCGGCATTCAGAGGTCATCATGCAAGTTAAAGATGCAAGTTAAAGAGCAAGGCTCAAACAAGAAGAACTCCTACTTCAATAAAGGTAGTCAAAGAACAAAAAGGTATAGCAAAAAAAGTACACGGCATGAAGAGGCCAATGGAATGGGTTTGTCAGCATACCTGATGCCAATAAGTCTAAAAATCTAAGGATGCTAAATTACAAAGACAACACCGAGTCTAAGTTTTAGCAAGCATGAACATAACACTCCAATTGTTATCAATACTGTATCTTGTTTCCTTGCTTTTTGAACCACCAATTGCACATCTTAAAAATCACTTCTTCAATTAAGAGATTATTTTTATTTACTTGTCCACTCAACAGGTACGAATTATTACTACGCACATACACCATTCATCAGCATTATAAATATTCCACTTTAAGTAATTCAAACCTTACGCCAGTGGAAACAAATATACCTGCTTTAAGACGTCAGTAATCAATGAGTGAAACCTCATATGGGATTCCATATGATCCTGTATCAAGGGATAAAGAGTTCCTTATCATGCATATTCTAATTAAACAGGTATTTACTTACCATTAAAGTTTGATAAACTGTGCCACTACACCCATTATGTATAATGTAATTTCGCATGAATGCTTTAAATTCCATTATCACTAATTTGTCAGCATCAGCAGTTTTTTCTTGTACTAAGAACAGTTTAGGAACTTTCAGCATCAATAAATGTTGAGTAAATTGGCATTCTCTTTTAGAATCTCTGTATAACTCTCCCACTTTTTTAATAAAGTCCAACAAAAAATTTTGCTGGCAGGCGGTACAGGCATTCCTAGCAAAAATAATAATAAATGTGCATAATATTCCACATTCAAATATAACCAACCTGCTTGTGGCAACATTGAACAAATGATTCCATTCTTTGGTACATACTTCCATGGTACGAGGAAGTTGTAATTTTCTCAGGTATTGCCCTACAAACTGCCCCCACAATTCCATAAGTACAGTCTGGTAATTGCTCTATTGGATGTTACAAACCTCGGAAGGCAATATTTTTGCATTTTCATAGATCTCGCTCATGAGGCTGACAAACCTACTACTTTGTAAACACGAAGTCATATTGGTGATCTGAAGGTTATGTAAAGAGAGCAAATTTACATATGCATCATACCATATATTAAATATATGTATGCTCTAGTGCTGTAGATGTTTTCTGTTGTTACTCTATATAGGGAATAATATCATAACACTGACATTATCATGATGAATGTGAGATAAAATGCTGTCTATGTCACTCAAAAATAGACTTTAAACTTCTTTCATGCTATGCACTATTATCTCAAGAGCACATCTAAATTTAATAATATCCAATTAAAAATACAATAGTTAACAACAGAATACAGATACAGCAGGATACACAATTACATTATTTTAATATGAATATTACAAATAATACACTGAAATAACTAATACATTGTGTGTATAAGAATTATACACCTACACTTAAAGTAGTTTAAGCTACAAGAGTGCGGACCATAATTGCTCTCACGATGGACCTGGTCAAGGTGAGGTTTAGTTTGCTGTATAATTCAAAGACATGGCTGCTCTTAGATTTATGGGAGCCAATGGCAAGCTGGGTAGCTAGGCGGGAAAATGTGTCCTTAGCCTCCTTCCCCCAATTTCTGTATGTCTCGACTGCCAGAGGGACGCACACCCACCCTAGCTCCCTGCATTTGGGGTCGTCAGCCCTGTGCTTATGGGCTTCTGCTGATTGAGCTGTGGAGCCTGATGTGGTGCATGCTTGATACAGTGATGTGATAGAGAGCGGTGATGACACGGTGAAATCAAAAGCAGCAAATCTGCCAGCAATCCAATCACGAACCAAAACATCAGCTGGGCGGGACTGAGACCCATCAGGTGTCAAGGTGCTACCAACTTCAACCTGGACACCAAGATGTGCCTGATGACAGAAGTCAACAAAGACATCCCGTAGTCGATTATGACGTGTGACCACATCTCCACCCTTCTTACATGTAGCGGCATGATGGCCCAGGGGATCTAATGCTGTGTTAGGATTTCATTGTCATTGTCAGACCAGTGGTCTTCTACACAGCGCCTTAGTCTATGTATAATCTTTTCAGCCCCTGAGGCACAGGCCACTCCTAGTTGAAGAGGTTGAAAGAACTCAGATGCCTTTTCCTTTACCAAAGCACATAAACACTTCCCAGTGAGCCTTCTCAGGGTTTCTCCCACCACAATAGGCCTGATATCTGGAGGGCTGTTGGGTTTATTTTTTTTCAGTGCTGTCAGGTTGCCCCCAGCCAGATATCTAGACACTTCAATTGGGACCTTGCCTGATGCCAGGAAGTTAACAGCACTCTTCAGGGTGACACATAGAGGAGAAAGTAAGGGGTGCCTACTACATCAAGGAGGTGCTGAACCCTGAGGCCTGAAGGACCTGCTGATGTACCTCTGGGAAAAGATTGCAGGATGGCTGCAATGTTGAACTCAGGGCCCAGTGATGCGGGGGGAGAAGTTGGCTCTGGAAGAGGGGCCGAAGGAGGTGGGCAACTTGGGTGTTTGGCTTTGATCAGTTCCCATGTTGTATCATTGTGAGGGGCAATACCATCTGAAAGAAGTACCTGACATGCTTTGCCATACGTACCCAACCTAGCCAGGGTAACTGCTGAATGTAGGGACTGCTTGGAATCATCATAATGTCTGGTTGGAGTTGACCTTGACTTTTCTTTGGCCTGCCTCCATAGGGATTCCAGCTCATTTCTGGACCAACATTCACAAAGAGATACGATGGGTGTGGGTCTGGAATGTCGACCCTTGCATTTTAGAGAGGGAAGTACACATTTTGGCAGCATAAAAAGCCTGAGCCAGGCTTCAGCAGTGTTATCAGAGAGAATTGATCTTAAGACTGCTGACAGAACTTTGGCAAAGGCAGGCCTAGCCTTTTTAGGGACGAAACGCAGAGTAGGGCATCTAAGTTGACATACCTCTTCCAGGGAAGGCAAGTTAGGTGTCATTGGCTCAGGAAGTGCAGCGATCATAGGCTCAGCTGTTGTAGAAGGTGAAATGTGTGTGTGCAAAGCCAGAGACTAAGTGCAATGTTGTGAGTGGAAGGCTGCCCTTGAATTAGCAACCAAATGAGAACAATTTGGGCAGATAAACACATCTTTTTCTGCCAACCACGAGGGAGGTACAGCACCATTAAAAACCCCACGGGCATGCAAGGACATGTGAGTTCGCTCCATTGTTAGGGCAATCCGCTCAGCACACCCTGGAACAAGGCATTGCTTTCTATTGCGACAAATGGATGAGGAGGGAGGAGGTGAGAATTACTGCTGTGATGGTATCAGTAAACCAGATGAATGCTGAACTTCCTGAGGTGGTGAGGATGCAGGCAACGACTGTTGAGATGTAGTTGGTGGTGGTACCGGTAGAAAAGATGGGTCAGCCGAAAACTGCGAAGATGGTGGTTGCGGAGACGACCTGGAACGAATGTTATCACATTTTCCCCTTCTCCCCGGGTAGCAGTTCACACAAGGGCGCTCTTCCCGACAACACTTACAAGACGTGCAACGGGCGCCAGAGGAGTGGCATTTGCAACAGGTAGCGGATTGAGATTCCATGAGGCGTAAGGAGTGCTGATGAGGCGATTGTTGCAGAGTAGATTGTTGAAATTCAAAGGTAAGCGGTATTGAGGATAGCAGCTGCTGCGACTCTGATATAGAAGCGGGGCATGGTTGCGATGATACAAGTTGCCGCAGTTCAACACACGATTGCTGCGAGAGATTTCCGAGATTGGAGGATTGTGGAGACTGTGGGGGGTCCAGCTGCTGTAAAAGTGGTTGTGACAATGACAGCTGCCGTGATTCATATGTCGATGGGGTAGGCAAAGAAGTAGAAGGGGCTGTGAAGATGGCTCACACATATTGAGACACCCTCCGGCGAGGCAATTTATGCACGTTCGATTCGCTTTAACACAGGCACAACGTTTACATCGCGCATTATCACCATTGCAGTTGCAGCACCGCCGTCGGGTTTTCGGGCTTGGAGAGTTTCTTGGGCTCAGCCGGGGGTAGTTACTAGTATTCTTGCCAATGGTAGATAGATTTGACCACCAGCCAATGAATCGACGAAAACAACGTCCGCAAGAAAAGCTAACGCGCCATTATCATATAATTTTTTTTTACATGTATATGGAACCAAAACATGACTTCATGCTAATGTTTAGGGCATGCTTTGAATATTCAATATGTATGTTGAAATGTGATCATTGCATTGGTACTAAAGATGCATGTCATATGATTACAGGAATATAAATACATAATGCAGCAGAGGGAACCAACATCTAACAGGAACATTTGAATTACAATTTAGTTGATGATCGCAGTTGTGTAATGAAAATCAATACTTGACAACGTAGCTGATTGAAATAGCCTAATGAAGTTTAAAATTAATTAGCAATGCTATTTCTAAAAAGCAATCCCTAAGCCTAGATGAGAAAATTTACAGTTGGCCTCAAGCAGCAAGTTAGGAGCAGTACTGATCGACTGAAGACAATTTACAATAAGTGAAGGAGCTTCTAAAATAACTGCAGCCATAGCATCTATTATTCATAAGTGTAATTTATTTCCAATGGAAAGATCATTAAGTATTCTTGTCAAACTGAAATGCTTTGGCAATTGCCGCTCTACTTTGCGTTCTGCAATACAAAACAAGTATTGTTCAAGATTTCCTCTGAGCAAAATGAAACTGGATTAGCAAACAGAAAGTAGAGAAGCGATATTTGTGGCAAGTACTACACATAATCTGTTGTTAAAGACAACCAAATCTCAGTATCAAATCCAATTTCTTCAACAGATTTCATATGATTAATTGAGCTGTTATCTGTTGCATCAATTTTGGTAAAGCAATTCTATTCAAAATAATGCATTCCCCTTAATGTACATCCTATTATGCATAATGACCTAAATGTACATGTATGATGCTGGAATATAGATTTATCTTTCATTCTGAAGTATCTAATTATCAATCTAACCATCAAATTGTTGAGATTAAATAAAACAAACTTATGGTGAAAAAGTTGTCTTTTATTCCCTTACAGGAATGGCGAGAAGCAATGCAATATTAAAGTTATTGAAATATAATACTGCAAGTCTGGTCTGAATTGCTGGATTATTTATAGTATATGATGTAATTCAGCTACCTACTTTTTCACTAAAATTTTGTTTTATCTAATCTCATAACTCCGAACTGGTGAAACACGGACTAAATACATGGTAATAGTGAGTCAAGACACACTTCACTTTAATTATCCATTTGCCCACACCACCCTTATGTAAGACAAACGCCATATGCAGAAGTGCTCATAGGTAATTAAAGCAAGTAATTGAATACAATTGACATGTACATAGTTTCTTACCTCGTTTATGAGTTTAGTAGTATAGGTATTGGCAGGAAAACTGCTAGGATCACTCAATAAGGACAGCAATATAATGCCAGTCCTGGATTGCAGATCAATTTGTTTTAAAAAGCATGATGTAATCATCCAATCATAATCCGGTTGTGGGCTTTCCAAAATTGATATGACTACTCCATGCTGCTGCATACTTGCCAACACATTTTTTCTATAGTTAATCCAATCAATGCACTACAGTTAAAAAAAATGCTTGCAATTAAAACCACGGAACTAAAAACCACAAAACATTTCAGTGATACCTCTTTCATAGATTGTGGCAATGTTCTTTTGTGCTCAGTTAGACCTTTAAGGAATTGAGATTTGTCATATGAGCACCACAGTGATAGATGTGAAATATGAAGATGTTCTACAATGTCTGCAGCAAAATCCTCAGGAACACCAGTGCATTCTATCACAATACAGGCATAATCTCTGTAATTGAGTGGATTAGAAGGAAATTGAATATGTAATGAAAATGTATACAATTGCAGAACTGTTACATCATACTTTAGAAATGAAAATGGGGCCTTTCCAGGACAAGATAATGACACAATGCAATCAATAGGCATCATGGTATTCAGTGGTAGGTTTAAAAGTTTGAACAAAGTAAAGCCTTTCTTGATATCATGAATTGTTTGATCGCTGAACTCATAAGTTGTAGTCTGCTGAATGTGACACTTGAATCACACATTTATAAACAAGCTAAATACTCACTTTTATCAAGCATTTAGTCCATGTTTCATCGCAGTTTAGAGACAGACATTTGGATTCCCAAGCACACTTTAATGCAACATTAACTATAAAAAGATTTGATTCATACACTTTCAATAAAATAAAATAGTAGCATGCTTTGCTCACCAAAAATTAATCTTGTGTACATGAACCTTGGGTAAGATTCGACTAAATCACAGAAATGAAAACAGGCTTCTGATAGAAGTAATAAGGTACTTCCATTAAATCTCCCAATTTGCAGTGTAACATGAGCCCTTGAGAATACATGTACACATATCATTCACAATGGTGACTAAGCTTTAAGTATGGACTGCTTACAATTCTAAACAACTTGACAATGTTGTCACTATGTTTTCTGGATTCATACTTCCAATGCTACTTATGATTTTTGCCTGTAGCTGTGTCATTTCAGCTCGTTGAGGTGGGTGATATCTAAATTGGGGGGGGGGGGGGGGGGATGTTTATCTATTACTTACTAACAAAATTCAGTCTATAATTCATTCCAATTCAAATAATGTTCCTACCATTGAAACCCTTTATTAAATATTCATACTAGCAGTAACATGCCATGTGAATAATGACACAAATTAAATGGCAGACAATATTTAATAATCAATACAAAAGCCAAAAAACTTACGAGTGCATGAAATAGAGGACTGAAATGTAAAAAGGAAAATCAGTAGTAAGCATCCTATCAATGCAGTTATGAAGAATTTGTATCAGTTCTCTTACACTGTGACTCTTTCAAAATAAAAATAAAAATATTATTGATTAGGTACTTTACTATTTGATTATATGCAGCTCACCTCTGTTCCAAGCAATATGATTAAATTCTGAAATACAGTTGGATTGCCTGTCACTAATGTATGCGTTTTGCCATTACAATTAAGTATCTTTTTTGGTGTCAATTTTAGCTCTGGAACAGTGTGAGCCTCCTTGCCCCTAAAATATTGTATGATTGTTTGAATAAAACCCTTTGGTTGTTGTCCCTGAGAAGTATTATCCATTTGACACTGGCTATCCATAGCAAAAGTACTTGTCATTCCCATCGGTGGATCCTGTTTCGACACATTAGGTAGCACTGAAATTCCATCAGCTGCATTTAGTTCACAATACTGATCTGGTTTTATTACATTAGGCTGAGTTGGAACAGTTTTGCCACATTGCTGAACTTTAGCACAATCCTCTTTCCATACATTGATTTTTGGAGGTTTTTCAACATCATCTGAATTACAAATTATTAAGACAATACATGCCAATATGTTTGCTTACCATGGTAATGAGGTCTTGTAGCATTAGCCTCAGAATTATTATCCGCCTCAACATTCTTTTTCCCTGGATCAGCTTCCTCCATGCGTTCTGCATTATGCTGTTGTTCATTGGGCCTTACATTTATCTTTTTATCTTCTTTGTCTTAAGAATATTTAGCACAATTTTGAAACACATAAAAACAATAAAATAATTGAATAGCAGCAGCAATTTTGGAATTTCTTGTGTGCAAACACTAGTATGTAAGGTCAAGTATAATCCCATGGGCCAACCAATATGTTGATTTCCATGGGAAAGCAAACCTATATATTTGACCATTATTTAGCAAACTAAAACTATTGCACAGCAAATAACTTCCATTCCAGCAGAAAAATTGAGACACAGTCCATGCCATTTCAAATACGGATGTAATCAATGGAATTAAGAGACATATCCAACACAATAATATAGTATATTACTAATGATGCAACTGATGCAACAAGATGATATACTGAATGCAAAGACATGATTAGAATTAACATATATCACACACAGGTTGCATTTTCAGGATACATGCTCTGATATGAAATATACAACATGCAATATTGTAAGGAAAACATTTCATATTATTAAATATTATGCAAATATTAATCATATCATATGTGTATTTTAACAGTTTACAAAATACTTTTTTGCAATAAGCATGAGGGAAAACATATAATGATTACCCTGTAATATTCATGCTAAAAGGACAATGAAAGTTATAGTGACAAGTAACAGGTAGCTCATGAGCCGTGTAGGTCTATTCTGGCTTTAGTGTACATATATATATAATTATTTATATATATATTTAATTATATATATATATATATTATAATATATATATAAATTAATTGGTAAGTGGGTTTGATTAGTATGAATTATAGTATTATGGTGTGATTGGCTATTAACTCACCTTTTTCTACACTGCCAGATTCACAATCAAAATATGTATCACTATCAGGTGAATCTGCATTGGAGAATAAACCAATAAAAAAATCATCAATATAATAAAGTTATCTGCTATTGTACCGAAGACCAAAGCACAATTATAATCTTATAACATCTTAACTGCATTTTTGGAGGAAGGGAATTATGAGAATCATTAGCAGTAAAAAGGCAAGTCCTTATTGCAGTGGTGTATATTTTTGGAAAGGGGGAAACAGTTACTCCTCCTGGAGGCAGTTCCAACGTTTCCACAAGTAACAAGTAATGAATGGCATATGTGAGTGCATGTGCATGTACACAGCATACCATGCATGGAATGCTCATGTTTGTGTAGATGGGATCAGCAATTGTGTTGCCCTCCAGATGTTGTAATCATCTTTAATTGGTAAATGAATGCAACGATATAATTCAAAATTAAAATCAATTTAACACTTGGTTTCTTTTACAAACATTGCAGAGTAGTTAGGCAATACTATTCTAAGCAGTTAATTAGTTATATCACAACGCAAATAAATCAACATATTTTGATCAAAGCCCTCTATTATCAAATGTGTTCAAGTGATTTATATTATATTTAAATTTAATGTCATGCTTTGCTTTAAAGTTACAGACATCTAATTGTTATAAACATTCATATAAGTCTACTATGAAACGATAAAAGATAAACTATTTAAAATTATGCAATAGTGATTTTCAAAGTCTATTTATAGTATAGCGGTCTTTTAGCGTTTCCATGTTTGATTGGTTGTTTTGTGTATACTAATCAAATTTAATCTTTCATTCCGGCATGCTATAGATTATACAGTGGAAACCATCACACTTGGAACAATAATTTTTTGGTACTTTTATTGACAACACTTGAATTTATTTCAATAAAAATAAGCTCAAATGCAAATCTGACAACGTAGGCATAGTGTACAACTATTTTTCAATACATACTGAATGTTAAAAAGCATCACGTGACTATTTATTTTTGTTATTAACACTTGTTGTGCATGACCCCAGTACTAAAACAATTTAAAGCTGAATTCCTTCTCCTGTAGGCAATAGATCTTAGCCAAATTTGCAATATATCTAGAGAACAAGCATCACCAACCTTTGGCCGCGTCCGTTTTTAAGTCCGGTAAATAGTTACAGTTTTATCGAGTAGGATGTGCGTTTTTAGCTAGTAAAAGCTTAGGGATGCTATTTCGTAGTACGCTCTCACTGAACGGCTATATTTCGTCTCCGACTCGTCACATGTTAGATCTATCGCAAAAGCGTACTTCGGAGGCGATGGACCATCCTTTGCCGTTAGAAAAGTGCTATCAAAGACGAATACCTGAAAACGTCCGCCATTTCCCAATGAATTGCATTTGAAACGTCATCATAGCGTCATTTTTCGTATGAATATATTTTTATGTGACGTCTTCGGTATATGTTTATCCAGTGGGTACCCGGGTGCAAGCATACATCTAATATCTATGGTGCAAGTGCTGTCAATGGAGATTGCAAAAAAGCCACTCACGACGAACGGCTAGTAAATCAGCAGCGTCAATATGGGCAGGCCTAGAAATGGCAAAGAGCAAGAGGCAACCCCAAAAGCTGGAGACGAAAAGCAGTGGAATTAGTAATATAAGCATAGGCGGATCCAGGATTTTTGGCTGGGTGGTGCACATGAATATTAATCAATGGGAGGGGCACGGTAAATTACAAGCGCATTAACTGCTCATACATGTATACAGCCTCTTTTGAGTAATATAAGTTGGATTCACAAACAGTTCTGAAAATAGTAATTAATACTGGACCTTGGAGGGTGGTGCACGGGCACCCTAGGCACCCCCCCTGGATCCGCCTGTGATAAGCGGCCTGGATGGTAGGCCTACTAGCTGGTACGCGGGACCGCTTATTCCACCGCTTTTCGTTTCCAGCATTGGAGTTGCCTCTTGCTCAATGCCGTTTCTAGAGGCCTGCCCAGATCAATGCTGCTGCTTAAGCCCTTTACTAGCCGTTCGTGGCCCACAGGTACTGGATAAACAAAGATCACGTCACATTAAAAATATATTCATACGAAAAATGACGCTATGATGACGTTTCAAATGCAATTCATAGGGAAATGGCGGACGTTTTCAGGTACTCTTCTTTGATAGCACTTTTTTAACGGCAAAGGAGGGTCTATTGCCTCGGAAGTACGCTTTTGCGATAGATCTAACATATGCCGAGTCGGAGACGAAATATAGCCGTTAAGTGAGAGCGTACTACGAAATAGCATCCCTAAGCTTTTACTAGCTAAAAACGCTCATCCAGCTCGATAAAACTGTAACTATTTACCGGACTTAAAAACGGACGCGGCCAAAGGTTGGTGATGCTTGTTCTCTAGATATATTGCAAATTTGGCTAAGATCTATTGCCTACAGGAGGAGGAATTCAGCTTACAATTTCTTTTGTACTGGGGTCACAACAAGTGTTAATAACAAAAGTAAATAGTCACGTGATGCTTTTTAACTTTCAGTATGTATTGAAAAATAGTTGTACACTATGCCTACGTTGTCAGATTTGCATTTGAGCTTATTGTTATTGAAATAAATTCAACTGTTGTCAATAAAAGTACCAAAAAATTATTGTTCCAAGTGTGATGGTTTCCACTGTAATTTAATACAAGTTGTTGTGCATTATTGTATCACATAGATTATACCTACAGAGCAAAGGAACTCAATGTGGTATGCACCATGAAAAAATCCAATCAACACGTACATGTTTGCAATGAATTTACTCTTAAGGTCTGACCTATAGATGATTTCGGTGAGAAGTCGTTTCCCTGGAAACGCGTGACCTAAAACGATGAATAATTGAAGTGGAGGGCAAGGTATACGTGAAATGGTATGGTGGTGTTGTGGATTTGGCTGTAGAAATCGTGGTGGTCAGCGTTTGGGCCTAGGTTTCTATCGGTTTCCATTCAAAAATGAAGGCAGACTACGAAGGTGGATTCAAGCGGTCCGTAGAGAGGATTGGCAGCCTTCGAAGTACTCGCGAATCTGTGGCACCATTTTGTGTCATGTTAGTTAGAAGTGTGGAAGTCACAATTGAGTGAGGGAGTCATTTGTTTTTATTGTAGGCAAGCCTGTTGACGAACCCAGTGATGTGGCTATGTCTCTTCACGATTCTCTTTCAAGGATGGTATGCAAGAGGATGTATTTGATCAAAATGATGGCAGTGAAAGCGCGGCAGGCGAAAGCGGGGCAAAGAAGAAAAGGAGAGGTGTGCTTTATATTATCTCTGCTTCAGCTGTAGAGGGTCGTTTGCTAGTTCACGCAGGACTCGCAACAGAGACAGAAATCATCAGTATGGGAGGTATAGGGATGCAGCCCCCGTGTCTGGAATAGCCACGCCATCTGCACCAATAGCTGGATCTGCTTATGTCTTAGCAACGATGATGAGCATGTATGCTGTCATGCTGCCCTGCTTTGCCTTTGGCTACAGCCTAAAAAAGCTATAGGCCTACATGACGGAGGACAAAGATGTCTGTTGCCGATCGATCGCTATAAGCCTACTTACTACATGTATGGACCTAGCTTATCAATTACAGATAGGTCTGTAAACATGTACACCGTGCATTCTTTTAAAAATAAGCTTAACTTAGCAAGCTAGTGCAGTCGGCAACGATCAAGCCAGATGACCGTGCAATAGGCCCTAATCCACGCTTCGTGGGCCTGGTCTGCACTTTTGGTTGCCTTGGCCGAAACACACCACAAACACAGTCCTCACAGAGCCCGATTGAAACTAGTTGTAGGCTTCAAGTTTCCGGGCGATCGATAAAATAGCCAAATATATTGCCATACTCTATACGCTGCCACAACGACATAGCATCGCCGAAACGACGACCATCACCCATCATGAAAAGGTCATCGCTTGGTGTCAGCCCCACCGACTCCAGTTTTTGTTTGTAACGCTCCTTTCGCTTGAAATCTGCCGATCCATCACGATTTAGCATACGTCTCAATAATGTTTTGCCCTCCATAAAAATTTCACATGACTCTCACGTGAAGCACGGGTTCTCACCGAAATCATCTATAGCTGATTCTGCGACTACATGCTCACGCTTTTGAGTTGGGATGAGTCGGTGTTACTCCCGTCCGCCAGTTGTCTATCACTTATTTACCAGACTGATTGGCCCCCCCCCCCAATCGTAAAGTTGGGGGGGGGGGGGGGGGGGCCTGGCCCCCCAATCCAAATTCTATGTTCACACGACACATCGATCATTGGTACGACATGGTACGGAGCAGCTAAGTATGGCATGGTACAACTATTGATTATTTGGGATTGTGTGGCGGCCGTAACTAGCCCGCCATTTTAATACTATGGAAACAAGGTGGGTGAAGCTACATGTACTAGGCAAGTACGCATGCTCGCTTGCTATCATATCGCAATCTAGCCCACTAGTACTGCACTGTACTGTAAGGTTTTTTGGCAGTGTTCAAGCGATGCTGACACGGAAAGGTTGTGGGAAAATATAAATCCACGCGTCAGCGGTTTGATAGCGTTAAGCTGGGTTTAGGATGTGATGCTCGCTGAATGTTGCGTCAGCATCAGCGTCGCTGAAACATCATAAACAATTATTGTATACCCCAGCTGACGTGACGCGACGTGACGTGACGCTGGAGTAGACTTGAGTTCTATTCCAGCGTCGGCGTCACGAATTGTAGACGCTGACGCTGATGCAACATTCAGCGAGCGTCACATTTTAAACCCAGCTTTAATATGGTAGCCATGCACTCGTGATCCGAAAATGTACTTTAAGAACAACCTGACTCAAGTTTCCCAAAGCGTATAACTTTAGGGTAAGTGCACGTACATGTACCCAAGCGTACATGCATTTGCATGGGTCTTGGAACCGCCGTCGACAGCATCAGGTGACCTTCTACCGCTGATTTAGGAGGGGGTCGTTGGAGACAACATCTTTGAGGTAGCCGTAGGGAATGACAAGGAAGCGAATGTAGTTATATAGCCGGAGCCGACAATGGAGCCGGCCTTGGCTGGCACCCGCCCTGCTGTATAGTATCTTCCATCATTCTTCCAATAAATGTGGTACGAAACTGCTGCTGCTGCTATTACTACTATACTACTACTATTACTAACTACTACTACTACTATACTAATCTATGCATGTGAATAACGCACGTTCCCAACTGCAACCAATTAACCCACAAAGTAGACTGCTGTTATCAAAGGGATTACGAAAGACGAGGGAGCTATAGTTTACTACATCAAACGCGTACACAGCCGGACGCGATACCTGCTTATTGGTTTATATATCCACATACGTACGGGCATGCTCCCACTCTAATTCAACGAGTCACAGACGGCCAAGCGCACGCTCTCAGGGCAGAATACTGTGGGCTGTTTGACAATGCGCGCGCAGTTGCAGTTTAATTTACGGCGTATTGACCAGGCGCCGGCGGTCCAAAGCTAGTAAACGGTCGGCAGTTTTACGTGCATGCACTCTTATTTTGCAACGCTAACTCAATCTCAAGCAGTGTGGCTTGAGCTCGCCGAAAGCTTCCGACCACCGAAGGTATAGCCTTAAACTTACAATCTGAACCACATGAACAGGAAAACAAGAATCCTAGAACCACCTCTCACTCGCTTCACACATACAAACTCAATTAACCCTTTATTGGTTTATATATCCACATGTGAAGGTCAATCTATAGTACCTGCATGCACTTCCTAACAATACTATACAAAGGATTAGATGCACTTCCTTTATTGTACAGGTCACAACAGGCACACAAGAAGTCACTCGATCCCTCACACCGTGCATGCGATATTGAGTAATTTGACACTGACATATACATTATTCCTGGATAGAAAAAACCAAATCTTTATAACTTTTGCATCACTATTTCTATAGCTGCTGATTATTATAACGAACCTTCTTCTGACATAATTCTTTTTCTTTCTCTTGGTTGAAGTTCAATGCGTTTTGAGTATATAGACTTCAATAATCGCGAAAGCGGTAATGTTTTATACTAGTACTATGCCGGAATACGAATCGAATTAACGGTATACTGATGCTCGTATCATGCAGTACTTTCATGGCCGGATAAAAACATTAATCCTGCTACCTTGTGCCGCTTGATACACCTACACAGAAAATCGATCATGATGTACATCTGCATGCATAAAAACAGAGGTCTGGGTTTGTAGTAGAAACAAGGGAAGTACCTCTTTGGGTGTCAAGGGCATATGCATATGTATGAGTTCCATGCAATGACATAAATGGTTCTTGTGGATGAGTGCAATGAGTTAAAGAGGAGTAGCATGCTACATAAACTAATTCTACACGTGCATGTACATGGTTATAAGGAAGTAGTACAACTCTTAAAATTCTTGCAACACTACATAAACTGTTACCGGTGCATCCCTCAGGTCATATGCTAGGTGGGCACATTTGTGGTGTGGGAGAAACTAACGTAAGTACAAACAGCCTGTTTGTGCATGGAATAAATAATATGAATGACATGCAAACATACTCAATATATGTACATGCATGACTGTATACATAATTACATGTATATTGGCATCTAATTATACACATCTAGCTGACGTATACGTACCTAGAGAGGAGCTGCAGGTATCAAGCAAAAATGCGCTTGTGGCCGGCCGGCCGGGTTATCTTGCACGTTAAACTAAACAGCAACGGTACGGTTTACACCTTTTCCATTCAAATCTCGTTCACTTGTTCCCGCACCATTTCTCTCTGTACTTGTGGAAATCAATTTTTGTGATCTACATATATTTTCCCTGCAAAGTTCGTTAACCCGCGGTTTATAGAAATCCACATTGGTGCTGTGCCTGTTGTAAGTAGCTATATATAGTGCATGGTACTATTTGCTTGTAAATTAATTAGTGCTATATGCTTGTGAAGTAGTGCATGTTATTGTGCAGTACGTTCCTGTGCGTGAGGCAGTGCTATGGTGCTGTGCAGTGCCTGCGTGTTATTGTACTAGCTGAAGCAGCGCTGTGGTGCTGATTGTGCAGTGCTAGGGGAGTGCTGTCACGAAATATTTGGTCCGGGTCAAAATTTGGTCCAGCGTCATAGGGTATACGGAACGGGACAATTTTCGGACCAGGGGGACCGTATTCACTATAAGGGATTACGGTCCCCCCTGGACCCAAATCCCTAGGGAGTACGGTTGTACAAAACCAATTAAACGGACTCCATTCTCTAGGGAATACAGTACGTCCTCCCCCCCGGCCGGACCGTATTTCCTGCATGGTATACATACATGTATATACCGCGGCGTGCATGCACACATTTGGTTCGAAAAGCTAATCGCAGCCATTCGCAGGTCGCCAACTATGCAGCTTCTGTAACATTTAACCTTTTTACTGTTATACATGTATATGCGTACGCTGGATGAAATACGCTAAGCTTAATATTAGCGTGGTTGGCGTACTTCATACTGATAATTTAACACTCAATGTCTGTTTATAGGAGAATATACATGTATATATATGAAATCATGTGAACACATAGAATTGGTACGTGAAAGCAATTTAAAATCCCTGGGTGTGCGGAGGATGCTCTTTCCATCCGGACTTGCATGGCTGTTGTCAGGCACGCTCTCTGTCCTCCCCGGCGGCAGGCTCTGACTGTCCTCCCCGGCCCGGCGGCAGACTCCAACTGTCCTCCCCGGCGGCAGGCGCTGACTACTGTCCTCCCCGGCGGCAGGCTCTGACTTTCCCTCCCCGGCGGCAGGCGCTGACTGTCCTCCCATCAGGGTAGTTAAGGCTGCCTCATGTTAAAAATCTTGTTTTCGTGTTATTGACACATTGTCAACATTCATGTTTGTATTACATTATTATGACGTTATGCGGATCGTTACTTATCGATCTCCCGTTAGCATATGACGTCTACTTTTGTACACCTTTCATACCTATTATGACCCTAGATAGATCCACAGCATAACATTTGCGTTATATGCTCCCAAACTAACGATTGCCAAAAATTAACAGCAGCTGTCGATCAACACTAATCAGCCGCCTGGTTATTTGTCAATAACCACTGTACTTGACCCGCGTATTAACGAACTTCTAAAACGCTGGGATGAAAATGCAGCTCGAAGGTAACTTTTTAATGCTGGGCAGGTTCCTCTAGGTTGATACTTATGGTTTATGACTGGGGTTTTCAATAACTGGACCGTGCATCGAAGATTCATTAGTCTTTGTGCAGCTGGTCGGCCATTTTGAACTTTGTTCATGGTTGTTGTGAATGCAGCAAGCCATTTATTTAAATTCCCCAGTCGGCATAATACGTGCAAACATATGGGGATTTTAAATACCCCATTAGTTTTCTAAGACACGGATCGCAACATCCCGGTATACAGCTGTAATTGGTTATATCGCCGTATTCCAAGCAATTACATACCGCAGAGATGTTTTCTAATCATAGAACGTTACAATTAGTTGGAACAGTGTATAAAATACACTCGTCTAAAGTTTCTATCATAAGGGACGCTTCTTGCGTGAGATTTGACTTTTTGTACATAGTCGCCATTTTTTGTGACGTAAATTCATTAGGTGGCAGCCTTAAGTACGCTGAGCCCGGCGGCAGGTCTCCCTCACAGCGCGGTGGAGCTTCCGTCCACCCGGTAGCTGGGAGCGTTTGTCTACCACCGGAGAGCTGGGGTAGGTACTTTACAAGAATTTTTGAAATAGGTTTTTAAGTTACAAAAATAGTATAGCTGGAAAGAGCGTGAGAAATGCAGTATAATGGTACATCATATGTGTAGATATCGTTCATATTATGAACAATAATTGATGGTTTGTAGCCAAAAAAAAGAGACGCGGTAGGCAATAGGAGCGGTAAACAAAAATTGGCACGGTTATGGTTTTAAACGATGTAGTACTGTGAGGTATATATACATCATCACTAAAAGTTCCAAATTTAACTTTCTGACCCTATAAAGGCTATTGGTATCTAATTTTGCTTATTATACAATGTTTACAACAATTATTTGCATGACAAAATAGGAGTAGAGAGCACTTCTATATACATAATAAAGCAAACACACTAAGGCAAAAGTGGTCACAAAGCTCAAGATCATATAATCAACTAGTAGTTGATTTGATTTCATTTTCTTCATCATCTTCAGCCGGTCTCATTTGGAACTTTTAAGCCAGAGTTCGAAAGTGACTGTTACTTAGTACATGTATAAGTAACAGTCACTTTTGAACTCTGGCTTAACATCGGAAGCAAGTATACATATACATCACTGGTGGCTTCCAGAGCAGCTTCAACTTGGTAAATTTACTTCAGATTTGACTGCATGATATTTCTTTGGCATTTCATTGGCAGCAACATCATCCTCTTCTAAACAGCTGATATTTTTTTCAATGTACATGTAGCACTGGCTTTGTGATGGTGTTCAATATACTTGATATTTTATTGAGGTGACGTATTTTCTATTGAAACTGTGAGGAAGCTCTCATCCCATCTGGGGTTGAATTTATTCTTTCTGAGGTTGTCATGAGTTTTGTCAAAACTTGTTCTTCTGTTTGCACACTTGCTACACTCAGAATGCAGTGTTTTTTTTTTAATATAAGGTATTCTTGAATTGGTTTGCATACTACTATTTGCCACAATGGACACCCTGGATGAATCCAAGATGATGGTACTGGATTGATGAGATTCTGGCTAAGGCAAGACACATTACGTATTGGTACAGAACATCAGATTCATAATCTGGCAAAGATCCTACTAGTTTTTCCCAAATCCCAACTGTCAACATATTTGACTTGGTTTTGATCTAGTGGTGCCCTGGAAAGTACATTGGTCATTTTCTTATAAATGGTAATTAAAGAATGGTACCATCATTCATGTCTGTCTTATTTATAACGCTCCATAAATAACCACTGAACGAATTAAGTCCTTGAATGCCTTCAAGGAATGGTAGGTATATGTAAGTCAAAATCTTTCTCTGGTATGGTAGATTATCTTTCGGTACTTTGTGTATCTTAGTTCTAAACAATGCTCCAGCAATACATGTACGCAGTATCTATGTGCAAAAATGGCGGCTATTAAATAGGCAATTTGGCGCCATCTGGGAAACACCTTGCGCCAACACCAAAACACGTGAAACTCTCGTAATAAACGGTACAGTGTTTAAAGAATGAGTCAAAGTTGATACCAAACATGTCATGTGACAAATAAGGTGCGTATTCACTCGATGGAATTGGTCGATTTTTTGAGCGGTACGTACATTGCCCGGTACATGTTTTCCCCACTTTTATACTGTATCAAAATGTACCCAAAGGTATTAGCTTTGACATAATCCACATACACGAGCCTGCTAAAGCATGTTTAGCGTACCAGTAGGTTCTTTTGGCAACAATCTCCAGGGGCGGCGGAAGCCATTTAGCATTACAGTGGAGATCGTGATAGTTGAACGAAAAAAAAATTGACATTAATCTTATGTTTCTTTGAATTTAAAACAATAACCACATGTGATATTGAAAATCTAACTGCACAGATACATGGGCTATACAATTGTCATCAAGTAGTAAAAAATATGGTGTGTCACGTGACTGTCACGTTCTACCACTTTCGTTTTCAGTGACCCCAATCTTGTCAACTGAGTTTTCCTATTTATCTTCACTCAGGGATAGCGGATCAGGATGATTATTGGGATGTAGCTTAAGCACTAACCTCGAATTGATTTGGCCGAGCCATATTCTGAACCCGGGAAACCGTTCGGTTATTGTCGAGCGATACGTAGCTTATAAGGACTAAAAGTGTTAGGCATTTTGTTTTTCGAAGCGCTCGATTCATGCTAGATAAAGCATTCAGTTATTCCGAAGGGTGATCATTGCATCGTTTAGGCCCCTTTTACAATGTACCAGCTTGTTTTTCCTTTAGTATTCGGGTTGCCTAACTTCTGGCTTTAAAAACAGCACCATTTTCGGATGAATTTCATTAAAACGATGCCTTTCAGTTATGACTAAGTAAGTGGGCGGTGGTACGACTCAAACCAAGAACGGTTCTTTTCAGAACCAAGCATAATCCATCTGTGAACGACGGCGGAGAGCAAGCAAAGGGGTAGCGCGTACTTGGGCATCGCTGCAGGAGAGAAAAGTTCCGAGTGTAATCCCAGCGATGCCCAACCGCCGCTCAGGTATGCTCTACCCCTATACTTACTCTCCGCCATCGGTCACAGCTGAAAAGAACCGTTTTCAGCTTGAGTCGTACCACCGGACCGCCCACTTTATCAGCAATAACTGATTATAACAGCACGTTCTAATGAAATTCATCTGAAAATGGTGCTGTTTTTAAAGACAGAAGTTTGGCAACCGGAATTCTAGTGGAAAAACAAGCTGGTACACTGTAAAAAGGGGCCCAAACGATGCAATAATCATCGCTCGGAACAACTACATGCTTCGATTAGCATGAATCGAGCGCTTCGATACACAAAATGGCATCGCTCGACAATAACCGAACGGTTTCCCGGGTTCAGAATCTGGCTCGGCCAAATCATTTAGAGGTTGGTGCTTAAGCTACATCCCAATAATCATCCTGATCCGCTATCCCTGAGTGAAGATAAATAGGAAAACTCAGTTGACAAGACTGGGGTCACTGAAAACGAAAGTGGTAAAACGTGACAGTCACCTGATGCATCATATTTTTGTGCACTTGATGAAAATTGTATAGCCCATGTATCTGTGCAGTTAGATTTTCAATATCACATGTGGTTATTGTTTTAAATTCAAGTAAACATACAATTAATGTCAATTTTTTTTTCGTTCAACTATCACGATCTCCACTGTAGTCCCGCCAGCTGGGGGGGGGGGGGTGCTGTCCGCTTTCGGCCGATTCAATCAGTGGGGTGTCCGCTTTCGGCCGTAAGGCCACACTGCCGGAGATATTGTGATCAGTCACAAGGTACAAATAGAAAACAGTGCCTGGATTTTTTTTTTTTTGTGTGTGCCTTTAACATTGGTACGGTCCCGCAGCCGCGGTACCTGCGGTACCTGTTCCGCCGCCCCTGATCTCCTCTCAAAATGAAAAACCCGTGCCAAAAATTGCACCGTTACGTGGTCTTCAATTTTTGGGTGCATTTTACGGGGGGTTTGAAGTACCTAGCTGGGGTCCGACCCTCCTCTCTCCGGGGGGCTGGGACACTTGGTAGCTTGCTGGTTTACCTTCGTCGCCAAATGTAATATCCTGGACTCCAGGGAGAACGGAGTCCAGGATGGGGCACGCGACGCGATGTAGACGCTAGGCCTACCAAGGTCACCACTCACCAGCCGATATAATAGGACAAACAACTCGAATCACACACGTGCAAACAATCATGTGCATCACGAGTACCTCAATACGTGATAAAAAGGTGATTCCATAGACAAATACCACTGCTCATGCAGTTGCTGGATCAATCACCAAAAGCTTCAATGCCCAGAATACAAATGTAGATTTTCTGCAGATAGTGGGAGGTGGGAGAAAGAGATGGGAAGAGAAGTGAGCTCAAGAAATTGACCAGTTAAATCAACCTGGCACTCCTTGGGTTAGTACCACAAATTCACCTCACATTCAGTAAGTGCGACTGCATGCTTGCTCTATACTCCTGTATACTGAAGAGGAGAGAAAGAAAAAGAATTAGAGAGGAAGGAGTGGGGGTTAAAAAGACGAATACATGCACAAACAGATCAATTTGCTTCAATTGAAACTGATTGCTCAACCCCCTAGGTGAGGTATGCATCTATAGAGAATTGCAATACTGTGAAGGTTCCGCCTTGACTGTCCTTGGTAGAGCGCGACGATACGCGGCTTGCGCTATAACCCTGGCCGTATAGGGTATGTAACCTTTATAGGTAGGCGCACGATGATCTACATACACACAACTGTATGCTTAAATAGTCCTTTAGCATTCCTACATTTCTAAATCGTCCAATAGGTTTCGATAACATTCTTTACGAAGGGGTCCGCGGAAAAGGATCGTTCTTTCCCTCCTGCTGTAGCGTCCCGCCAAGAGCCGCTTCTTGGTATACATGTATACGATACAATTAATGTTACGTAATTATATCCTTACATAAGGGTCCCCAGACCCTTACAAATACGTAAAGGGTGCATCTCGCAAAGGCATGCACACACAAAGAGAAGCCAGAAGATACGTGAGGATACTGAAAACTGTCTGAAACGCAAAGACACTGGAGACTGTCCCTATGAGATATATAAATTTAAAAACCTACACATAGACACCCAGTCCCATGTGAGAACTTCATTGACATCAACAAAGGCACCAGAGCTACATGTAGCAACCTCCTAATCATAAGCTGTTTTGTTTCTTGTCATACGACAGTTGAATAATTGTAAAAGATGCATTAATTTTAACTTCCATGGGCATAAATACAGCATCTTGCTACGTCATGATAAAATGCCATCTGTCTAATTCACAAAGACAAATAAGCACTCAGAGCGACTGAGGAATACTACAAAGACATCGCATTGTACCTCTTATGCTATTTTCATGTGCCAAAGCTGCTGCACGAAGGCAAGCAAACATGTGGGACATTACAAAGGCATCACACTGTAGCTCTTTATGCCTCATCTTGCTAATTAGATGTGGCCTGCTACACAAAAAAAACAACACAAAAATAACAGACACTCTGAGAAGATTTGGGACAGCCTGTTTTATTAAGTCTAAGTCTCTGAGTGTTTGTGTTGTCTTAGTTTAGCATGTACATCAAATTGCCGAGATAAGGCATAAATACCTACAGTGTGGTGTGTCCCACATGTAGCCTCTCTGAGTGTCACTTTGTAGTACATGTAGACACATGACAGTAGTTGCTGTATTTAATAAAAGCCATACCCAAGAAATAAAATAGTCAGAAGGCTGATCTGCTTGTTGTCTTTGTTGATGTTAATGAAGTTCGCTTGCAGGACTGGATGTCTTTGTGTAGGTTTCGTCGTATATCTCGTAGGGACAGCATCTCCACTCCAGTGTCTTTGCATATCTTTGTAATATCCTCACATGTCTTTATGCCTTCTGGTTTGTCTTTGTGTGTCTTTGCCGGCGGTAAAAAGATGTGCCCATATACATGTTATTGTATGCATCATCTGCAGGCTCACAAGACGACCTTAAACAGATTGATTCCCTCCAGTAGAAACACAAGGTCGCCAATCCTTGTCATCTATTAGACTGCAATACAGTGTACATGCATGTACATGCATATATATGTCAAGTGCAAGCACACTGACCTTAAACAGATTGATTTCCACCTATCAGTGTGAACAAACGATCGCCAATCTCCCTAGGAGAGGTATGTATAAGAATGAGGCATACGACGTTATTATAATAAAACATAATTCACTGCATGGGGGAAAGTCGAACCAATTTTTGATTAATTCCGAAGTATTGTAACCATATATGAATTTTCTTTGTTGACAATGTATTCTCAAGTTGTTTCTACCACTCTGCAGCTCGGAAACTATGTACTGGTTACACTGAATGTGAAAATATATTTTTAACCGCTCACAACCCCCCTGTACATACCTCTTCAGTGGCGTATCCAGAATTTCTGTGCGGGGGGTGCTGGAAGGGAAGGTCCCAGCCAGGGGGGGGGGGGGGGGGGGGTGCGGGAGGGGATGTGCCCCCTCCCGCGCGAAGCGCGGAAGCTATTTGAAGATATATTTTATGAAGCCTCGTGGTTTCACGTGCACCATGCAGCTAGCGCGCAGTAGCAGCTTTCAATAAATATTATAATTTTGATTATAGTTGTCATGTCAGTAGAACAAAAATAATAATTATATCATATTCAATTTGGTTAATTAGTTTTGTCATAGGCTGTATTTCTATTTATATTTTACTTAGAAGTCCATTGATTTACCACACTTATGAGGACAGCATTATGTTATAGCATCAACATGGGAATAATGAAAGATGCATGCAGCAAGAAATTGTTTTCAATCATTCAAGATGTACTCCATTTGCAGTCTTCGTGGATTACGCCTACAAAATTAATCAATGCCTGTGCCAAGCCACTGGAACGTGGTTGTTCATCTCGAGTCAAATCTGCATGTAGTAAGCGGTATAAAAATTAAAATGGCATTAAATAACAAATGGTAATTTTACCTATATTGGCTGAAGAGGCATCGTCACTTGAAACAGCCAATGAGGTCGCGGCACTTGGTGGCACTACTTTCGATGTTTGGAAGTGCTTCAAAATCGACATGATCGAATACGCGCGGCGGCTAATTAATTATTAATAATACAGCTGTTTATTTCGCTGCTCAATTCCTCATCTGTACCCAACAAGGCTCGCTTGTTATCCGTCACTGCTCCCCATGCAGGCTCCTGGCAGTCTGTTGTCCCTTCTCCTGGTCTAGGCTTGCACCTGGAGCTTAATGAGTGTCAGATGGTCTTTAAATGGTGGCTGGGATTGGATACTTCAGGCCGTTCGACTTGTCCGTTTTGCCCCCATGCTGCCCTTGACCCACTAGGTCACCATGCAATAACATGTCGACATGGGGGAGATGTTGTCATACGTCATAACATGCTGCGCGATGTGCTTGCCGATTTCTTCCGTCGAGCCCACTTGTCCGTTGCAGTGGAAATGGGTCATGGTCTCACAAGAGATCACAACCGTCAACATCCTGCTGATTTGCTTGTCACAGGTTGGGACAGAGGTAGACCTGCAGCAATGGACATCACAGTGACCTCTCCACTCACTCCTGTCATCTTGGGGGAGTCATGCCAAGTGGTTGGTGCTGCAGCACTTGTAGCAGAGAACCGGAAGTTGCAGGCCAATAGCCCCAAATGTCAAGAGCTAGGGTGGGCCTGCACACCCATGGCAGTAGAAACGTACGGCAACTGGGGCGAGGTTGCTCAAGGAATATTCTCCAGGCTTGCATCTCACCTTGCCATCAGCCAGTCCAGGCCAAAGGCATTAGTGGTGGCAGACATATACGGCAGGCTTAACCTCCATTTGGTGAAGTCCATTGCTAGGGCACTCTTGCATGTTTAATTGGCGAGAGAACTTTCATCCATCCTGACTGTTTATGTAGGAAATAGTAATTGCATGTTTTTCAAGTAGTGTATACATGTTGTAATAATTTGTGACTTGTGTGTAGTTATTGTTGCGTTTGTACAAAAAATAAATAAATAAATAAAATACAAAAGTATAATTTTTAATAATGTTAGCACCTATGGCCGAGGGGGGTGCTCAAGCACCCGGAGCACCCTCTCTGGATACGCCACTGCCCTTGAAGTTCGCACGTGTTTTATTAATGAAACAGAAGATGGCTTGTGTAGAAACAAGGTCTAGAGGGAGAAAATGCCTTGGACGTGTGTACTACTTTGAATCTGCTGACCTATACCTCATGGTGTTTTGCCAACAAAAAAAGGCTGTAATTGAAGTTATATATATGCTTTATCTTCTTCGTCCAAGACGCGCGGGACAATCTCAACACAGCAAAAACTGATTAATGCTTGTCACTAGAAACAGTGCATAGGGCACTCGTTTTTGAGAAAACAAGTGCCCTATTCACTGTTTCTAGTGACATACATCAATCAGTTTTTGCTGTGAACGGTCAAGAATCGAAGCGATGCAGCCGATATGTTGGCGCCAGTATTGCAGGAGCATTCGATCTTTTGTAATCTCTATACAATTTCAACAAAGAACATCAAAAAGCACATTATCAAACTGTATGAGGATATTTTGAAATTGCTTCAGACTAGGGACAGCAGAAAAAATGAAAGTTATGATGCCAAAGTCTTAGCCTTCAATAAAGATAGTGCAGTACATGTAATGTTTGACATTTTTTGTGAAGATGTTTGTCAAAGAAGAAAGTTTGAGACTTTCTATGATGTTAGCCTGGATGTCAACACTCAATGGACCAAAACAATGACAAGGCGAAATAATGATTTATTTGCTCTAGTCTAAGAGAGGATTGCGGCACTCTGTAAATGCTGAACAGCCAATGGCTGTGCCAGAGAGTACAGAAACTACGAAGACACTAGTGATAGTGCTGATGAGCTATACACATCTGTTACAGTAGAGGATATTGAATTTGAAAGCCCAAGAAAGAAAAAGAATGTGATGGAAGATAGTTGAGTTCAATGCCTGAAGAGTACCAACTTGTTAGGTGCAGTATGCAAAAGGTGAGACCAGAATACTATGAAGTGGTGGTCAAACTGAAAATTTGCTTTCATATGTCATAGAACCAAGCAGAAGCTGCTGTTGTTGAGACAGCAAACAAAATGTTTGGACGAAATAGGATATATCGCGATGAAGGAGCTGAAATTGATGTAGACACTCTTCCTGACAAGAAGAGTGCTAGAAGAGTTTGAAAGTGCATTGAAGCCATGGCACTGAGTGAAATAGTGACGGAGGTTGTATCATCTGATGACCAACTACAATAACATATGCAAATGGGGGTTCTAAAAAATAAGGAGCCAGCTCATTCACAGTGCAAGGTATTATGGTAAGTATAGAACTCTACCTACCATGAGCATTGCATCAGAGTCTAAACCTAACCTTGTGGAGTTAAAGCTAACAACATTGCAAATTCTATCGGCAGCTAGTGGAGTTGATGCAAAAGTTCTTTTTGAGAGAATTGATTTTGTCATTTCTGATCAAACAGCACACAATATAGATGTTGAATTGTTAGTTGCAAAAGAGCTTGGCACAGAGAAAGTACCTAATCAACTGTTTTGCAATGTTCATCCATGCCTTATGTTCAGTCAGCTGATAGTAAAGCATTGGTCCCAGCTTGAGCATGCAATTGGACATGATAAAATATATGCAAATCTTTCTTGTGAATGCCACAACAGCTGCTAGTAGTGTAACAGAACAAGCTCTTGGCTGCATCACTCAATTGATAAACCATGACTTTGATCATATACCCTGGAACAAGTCCCAGGAATTTGACATGCATATAACCCCTAAGAAAAACATGTCTGTTAGCTTGAAAGATGAACAGTTTAATTGTTTGTCACTTACGTGTGCAGTTACACTTTATCACTTTGATGATGTTGCATCTTTTCTAGACAAGTTTCAGCATGTGACCAACCAATTGGCATGCATTGTAAGATGCTTTCTAGATCTCGAATTTCTTAAAGTGATGCTATGTATTGGTGCATTATTAGGAGTGCACTCAGTAAAGCCTTTTTGATACTGACAACATCTACTGCAATGACTTATTCCTGCATTTCAACAGCTCTATCACGACCTGCTAGAAACTGAACCCTGTAAGCTCCTAAATTTGAACAAGGCTGCATTTACATTTGTCTCTGATAGCCAATTTGTATATGTCTGCCACCACTAATATGCTTTGGAAATATGTAGGAGAAACCAAAGTCATACCTAAGACCCCCCCCCCCCCCCCCCCCCCCCCCCCCCCCCACCCCCCTTAGCCTTGCTCTCTGAGCTTTAACTCCAAAATAGCTTTGTGCTCAAGTGCAAAGTTGTACTTTGTATTGCACATACATCAATACCTCATGTGCATGACCTACAGGGCCATTGTACATTTGCATACTTCCCAGCAAAGACCAAGACCCTTATGGACATGTGGGTAGTACTTCACAATCTGATCCTTTACATGCCTATACAAGAGAGAGCAAACGTAGGTCCAGACATGTCAACAGTGACAGTAGTGACTCTGACTGGTCCCCAAATAACTCAAATTCAAGGGGCACATTTCTTCTGTTCTATTGGAAAAATTTAGCATGATTAGTGAGACATTATTCAGGATGATTGTGCATTATTTGAGTTGAGTTTTTGCATGCACATAACTAAAGACTTGGACAGAGTTTGTGTTTCCCTACATATTTGATGATGAGGTTATGGATGCAGTGGCAATACAAGCAGCAGTAAGTCCAGAGGTTCAGGTATGAACGTTTTGATAAGATGGTGCTGATAAGTGTGGGGTGGTACAACTATGACATTCAATTCAAGTGCTGGTCAGGCCAGTGACAAAAGTGTGCTCTCAAGTCTGTGTGTCATGTGGTGGCATGTAAAGGTGAAGAACTACCCACATGTCCATAAGGGTCTTGGTCTTTTGCTGGGAAGTATGCAAATGTATGGTGGCCATGTAGGTCACGTACATGAGCTATTGACATAGAACCTTACATGTATGTGCAATACAAGTCCAACTTTGCACTTGATCGCATAGCTATTTGCTCAGAGTGCAAGGCTAAAAATGTTTTCCAGGGATTCACTGACCAACAGCCAAGACAATGGTGAAAAAGAAATCAGTCTGTGAAATGTTGTCAGAGTTTGCATGGCTGTTTAGAAAGGCAATTTCAGGACACAAGGCAGTAGTACACATGAAGGAAGGGACTACCCACAAAAGTGTTTTCAGCCTGACCTATACTTTTCACAGTGGAAACAGAGTTAAACCGGCTGGTGGTAGGAGATATCTTGGAGCCTATGTGGGATCTCACTGCATGTTGTTTAGGTTTAAATCGTGAGACTATTGTGCATTTTAAATGTTGTACATACATGTAGCTAGTTGTGCTGTTATTGAACATTTTGAACTTGCAATTGTACTATTCAATATTCAACTGACTCGTGATCTAGAGCAAAAGAATCGTTAACATTGGTCCTTCGAGCCAGGCATCTGACACTAATAATGCAGGAAGACGAAGATTTGACCAGAAAGAGAAGAGTCCGTGGTGCACATAAGGAATCGGTAAGCCAAACTTTGATGCTTGCCAAGGAAGCATTACAACATCTGAGGTTAATGCTTCGAAGCTCAAGTTAAGCAGTATTTAAAGTTCCTCAGTGATAAATTATCAAATAGTCGAAACTTGTGGTAGGAGAAGCTGAGATTAGTAAGGACATCTGGGCAGTCAGTCATTTTTTGTGATAGCGATTGAAGAACTAGCGAATAGGCCTACACATGTACGTCATTGGTAATGCATGAGCGAGCGCCTGAGACAAGGAAGGAAGCTTCCGCTACAGAACCTGATCTCAAGAACAACAGTGAAGGAACTTTACGAAAGTATCCGTCACGCAGTCAGTCCAGATCTGCCACATCATCTCCATCGCCTGTTCCATCCATCATACAGTCTCAGAACCTGGAGCAGACTTCACCAAGGCGAGATCAGACAGCGGTTAGGTCACGTGAAACCTAGATTAGACTTCCCAAGATAACAGCAATTTTCCTGCATTGGTGACCTGAACAAGGGAGAGAAGCCGGTGTGTACAGGTTTTCTGTCATGCAGCATCAAGCTGCCACCTTTCTGGTCCACTGACCCATCACTGTGGTTTGCACAGGTAGAGGCTGCAATTTCAGGAAGACGGAAATTCAGTCGAATCACGCACCAAATAAAACTACTATTAAATACATATGGATAATGAAGGTCTGGTATATACTGTTTCTGGGAAGGCATTATGCCACACCAATCTGCTGGAAGCTGATCGATTGCTACATCGGAAAAATGATGATTCTTTACTATATTAAACAAATTATTTTAATATATTCTTTATAGTCTAGCATGTCGCACACAAAATGTCACTTGATGACTTTTTAAAACGCGCGCGTGCAGACAATATAATATACTACCTTCAATATACGCACTGCATATAGGCACATCTAAAGGGAAATTATGAAACTCATTATATGTCGCGGTATTATGTAATATTAATTATGTTATACTTCGATATCAGATAATGCTTATCAAATCATCGGCTATGTTTGAAACTTCACGTTCTTACCCCACTTCTTTCCTCCTCCCCAGTGCTGCTTCATTTAGCGGCCTGTGCAGCTGGCCAGCCTCCTCACTTCACCCAGGAGCCCCAGGACACTGTAGTATACAAGACATCCCTGGTGCTGGACTGTACTGCCCAAGGTCACCCCTCCCCCACCATCACATGGTACAGAGGGGACCCTCCAGCCTTAGTCTCTGATGGCCATGTGCTCAATGGCTCACTGCTCATACCCACTGGGGGCATCCCCTACCACTGTAGGGCTACCAGTGATCAGTTTGGGACCATCAGAAGCAGAACAGCCACTGTCTACTATGCATGTGAGGTGACCACACAATAACAGTGGTACAGTTGATGATGTCGTCCTTCTGTTGGCAGTCTTTCATACAGTGTCAAGAATACATCCAGTCCACTTTATGAAGACAATGTTGCTCTCTACTGTAATGTATTATGGTCCAACCCTCCACCTTCAATAATCTGGGTGGATGGCCTCAACCTAACTGTACCCAGTGATGGGACCAAGTTCCTCTACCTGGAGGGTGCACGATACCTTGCCATCATTGGGGTTGACCCTGTGACTGCACAGAGATCGAGTGTTCCACTGTAGAGTGACCAATGTCTTTGGAATGCTATCAGTGGACGGTCCAACAAGATATAGGTTTAACATAACTGGTGAGTTCCCTTTCTTCCCAGTACACATGATGAATCATGTCCCATCCTCTCCCCCAGCTTGTCCAAGGACTGGACTGGTCATCTACAAACCACTTGAAGATGTCACTGCTTATGAAGGAGATACTAATGTCCAGTTCTCCATAGTAGCTGCTGGTGATGGGTCAACATCTTTGAGCTGTGCAATTACATATGTTCCCGTTGGATCAGTACTACAATACTGTCAGTTCAATCTGGACTAGTTGGAATTATAAGTGGTCCAGTGTCATTAGTGGACAGTGGTACAGAGGTGACATGCCAGGTCACTCCTAGTACATCTTACACAGCCACACTGACTGTACTAGGTGAGTGATGGAATTGGCTGTATTGGCAGCCATCTTGTTTCTCTGACCAGCAAGGTCCAACCTGGTGGTGACCTCAAGTCCTGGGGACAGTTTGGACAATTCTGTGGGCACCAATGTCTCGCTCCTTCCCCTGTGAGGCCAGTGGAGTGGGCCTGGGGATGAGGTGGTACAGGAATGGGGAGGAGGTGTCCCCAGGTCCACATGTGGTGATCAGTGGGTTCACCATGACCATATATGGTCTGTTGGAGGGGGACTCGGGCATGTACCAGTGTTCAGTGTCCAATGGAACCAGCTCAGTTTGGAGACAGTGGAGAGTGGTGGTTTCAAGTGAGTGTACATATGTGATAAGAGGCCACACATGTATCTGCACGGGTGTGTTTACTTGTGTTACAAAACATTTGCAGGCCTTTTTATCGATACTTGCATTGTTGGATTCAACCATAATCATTCCCTCTGCATTACAACAGGTCTGGTATACGTCCCCATTCCCATCAAGGAGTCTGTAGTGGTGGTGGGTTTAGATGGTGGTACTACTCTGAGGGTACAGGTGATGTCATACCGGGCCGCCTCCTGACCATGTCCAGTGGAACAGGAATGGCTCTCTGGTGATGTCCAGTGATCTGTACCTCATCTCCAACATCTCTGTCTCTGACAACTCAAATGTCCCCATCACCTACAGTGCCTCTCTCACCATCTCCTCTGTTAACCTCACTACTCAAGGATTCTACTTGGCCTCCTTCTATGGTTATGTGGGTGTGGTCAACACCTCTTCCATCTTTGTCACACCTCCAGGTAGTTAAATTGGCAGGTATGCCCATATAATGTACAGGCAGTTAGTTCCTAGAGTGACCATATAGTGATTTAGCATTACCTAGAGTGGTCCTATAATGTATGTGGCTGTGTCAACAACACCTTTGTCACATTTTGTAGTAAGGTAAATAATTGTTTTGATTACACAAGATATTGCTAATAATAACCCTAGCAATACATCATAGGGGCTGACATTTTTGTATGTAAAAAGTTATTGTGACACATGCATGTGTGAATGTGTGCCCCTCCCACTACTACCTTCTTCTTTGCCCTCCATCAAGTGTTTTTAAATACATCTCTCATCTTCCTACCTCCTACCCATCCAGTACCAGCTGTTGTCCTTGGAACGGCTGTTCCAGTATGTCTGAAGGCTGGGGGGAGTGTCCAGTTTGTGTGTGAGATCTATGGATATCCCATTCCAACTGTTCACTTCTTCAAGGACAACTCCTCCCTCCCCCAAGATGACAACACCCATATCACCTCCAACACTCTCATCATCACCAACATCTAACCACAGGATGGAGGTGTGTACTCATGTTCTGCTGACAATGGAGTCACTGACTACTCCATTGCTCATGAGCTGGTTTACTGCAGTAAGTAGAACTGGTTTGTCCTGTTCTATATTTGATAATGTTGACCTCCCTCCCTTCAGCCTTCCCTGGTGTGGAGATAAAAGGACCAGTCAATCCTGTTGAGGTGGGTGGTCAGGTGGAGGTGGTGTGCAATGGGAGTGGAGCCCCACCCCCTGAGATCAGGTGGATGAAGCATGGAGCACCTCTGGGGAACAGTTCCGGATCTCATCCCCAGACCTACATGTGGGTGGACCCCTCCACCCTGAGGTTGACCAACATAAGGACTGGGGATGAGGGCAACTACACATGTGTTGTCAGTAACATTCTTGGTAATAACAGTGCTACCTTCATGCTGGTGATTGGTGAGTGTCATGGAGTGAAGTTATGAGAACATTTGGAGGATAAAATACTTTCCTTCTATCTAGATGACCTCCCTCATGACTACAGATGGATAGCAGCACCTGTGGTGGTGATGGTGGTGGTAGTGATGATTGTGGTGGTGATGGTGATTGTAGGTGTGGTTTGCCATCAAAGGTCATCACACCCTGCCACATGTAAACCAGCTAAAGATGTCTCTGTGGATAAGACAGACATGAGGTATGTATGGTCTGATGGTAATGATTTGTGTACTCTTTGTGCATGATTGGCGGATTGTTTGAGGTAGGTGTGGTCAATCCTCATGTCCTCACCCCAGCATGTCTCCATTTAGAGAGCACCATGCGGTGTGATAAGAGGTGTGGCTGCATGCTGCTAATGTCCTGCTGCCTGAGTGATTGGCCAATGTAGAAGATCATATAATCACTTCTGACATCTTCATTCATCATCTGCCTATTTATGCATGTGTGTCTGTGATATGACATTGCAATTCTGCTAAATTATTATATACAAGTAAATAAAGAACATTATCTATGAGAAAGTTGGTGGGATATAGGATTTGAAGGCAATGGTGGTGTAAAAAGGAAGGAAACAAGGGTATAATAATAAGAGAAAATTAAATGGAATAGTCCTATATTTAGCACATTTCTACATGTAGGATATAGTATGTTGTTCGTGTGCTAAATATAGGGCTATTCCATTTTCTCTTATTATTAGACCCTTGTTTCCTTCCTTTTTACACCACCATTGCCTTCAAATCCTATATGCCACCAACTTTCTCATAGATAATGTTCTTTATTTACTTGTTTCATTATTTTTTTTTCATACCAGATTATTAGTCTCGGCCCCAGACCCGTTCGCAGCAGCGGATGGATTACATCACCGCTACGTGGAAACAGCCCAAGTGTGCAAATTGTTACGTACATTTGGGTCTGGGTATGAGACTAAGAATAAGGAGTGCCTGGCAGCTTAATCGATTCATGCGTGCGTATCGAAGGCTGTGGTAACTGGACATGTGTCTAAAACCAAGGTAAAGACATTTGGGCTAAAAATCTGTTGCCATACGCTTGTTTAGCCCATCGCGTTCACCGTTCTGAGAGTATCATTGCGGTGCTAGTTCTTTAATTCAATGTAGTTGTCATCCCGGGAAAGTTCAGTCGCTCTTTTTTGATGTGCAATGTATATGTACTATTATTGCGTCATCAATTAAATTACATTGTTACTGCTACTACCCAATTGGTGTCAGTGTCACATGATGCACACCATGACTACAACACAACACAGCCACTACTTCCAGAGCCTACACCATAGGCATACACAGGCTTGAGCAGGGTGGCAGGCAAAAATCCACATTCTGCGGCAAAAACAGACTAACTATCCTGCTCCAATACACACAACAACTGCAACAGTCTGTTCTGAGTCGCAAAACACCAAAATTTTCGAGTCACCACCAGCCATGTCAGCTGAACTCCAATCAAGGACCAAATATAAGCACTCCATTTATTACATTCTGGAGGAAGCTTCAGCAAATCTGATCCCTGAAGTGTGATGCACCATCACTAACTCCACACTTGGTACCTACATTGTACACAACCATCACCAAGTCTGTTCCCTAACTCCGCACACCTACATTTGTACACAACCATAACCAAGTCTGGCCACTGAACAATCTCCACAGTACATGCCATCATCACATTGCATTGCCAACCTAAGCCTCTCAAAAATTTCAGGACCAACATCATTCAAACACTGCTGTCATCCTCCTATATATGTAGAGTACACCAGTGAAATAGTGAATCATCATATTTATATCATACCTTTACTTTTAGTTGTAGTAAGTGTTCAAATGAAATCTTAGAAGTGTTGATGTAATCATACACTGCAACAACACTGTTAAGTTAAGCAAATAAAAATAAATTGCTTGTAGATACGTTCAGGTAAACAGAAGCCATATCAACACCAGCAGACCTAAACATATGATTGGTAATCAGATAAGATGTTCAAAGAAGCAATGAATACAACATGCATTTACTGATAGGATGCAATCTACAAAAGTGATAGCTGTACATGTACCTGGTACACACTCTACAAGCCCATATACAGGCACTTTCTTCTCCCCACCTGTTACAAGAAACTTACGTCACTTCGAAGGGATGAATGCAGTATCTTACTGATGTTCCAATTAAGCTTTTTTTCTTCCTTTCAAAGCTCTTTAACCTGGTGTTGGTAGAGGCTCAGTAAATGTCACCTGTACACCACCATTACCTTTTTCTTTTTTTTTTACAGCTTGTAGCTTCATTGTGTACCAATTGACAAATGACTGGTGTATGGAGAAATAAGGTAATATGGGCGCTGGTAGCTCCCCTACGAGTGACTCTCCCATGGTAGCTGATTGCTCATTTGCATTGAGGCATACTGGTAGCTGTAGGACCCACTGCTGTATTTTGGTGGTGTTCCATACAGCTGCTATTTTTTTCTGGTGTTGGTAGAGGCTCAGAACCAAATGTCACACCACCATTTTTGCAACTGACAGAAGACACTGACGCACATCTCTACAGAGTAGATAAAGAAACATGACTAATACACTCAACTCAATGCAGCATTTGTTTACCTTGATATTGGACCAACATCTTTACACTGTATCCAGAACATTAAAGCCATATCAGCTAACAGCAGAACACATAGTGAGAAGGGCTAAACTTCATGGCATGCTCAGGCAGGCCAGTGATACCTATGCATGCATACCTCAACAGGTCTTCAAATGGAGAATGCCCTTAAACTTCTGCAGAACTATGGGACTTGCTGCCTCCATATCTGTCTTGATCCCCCATCCACCTTGCTGTAATACCTATAGTAAATATTATATTGTATGACCACAATGATGATAACACACAATTTAGCCTCCCACCTCATTTATAGTCAAATGTGTCTGAGCTGTCATTAGGATGACTGCATCTCCATATGTGACCACAGCACAAATTTAAACACCACATTTAACACCATCACCAACTCCACCATATCACCAAGACAAATTGGAGCATTTCGACATCTGACATCCACCTGGTCAGGACAAGTGCTATATGCACCATCCCCAAATCCACTCACTCTACCTTCATTAAACTGCCATCGCATTGCCAAACTAATCCTCTTTCCGATTTCAGGATAAGCACCACACACTTATCATTCACTTTTGTAGCACCACTGGAGGACCATATCAATCTTCTCCATACATGTAGATGTACTCCTCTATACAAGGAGTACACCAGTCAAATAGCGTATCATGATTTTTATATCCATACCTTTGTTTTCCTTTCCAAAGTTACACATGCGACCTGCACAGCTACATGTAATGGAGATAGCACATACATGTATGGCACACTGCTTAGCAGTACCTAGATGTACTAGTAGGGGTTTTTTTTATTTAAAAGTGCTGTTTTACATGTTCTATGTGGCATAGGTCACATGGCTGAATGTGTGCATGTAACTGAACTGAGTTATTTTTATCTGATCAATGCTATGGGTATGTCTAAACAGGATAGCAGCTGCTGATAAGCTGTCACAAGACTTGTTGGTTATAGGTAATGCAGTGGAGGGCACCATTTATTTAGTTTCATAAAACGCTTTGGAAACTGATTAAGCCCTAGAAAAACTGGCCCTCCTAAGACCTCACCATTTTGATCAAAATTATGTCCATAGCTTCACATTTAATAATGGTGGCTCTCTCAAGGAAACACCTAGCCTGCTTTCAGTGGCTGATGGTGGGGAGTAGTTCAGGATCTCATCCCCAGACCTACACCCCTCCACCCGGATGTTGAACAAAATAAGGACTGGGGATGAGTGCAACTACACAGCCTTCTTGCTGGTGTCATGGTACAAAAGCATATATCATTATGTGGTCATCTCATTTTGAAGTACTCTTGCAACATTCACAGTCATACATACATACTACATGTACAGAGGCCTAGGCATGTACACTCATTGTGATGTGCAGCTGCTGATCCATTTGGCCACATCTCATGCAAGAATACAGTCAGAGTCTACAGGTCAACATGTCTTGTGGCTTTGCAGAAAGGGCTCCATTCATCCTTGTGATGAATATTGTGGGTTGGGAGGGTGGGGGTGGAAAGTGGTCGGGTATAGATAAAGAGCAAATTGAGTGTTGATACTTGAACCAACATGCATGCACACTCCATCACACACACACACCACACATATGCAGACCTACTTAATAGAAAATGAGTAGGGACAAGGGCCCATTGGACTCACTGTTGTATAGCTTATTCTGGAACTCAATCCTAAAGAAATAGATATCTTCAAACAGATATCACAGGCACAGGGCATGGGGGAGTCTAGACAATGCTCCCATTGTCAGAGCTTACATGTTGGTGTCCAGGTGTGTGTGTGGGGAGGAGGGGGGCAGATATGAGCAGAATCACTGCATGTGCACCTCCAGACCACAAACTCTCTACAACACCTACCTCTGCTCACATAGAAATAGATGTAGCTACTACAGTGGTTTTTCAAAAATGAACTCAAATGGGGGCAGAGTAGCCTCATCCCCAGGCCAAATAAATAAATTAAAGTTACAGGAGATAAAAATGCTCTCGTAACTTAAAATAGGGCCTGGGGATGAGACTAGGGGCAGAGGTACTCTAATGGAAACAAAAGAGACGGAATTACATTAGCCTTCCTCTACACTGAGTATCTGATAAGCCTGCCGGTTGATTATGGAAGCCATTGTATTAACAGCAGACAATGAATCCCATGGCAAGTACATGTATACATATGACCTCAAAGGTCGTAGTCACATATTACCTCAAAGGTCATCCCCTACATACAAAAGGGGCCTGGCAACTTGTCTCATGCAACTCAAATGAATATGAGAAAAAGGCGCCAGGATGTCCCCTCTGGCCTAAGCCAGCCTTTAAGGCAAGCATATAAGACTCAAATGAATATGGGGTAATTCATTCAGATCTATACCTCTCAGGTAATCCATTAGGACTCGTACAATATTTATTTACAATCCGCTTTTCGCTTATTCGGTGCGTGGGCGTACAGGTATCCTTGCTTTTTGAGTCTTTTCTAGTACTTAACGCGTGTTTTACTGGTAAGAAGTGATGGTATGGTTATTTTTCAATCTATATACAACCCTACTCATTTTTAGGGCAGGTTGAACATTGATTATAGTTAATAGACGGCTTGAAGGCTTTGTGCGACTGTATCGTGAGTATGGTAAGTCATATAGGAACCATCTAAGCAGTTTCTGATACTTCACTACGAAAGCTATGAGGTTGCTAGCGTACATCTGTCATATGTCTGTAGCATATCACAACTTTTGTATCAATACTTCGTAGATGGACTGAAATGGCAATATTTATCACCCATGGCTGGTGTCCCATTGTATACTTGTGACCACAGGGTTAATTGTATAGTCATATTCCAGGAATGGGCCGTGAGAGTGGAACTCTCAAGTCCACTCTCACTCCGATATAGGACTGTCTTAGCTGGTCTAAATAGGCCCGGCAGGATATCCCTACATAGGACCCACAGACTATGTCAGTCCCATTCCTATGTAGCTGGAGGATCACCTACCAACACTAAGGTACATGTAGGTGGCAGGTGGTCCCAAGTGCGGCATCATAGATGTGAAGCTAGACTGACTATGTTGGACCAATGCTGAGTCCCTGTATGCATGTAGGTGGGATGTAGTCCGAGAACCGCACCAACTTTAGATAGTAATATAGTTGATCAGTATTTCTGTATGGTACCACAATTAGAACCTGCACACCAGGCTATTAGTAGCATTTGAATTTTAAAAGCCAAATACTGTTAGAGACAAGCTTCGAATCAGAATCATTAGTGCCCCCCCCCCCCCCCCCTCCACTTACTTTGATTAAGTGCATGCAGCATGGACATCCATTCTAACTTCTAGTTTTGCACCATATACATTGTTGTATTCCAGCAGCAATGTCACAATGTCATATGTAGCATAGCAGCGGGTGTACTCTTTCTATTACTGTGGCATAGTGGGGTCTTTAAGATAGCACTACTATGAGCGGATGATGACCTCAAGAAACAATACTAGTACGTACAAGTTCTCACCAAAGTACAAGCACAGCACTCACAGCTGGAGATAGAAACATTCCTTGACTCAGAGTAGGTCAGCCAGTTGTGTGAAGGACTGCTCAAAATTCCATGTACAAATCCATAACCAAAATGCATGACAACTAAAAAAGAAGAGAAAAAGGTGACCAAGATGGTAGAGGCACGTGTACCAAATTAAAACAAAACACCAGCATATACACTGAAGAATGCCTCAAAGTACAGACACCCCTAACTAGCCACACCAAGCAATAGACAATCACATCCACCAACACCACTGCAACCATTCACCCCCAAATTCATCAAACCCCTCTATCCCAGCTGGTCCCCTGTCTACAGCTAGACTCACTCATGCAGTGCAGGCCTGGACTCAGAAGAGAAACAGGTCACAGTGTGTGCTACAGTGCAACTATGCCGTTCAACAATTGTACTGTGGCCTGATAGGTCGCGCACAGAGCCTTACATGTATGTGCAATACAAGTACTTGAGCACAAAGTAATTTTGAAGTTTTAAAGCACAGAGTAATAAGTTGGATGGTGAAATCTGTGCTACCCCATAGAGCATTTTTAGCCTTGTGCTCTGAGCTTTAACTCCAAAATAGCTCTGCGATCAAGTCCAAAGTTGGACTTTGTAAACATATTGCACATACACTGTATCAATAGCTCATGCATTTGCATACATGTACTTCCCAGCAAAAGACCAAGACATACGGGTTATTTTATCGTAAAATAACCCGTGTTAGCGGACCTATCCATTACGCTCCGACTGTCCGCGCGGAGCGTAATGGATAGGTTCACTAGCACAGCTCGTTCTACATGTACCAAAAGGATTTAAGCCTTGCTTATCTCGGCCCAATCCTGAAAAGACTTGTACTATAAGCCAGTACCGTTAAATGCCACTAGGTCCCTTCCGTGACCGAACGGCAATAACTTTTTTTGCTGTCCACCCGGGTATACAATTGTACCCCCGGGTGGATATTCAGGACAATAGACATTAACACCAGCATACAGAGAAGTGCCACAAAGTACAGACACCACCTAATTACAGCCAACCCACACCAAGCAATAGACAATCACATCAGCCAACACAGGTCCAGTCATGTCAGCAGTGACAGTAGTGACTGCTAACTGGTCCACAAGCAACTCAAATTCAAGGTGCACAGTTCTTCTGTTGTATTGGAAACTTTTAGTATGATTACATGTAGTGAGACATTATTTTAGATGGATGTGCATTATTTGTTTTTGCATGCATGTAAACTAAAGACTTGGACAGAGTTAGAGTTTCCCTACATATATGGTGATGAGCAGCAATACAAGCAGCAGTAGTCCAGAGATTTAGGTACATTATGAACGTTTTGATAAGATGGTGCTGAGTGTGTGCTGGTACATTCTATTCAAGCGCTGATCAGGCCGGCGACACAAGTGTGCTACGGATGAGAGATAAGCATAAAGATGCCAACATTTGTTCCATCCACACAGTCTCAGAACCTGGAGCAGACTTCACCAAGGCAAGATCAGACAGCAGTTAGGTCACGTGAAACCTAGATTAGACTTCCCAAGATAACAACAGTTTTCCTGCATCGATAATGTGAAATGAACGAGGGAGAGAATCCTGTGTGTACATGTCTGCTGTCAGCATCAAGCTGCTACCTTTCTGGTCCACTGACCCATCATTGTGGTTTACAAGCGCTGGAAAGTTGGCACTACCAATATGCCATAATTAGATTCCAACTACATAATAGCTTTCATTTCTTGATTGCACATGCATTAGAGAACTGCTCTGATTTTTTTATACAAAGGCAAGTTAAACTGCTCTTAATGGACGACCCACTAAAAGTGTAGGGTATTGACAGCGTGTTGGAAACACCTACAAATATCACCATGACCAACACAAATCCTAGCATTGTGGAATATAGTAAAGGGAAAGGATGTGTTTGTCTCTTTGCCCACTGGTTCTAGGAAGACATTATGCCACACCATTCTGCCTGAAGCTGTTCAATTGCTACAACAGGAAAATACAAATATAAACTAAAATCAAGTGAAAAATGCCTTCCAATTTTCAGCTTTTTGATTTTTCATGGATATCGATTGTTTAATGCCAATAACAAGCTGTCCAAATTTTTATAAATATATGGATACCCCAGGGATCTCCAAATTATCATTAATTTCCAGGTGTCCTACATATAGGTGCAAGTTGAATTAATTTCTAGGAAACCCATATGAATAGAGAACAAACCAAAAACCCATTGTACTGTAGAAATGGTTAGCAATTACAAAAATACTAGTACTTCCTTGCAATTCTTCAAAGACTTTCCAATACTGATTAGTACAACATGTTAAAAGAAGGGGGTAGTAAGACAGGTCTTTGGCACTAAGCATATTCAACTTGATAAATGTACCTGTACATCAAATCAAATCAAAAAGTACATTATAATTTTGTAATTTGCTAGCTCCAGAAGCATACGAATGATACATATTTATCAGTCACATATTTTGGAATAACCAAGTGAATGGACAAAATCTGGAAAATATATACATGTACCGTGTTTTTCGGTACAAATGGCAAACCGATTAGGGTTAGAACACTGCCATAGAATGTACAAAGTAACACACACATCAAGTCTCTAGGGTACACCATCACACCCATCCCAACTATGCCCACTCCCCCCCCCCCCCCCCCGGACCCTGCCATAATTTTTAAAAACCCTTACAAGGATGTGTGCTAACATCGAACACCACTCAGTTGATTCAGTTGGAACACAATAACAATGAAGAGAACAAAACAATGACTTAAAAAAAAAAAAAACTGTTATGCTTGTACCATTGGAACCCTTCAGGCTACATGTAAGGGGATTAGATTTTCTTATTCGGCCATCATTCCTGTACAATTCAATTACACAATGAGTGGCAATATGTAAACAAACTGTAGTTCCTGTAAGGAACACTAAGCTAAGCGTTCAAAATTATTTTGTAAATACCTAAGTGCATACAAGGTTTGACTTCTTAACTCATACAGAGGTTGGAAAGGTTGGTCCCGATTTATACGATATTTGGGGTTCCATGCAGTTCACATAAATTCGGACAAATTAGTTTGACTTAACCTTTAATCTCCAGGGTCAAGTCAAAATTGATTACAAATAGAAATGATAGTTTTTGACATCCATTTCGCTACTATTGTTCGATGTGTCTATCATACTAAATTTACCAATTGTCAATTTTATCACACGATGCAAAAAAAAAAGGATGCAATTCGATTAAAATGCATCAATTTTATGCTGACGGTTTAAATGCCAAAGAAAAACGCATGACAAGGATAACTTTTGTGAATGTTTTTTTAAACTTGGGGAGTATGGAGAAGCGCTGTAAGCTCCCACCATGAGAAGTTCTGTCACACAATTTGACATCACACAGGAAGGCATCTTAACTTCATTCCAACAAAGCCTACCACATCTTTCATTTTTGTTTTAAATCATTGCACATATCCAGGGCGGTGTGGTGGCCCCCCCCCCCCCCCCCCCCCACCCCCAAGGTCTTAAGATTGGGGGTGCACGCTGAGTACAAGGGGCACCAGGCAACATATATAACAATAAATTTGAATTACATCATACCACATGTATAGACTATGGTTATTAATTCAATCCTCATAATAATAAAGTTAAAGGTATCAAAAATCTCTTTACCTCAGCTCACAAAAAGAAGACTATTAGAACCTCAAAATAGGAGACATTAAGGCACATTTATTGCAATCTCAAGTAAGCTGTTGATTTATACAGAGGGTTCCTAGTAGTGAGATTCACTTCATGACTAAGGTAGCATCAAACCTTTACTGTGTCAACCTGTTCTTTTGTCCATTGTAAGATTTTCTCAACAGATAGTTTCCTGGTACATGTACACCTGTAACGTAATTTAATACATGTATTAGCATTTGGTTTGCTTTTGAAAAAAAAATCACCTTACACACCAACAACCATCTCCACTAACTTGCTCAGGTACTGTATGTCAGGCTGTGTGACTATACTGAAAAGATGGTGGTAAATGAGCACTAAGTTACATGTTTCGCATCTTACCCATGTGACAATCACATCACCCGCTGCTGTGAAAATCTGGTCTGGGTACAAGACTAATCACAAAGCGGGATCCACGTGCTCACGCAAGGGGGGCGTATATAGCCCAACCTTTGCGTCTCACTAGCTCAGCGGAGTCAGCGCTACAATGTCATACAGTTGTTTCTTCTACAGACTAAGGCGGGGGCGTAGCTATAGCTTACCACGTAGGCCGTAAACAGATAACATACATGCGGTCTCATGCACAACTTCTTGTCTGTACCGAAGTAACACACGAATCACGAATCAACCCATTCCACCTAGCCGAACAAAACCTCCGTAAATTAATGCATGGCCGCTCACCGATAAATCTTTAAAAACTGGATCCAGGCACTGCACTCCGCAGAGCCATAGAAATTGGAATCAATGAATAACAATACGTGCAATTTGATTTATGGCTGGTTATTTACTGAATGGATTACATCAGTGCCCACGTTTACTAACATATACATAGGGGCGAACTGCAGTCAGTCTAGTACATGTATACCACAAACAATTTAATCTTTACAATTTAATACATTCACCACACGAATGTAGTATACAAAACAAACTAAGCTAACTTACCATACCATAAGGTGGGCATAAAAAGTCTGTAAAAGTATGGAGGCACCACCCCATCACCGATGAACCACATCAACCACCGGCCAATCTATCCTTTACCATCCAATATTAAGACAAGTAGAACCAGTTACCATGTAAACTAAGGTGTGATGTTGTAGTAATAGTGAGCCATTAATTACAATCAAGTGATACTTTTCTTGACTGCATGTTCAATAAATTGGGTTACCTGCATGTGTAAACATACAATACTGAACACAAATCCCCTTTTTACATTCATTCAATATATCAGTCTGAGGTGGTTGGATGCTGGTACCAGTTGTGTTTTGTATCCATGAAGCTGATGACCATCAGAGTGATATACAGCCTGAAGGGGAACAACTGCAGAGGGCAGCCATGACACAGAACTAAGGTGAAAATGCTCAAGGTCTCAAATTTGTTCTTCATATTTACCAGTACAATTTTGGCAGAGAAGGAATTGGCATAGGATTTGTGTTGAATACTCTGTCATCAAAGTAGGCAGTTTGGTGGTCTTTTTACCCAGAAATTCTGTGCAGCAGCATCAAGTCAACCCCCAATGTTTTTTATCGGCAGACTTATATCTAAGGTATTACACCCTGCAATGGCTGCAGAGGGAAATTATGACACTCCTCATTGAGGAATACAGAGCTCTGGTCTCCCACCTGATAATTGTGTCAAACTCAAGAAAAGCCTCCAGATGGGCAATTCATGGCATGCTCTACATGTACACAATGTATACATGTAGATGTATATGGAACCACATATGCAATGTGGCTGCCAGCCATAGCGTAACCAGATAGCATCTCTAAAAGAACTCTTGTATAGAGCAAAACCATGCCATGCGATAGGGAGAGCATTCAGCCAGCTGGATGCTCCTTTTTTACTTGCAATATCTGGACATTTTTTTGGCTTGAAGCTAAGCCAGTAACTTGGCAACAGATGCAATTCTTTATTGTTTTTTTTTTATGTTTGGCTTGAAGCTTTGGCAACAGCTAGCTACAATTCTTTATTGTTTTGTAAACATGTTTGCCTGCATACCTAGAAGTTAGCAGTGGCTTTTGATGGGGATGAGGTAACTCCAAACACTACCGCCGGCCAGTAGACACCCTTGTTACCAATTGGGATTGTGGCATCTCAGCTGCTTTTGACATTACCATTGCATCCCAGTCTAATTCACTAATAATGTTGGAAGTGTGAATGCATGTAGGGTGTTTCAGCAAAGGCAGCAGAGCATACTTAAAATGGATGTCTGGAGACCAGAGGCACTGTGAATCATTCCCTTCGGGGTAGCACCGGAGTCCAAGACAGTAACAGAGTTATATGGCCACCTTAGCTTGCTATTGGTTAGAACTACTGCTGGATCAATCCTGGTCTGCTCCTACCCCAACAAGAAAAAACTGTACACATTGCTTGTGTGTGTGTGTGTGTGTGTGTGTGTGTGTGTGTGTGTGTGTGTGTGTGTGTGTGTGTGTGTGTGTGTGTGTGTGTGTGTGTGTGTGTGTGTGTGTGTGTGTGTGTGTGTGTGTGTGTGTGTGTGTGTGTGTACATATATATATTATATATAATTATGTTTGTGTGTTTGTTTACATGTACACAAAAGATTCATAATTGCATGTGTAATTACATTGTCATACTCAGACTCCTGAGCATATGTGAGGTGTGTGCATGTGTGCATGTGTCGTGTGTGTGCATCGTGTGTGTGTGCCAGTGTGTGTGTATTTGGTTTTGTAAGTTGTGTGTGCATGATGTATGGCGTTTGTTATATTTCCACCATCATTTTACCACTATTTGCATGGGTGCATGTGTGATGTGATATACATTAAAGAATGAATGAAGGCACCTTCAATTAAAGCACAGCTATAGTCGGTGTAGACAGGAGTAACAGTGTAGATGTGTGCTATACCTTCCCTAGCTGTATGTATAATACCTTTGCGGCTCTACTGAGATGGTAAAGGCCTGATCAGTTTCACAAAAGCTAATTGCATGTGTAATTCCATTATCACATATGTGAGTGTGTGTGCTTGGGTTGTGTGTTGTTTGTTAATGTACATGTGTCGTGTGCCATGTGCATGTGTGTGTGTTGTGTGTTTGGATTTGTAATTTGTGTGTGCATGATAGTGATGTATGGAGTTTCTTATCATAATGCTTCCATGTCCGTACAAGCCTCTGCAAGTGCATTCTTGCTGTTAGTTGAAGTTTGTTTTTGTTATTGTTTTGTTTCATTACTTAAAGTATATTTGTGGAAAAAAAAGTCATCAACACACATCGACCTCTACAGCTATGATCAACAGCAACAGAAAATCTAAGACATAGCTATAGGGGGACAAAGAAGCATCTGCCACTCCAGGAGGTGACTTGTGTAGGAAACATCACCACATGACCACAGTACCCACTGATGAGCAGACTGAAGGAGGTATGCGGCCAGTAGCAGTAGCAGTAATGGATTACAAACAAACAATTTGACTACCACGCTTTTTGGTTGCAATGCAAACTGAATTCTCTTTACTCTGCTAAGCAATCAGGGACCAGATCTTTTCATCAAAGGCTACACACAAAAGACTTTCTAATCTCGTTTAGTTACATGTAGCTTGTTCTATTTGTACATGTATAAAAATGGAGAAAAATAAAAAATCATATATATCGGATATCACTTTATCCCTTGGTTACCAAATATGGCACGATCTTCGACTGCTATGCACATAAAAATTAACGATCTGTACGGTGGTGGCATATTATTTATGGTGGTGGCAACTTGGAAACAACTTTATTTGACCTACAGAGCTGAAAATTAATTACGCAGTACATGCCATTATGTTCGAAATTTTGGCCCCGGCGCGGCCTCGTGTACATGCACTTTATAACAACAACAAAAAACAAGCTACAATAAAGATACATGGAGATATTGACCGTATACTCCCTACCTCTCGCGTGGATGATGCTAGGTACGTAATGCCACACAATTTGTGCCACGTACGCCAGGGGTAGGTACTTTAATAAATTTTTGAAAATGAATAAAACTAGAACTTTTATGCATAGCCTAAAAGAGCAAATTGAATGCATCAAAAATATGCTTTTGCCACGGAAAACAGATTACTATTTCAAAAGTTATAATGTTTCAAACATTACGTCGCTGGTGACTAACAATGTACGCAATGTGAATGGACCGCGATATAAAAAACTGTGACCGCTTGACTTCTCCATGCAACTACTGTAAAAGTATTCAAGATAATGATGCCATATTTGCATAAAATACAACATAGGTACTCTTTATAAGGTTCACAGAGTCAAATACACATTACATCTAAATTTAGCTGTCTCATTATATAATCTAGCTGCCAATACGGCAATAGCCCGTATAGCGATATCATAATGTTCTCCCCTATTTATTCACATTCATCATTCTTCCAATGTGTAATGATTACTTTAGGAACTTGAGACTTCTTTGATTGATTTACACATATTATATGTCCATTGTATAGCACATTTTGATGATCCACATACCATAGGTGTGTTCAATATACAGATCATTAATAACTGATCACGCCAATAGCCATTGAGACATCAGGAGAGAGCTTGACCATCACCTTAGGCAGGCATCGGGAGAGTGCAATGTAGGCTCTTACTTGCTACAAAGGCTAGTCAGTTGCAGTACAATGTGGAAATGCTGCTTCTGTTATGGATTCTGTATATCGTTTTATTAGTATAGTTACTTATTGTGCATTGTTTACGCTTACCTTTATTATTTTATTATTACAAATAACTGAAACGTTGGATAAAACGCTTCAAAAATATTACATTAATTTTTTTTTTCATTATGAGATATTAGGAAACTCATTTGATAATTCTAACTTCCTTTTCTGCCACACATTGCAACTTCTTTTCTATCTTCCACCTTGAACTGTTCTCATTCTTTTGAATCTTATCTTTAAGTTGCTGATCTTGCAATATAGTGTTCATGTTGTTTACTAACTAACTTTACTCTCTAAGCTTGTCAGATGCAAAATTTAACCAGGCTATATTTTCTTGCTTGTTCTGAGAGTGTGCACACAACCACTGCATTGTTCCATTAATTTTACATCTTACGTTTCCATCATTTAACATTAGATGCTTTTCTATAAAGGTAATCAGCCAGGCCAAGGGTGCATTGTGTTCAGCAAACATACTTGGTGAACAATGGATGGTGATATAGATGAGCTAAAGTACCTTCAAGGTAGCCATGCAACTGTGTCTACTATATTACACATACTTCAAGTAGCTAGTGTACTACAATATCTATTATCTTATCTTGTTCTGTTGTAGCATGCAGAATTTTGTAGTTCAAGGTTCAGGGAGAGAACCTGCCATTTGATCCAAAGCTACTTCAATAACTGGGCATATGCTGGTTATGGGTAGATGTATTTCTCAATGTTACTGCATAGCTAGGATACACTAACATGAAAATATTGTCTTGAAAAATACGCTGTGTGGGCACCATCATATTTTTATGATTGAGCTGTTTTTAATGATATGGCGGTCCATGCTGTACAATACTTTCCATAACTAACGCGTGCCTTGACGAATTCGGTGCGTATTAAATAGAACTATCACACAACTCTTTGACACATAAACAAAATAGATTGTCTATGCGTTGAAAATACAAAAAATAAGTTTAATTCCCAGGGCTCTAACACAGAAATACCAGGTTAAGCATTATTATGTCAAGCTCTAAGCAATCCAACAGTAAACGCCTGTGCCGATAAATGGACCCTTGGGCACCATCCAAAGCTCATGAAATTTTATCCTGATATAGGCTAGGACCTAATAAACATGGGAAACGCTTCCTCAAGTGAGTGCTTTAAGAATCTAGAGAATGGCTAATCGCGACCGATTACTATGGAAATCAACGAGGCACACAAAATAACGCCGTATGCTGGCTTACATTTAGATACCAATAGTGTATCGGGCAACCCCTTTTGTTCTGTATTATAGCAATAAAGTCCTAAATACCTTGCAAACAACTTTACAAAGTGCGCGTCTTCTTAAGCACTCGTAGAGAAATCCTAAATACGGTCACAATTTTCGACGAAATTTAGATCACCAGCTTCCGCCTACGCAAACGCAATTTATTAAAGTACCTACCAGGGGTCCGCTATCTACCTGCCAAACGTTAACTAGATGTTATAGCGGTATTTCCTACTTATACTCTTTAAAAGAGATTCTTCATATTCTTTGCATTCTAATAAATACATAGCATCAGTGTGACTTGTCAGCACTATGTGTATGTTCGCCAAAATGATTGAAATTTTGGCCCCGGCGCGGCCTCGTGTACATGCACTTAACAACAACAAAAAACAAGCCACAATAAAGATACATGGAGATATTGACCGTATACTCCCTACCTCTCGCGTGGATGATGCTAGGTACGTAATGCCACACAATTTGTGCCACAAAATTTGTGCCACGCCGCCAGGGGTCCGCTATCTAGGTGCCAAACGTTAACTAGATGTTATAGCGGTATTCACTACTTACAATTTCTTCATTTCTTTGCGCTTGCAGTGTAATAAATACATAGCATGTTTCACACAAAGTGTTACTTGATGACTTTTTAAAACGCGCGCTCTCGTACAGCATGATGTGATTCAGAGCCAATGGCGGTTAAATACGTGCAGATAATATAAAGTACTAAAACTGGTTTAATTTCAATATACAATATACGTATTGCATGGGCACATCTATAGGGAAATAACATAAGAATATGTCGCGGTATTATGGACAACTGATGTTACTTCGATATCAGATAGTGTTTATCAAATCATCGGCTAATATCTTTAAAACTTCACGTTATTACACCACCTCTTTCCTTTTTTGGTACGTATATGTTACTTGTACGTTTATAGAATAACTTTTGTATCAGTTGAGTTGTGAGTAATCAACCATTAATATTTTTTTGAATGCTCAAGTTGGTGCATGTGCCAAATGTACACTTCCTGCTGCTTCATTTAGCGGCCTGTGCAGCTGGCCAGCCTCCTCACTTCACCCAGGAGCCCCAGGACACTGTAGTATACAAGACATCCCTGGTGCTGGACTGTACTGCCCAAGGTCATCCCTCCCCCACCATCACATGGTTCAGAGGGGACCCTCCAGCCTTAGTCTCTGATGGCCATGTGCTCAATGGCTCACTGCTCATACCCACTGTGGTGGAGGGGGTGGATGCTTCCAGAGGGGGCATCCCCTACCACTGTAGGGCTACCAGTGATCAGTTTGGGACCATCAGAAGCTTAACAGCCACTGTCTACTATGCATGTGAGGTGACCACACAATAACAGTGGTACAGTTGATGATGTGGTCCTTCTGTTGGCAGTCTTTGGTGAGAGAGCAGATATCACATACAGTGTCAAGAACACATCCAATCCATTTGCTAAAGACAATGTTGCCCTTTACTGTAATGTGTCATGGTCCAACCCTCCACCTTCAATAATCTGGGTGGATGGCCTCAACCAAACTGTACCCAGTGATGGGACCAAGTTCCTCTACCTGGAGGGTGGACGATACCTTGCCATCATTGGGGTTGACCCTGTGACTGCACAGAGAGTGTTCCACTGTAGAGTGACCAATGTTTTTGGAATGCTTACAGTGGACAGTCCAATAAGATATAGGTTTAACATAACTGGTGAGTCCCCTTTCTTCCACTGCAGTACACATGATGAGGTCTGTCCCATCCTCTCCCCCAGCTTCTCCAAGGACTGGACTGGTCATCTACAAACCACTTGAAGATGTCACTGCTTATGAAGGAGATATTAATGTCCAGTTCTCTATGGTAGCTGCTGGTGATGGGCCAACATCTTTGAACTGTGCAATAACTTCTGTTCCCATTGGATCAGTACTGCAGACAACAATACTGCTAGTTCAATCTGGAGTAGTTGGATTTATAAGTGGTCAGGTGTCATTAGTGGACAGTGGTACAGAGGTGACATGCCTGGTTACTCCTAGATTATCTTATACAGCCACATTGACTGTCCTAGGTGAGTGATGACATTGGCTGTATTGGTAGCCATCTTGTTCCTCTGACCAGCAAGGGCCAACCTGGAGGTGACCTTAAGTCCTGGGGACAGTTTGGACAACTCTGTGGGCACCAATGTCTCCTTCACCTGTGAGGCCAGTGGAGTGGGCCTGGGGGTGAGGTGGTACAGGAATGGGGAAGAGGTGTTTCCTGGTCCACGTGTGGCAATCAGTGGGTTCACCATGACCATATATGGTCTGTTGGAGGGGGACTCGGGCATGTACCAGTGTTCAGTGTCCAATGGAACCAGCTCAGTTTGGAGACAGTGGAGAGTGGTGGTCTCAAGTGAGTGTGCATAATGTGATAAGAGGCCATACATGTACCTGTACAGGTGGGTTTGCTTGTGTAACACATGTACAGACATTTTGTATTAAGAGATGCATGCATTTTGGATTCAACCATTATGTTAGTTAATATTTCTCTAATAGGTCTGGTCCCCATTCCCACCAAGGAGTCTGTAGTGGTGGTGGGCGGAGGTGGTGGTACTACTCTGAGGGTACAGGTGATGTCATACCCTCCTCCTGACCATGTCCAGTGGTACATGAATGGCTCTCTGGTGATGTCCAGTGATCTGTACCTCATCTCCAACATCTCTGTCTCTGACAACTCAACTATCCCCATCACCTACAGTGCCTCTCTCACCATCTCCTCTGTTAACCTCACTACTCAAGGATTCTACTTGGCCTCCTTCTATGGTTATGTGGGTGTGGTCAACACCTCCTCCATTTTTGTCACACCTCCAGGTAGTAAGATCTTTAGGCACTGAGTTAAATTGGCAGGCATTACATAGAATGCCCATATAATGTATAGGTATTTCTTAGAGTGCACCCACATTACCAAGAGTGACCGTATAATGTATGTGGGTGTGGTCAACACCTCCTCCATCTTTGTCACATTTAGGAATATTAATTACTAATAATAACCCTCGCAATACATCATAGTGGCTGACATTTATTTGTGTAAAAAGTTTATAGTAGCTCCATCTGGATTAAAATTGGCATTATTGTGACACATGCATGTGTGAATGTGTGCCCCTCCCACTACTACCTTCTTCTTTGCCTTCCATCAGGTTTTTTAATACATCTCTCTTCTTCCTACCTCCTCCCCATCCAGTACCAGCTGTTGCCCTTGGAATGGCTGTTCCAGTATGTCTGAATGCTGGGGGGAGTGTCCAGTTGGTGTGTGAGGTTTATGGATATCCCATTCCAACTGTTCACTTCTTCAAGGACAACTCCTCCCTCCCCCAAGATGACCACACCCATATTACCACCAACACTCTCACCATCACCAACATCCAACCACAGGATGGAGGTGTGTACTCATGTTCTGCTGACAATGGAGTCACTGACTACTCCATTGGTCATGAGCTGGTTTACTGCAGTAAGTAGAACTGGTTTGTCCTGTTCTATATTTGATAATGTTGACCTCCCTCCCTTCAGCCTTCCCTGGTGTGGAGATAAAAGGACCAGTCAATCCTGTTGAGGTGGGTGGTCAGGTGGAGGTGGTGTGCAATGGGAGTGGAGCCCCACCCCCTGAGATCAGGTGGATGAAGGATGGGGCACCTCTGGGGAACAGTTCAGGATCTCATCCCCAAACCTACATGTGGGTGGACCCCTCCACTCTGAGGTTGACCAACATAAGGACTGGGGATGAGGGCAACTACACATGTGTTGTCAGTAACATTCTTGGTAATAACAGTGCTACCTTCATGCTGGTGATTGGTGAGTGCAACAGAAGGAAAAGAAATGTTGCTAAAATAGATACTAGATGACATCTTCCATCTCAATTTAAATTCACAACACGACACTTCTCTTCACATATAGCACAAAGCAGCATAACTGCCATATGATTGATAGCAATGTGCAAGTTGATGTGATGTTAGTACATGTATAAATTAATGCAACAATTCCATACCCAATCATTACTTTTAACTTTTATGTTGAACTTGGTTACTCAGGCCTGATATTGTTGTCTCATTTAAGTATCATCTTCATGCTTCATTTGGCCAACTAATGACAAGAACTTTACATCACATGTTAGGTGTGCAGCAAGTTATATCATTCTATTGCAGGTCCTTCTGTGTCCCTCACCTCCTCCATCACCATAATCATCAGCCTGTCCCTCATCCTTCCCCTGATCATCACTGGTGCTACCATCACTCTAGGTCTGGTGTGCATCTACAGACTGCATCTCTGTACCAATAAGGAGGGGGAGGGGCATCAGGAGGAGGTGCATGATGAGGTCATGTGCCCTAAGGATGGAGAACAGTTCAAGATCAGTACTAATGAAGCCTACACAGTCCTCCCTCTGATGGAAGCCAATGTTGCCTATGGTGTAACTTGTCATTAGGCATATACTGCCACTATCAGATGTTTTGATTCACCATCTTAATTTTGTAATAGGAGTGTGTCCCAAGTATCTTTTATGTTGAATCCTGAGGTATCCACCCCCTTAGTACTACCACACCCCTGTACTACCCTAGTGTCTTGGACTTCAATGTTTGATTAGGCTAGGGTTCAATATTTTCATGTACACCTTCAGCCAAAATTCACATTCATCTTGAAATTTAATCTTTGGGATTTAAGATGTAATAAGGGTGTGTGGCCAGGCAAATGATGTGATCTGTATATATGTTCTAAGGTATGGTTCATGTACCCTAATAGAGCTAGAAACGTAGGAATGTTAGGGTTTAGGGTCAAGAAAAATCAAATTTTATCGCGCTGGTGTCAAATTACACCTTCCCAGCACCTCCATCTCCAAACATTGCACCAAATCTGTGAAAGCAAAAAATATGATCTGACTCATCCCCAGTCCATGAAGTGGACTGGGCACCATACTCAAAATCCTTAGGCACATCTATGGTTCATGTGTCTGACTGAGTTTACAGCAGTAAGTAGAACTGCTTTGTCCTGTTCTAGATTTGATAATATTGATCTCCTTCCCTTCAGTTAGGGAGTAGTTTCAGTATCTTAGTTCTGTGCGAAGAAGAGTACAACATCATCTGTTGTAGGAATAGCAAGCCATTAATTAAAATCAAGGCTCACCTTTTTTACTGTCTTTGTTTTGTTTTGTTTTGTTTTTTAATATGTGGGAGCACTCAATTAGAGATACTTCAGCTAAATACCTTTGGCGCTTAATAAATGGGCCCCACAGACAAAACATAGCAAAATGTGCAGGACTTGATCACCAGATCCAATGGAGGTGATCACCAGATCCAATGAAGGTGATCCAATCAGCTGAGCTCACATGACTCACCATGACAACAGTTGACCTTCTAACCTTGATCCATCATGCACACAAAGGGAAGGTACATGTAGGGGTTTGTTATAGGTCATGTGATTATCAGCCACAATCATTATTGCCCACAACTTTCAGCATAGACTAAACGTTCTATTGACATTTCACAATCCAGCTACATAATGTTACAAGTACATGTGTATCTTGCTTTTATAGTACTCATGTGATGGTCACATGTCTGGTCATATGGAGGAGTTTTAACCCTTCCAGTACCCTCCCTTCGTACCTGGGTTTTAACCCCTCCAGCACCCTCCCTTCATACCTGGGTTTTAAACCTTCCAGTACCCTCCCTTCATACTCTGAGTTTTAACCCCTCCAGCACCCTCCCTTCGTACCTGGGTTTTAACCCCTCCAGCACCCTCTCTTCATACCTGGGTTTTAACCCTTCCAGTACCCTCCCATCGTACCTGGGTTTTAATCCTTCCCGTACCCTCATTTCGTACCTGGATATTAACCCCTCCCTTCGTACCTGGGTTTTAACCCCTCCAGCACCCTCTCTTCATACCTGGGTTTTAACCCTTCCAGTACCCTCCCTTCCTACCTGGGGGGGGGGGGGGGGGGGGGGGGGGTTTAACCGTTCCAGCACCCTCCCTTCATGCGGTGTCTGGGTACAAGGGTGTGGTCACTGGTTAGTGGGTACAGGGTGTGGCCTGGGTACAAGGGTGTGGTCACTGGTTAGTGGGTACAGACAGGAGGGTCATTATGAGCACTTGCTCCCCCCCCCCTCCCCAGACCCTAGAGCAGCCAGGAGAAGACTTGATATGATCATTCCAACCATATAGTCAAGCGGGACATTAGGCTGTTGAGCTATGGATCATGAAACAGTTCACCTTCTCCTCTGAGCTTCAGGTCAGCTGACTGGACTACCATATATGATGTGATGTGATGTCATTCCCCTGAGCAAGCCCCTCCCCTCTCACGACCCCAAGTTGTTCCATGTCTATGTGAAGGGAGCTCCAGAGAAGATCAGAAAGTTGTGCAGGCCAGAGACAGGTGTGCATTTGAGTGCATCTCTAATTAATGCTTCACTGTGTGGGAGTGTGGTCATATATATATATAATTATAATTATATATATAAAATTATAATTATAATATTATATATATTATAATTATATATATATATATATTCTTTGATGTTCTCAGCTCCTTCACTCAGAAAGAGATGAGGGTATTGCATCGTATTGTCATATCACATGATATCAGTAAAGTTGAACGGTCAGTGTGTGGTAGGTATGGTGTGTGTGTGTGTGTGTGTATGACATGGGTTTCAAGGCTACGATGTGTTATTGTGCTTTTAATAATGTACATGTGGACTTGGTGGAGTGCAGCTCCTGCCAAGTGGAGGGATACAGTCTTACTAGTTGTCCTTCACTCACTGTCCCTGCTTTGTCGGGTTCATTCCGTTTTAGTCACTAATAACAACGCCCTCCACCATTACTAAATGAAAATGAATATCGTCTTGTAACTTTGACGAAAGTCCATCTTCCTTCTTTACCTTTACCCCCTAAAAGACAACCTCCTCCCCTCTCCCTACCCATCACCTAGGAGACAACCTGCTCACAGTTGTGTCAGTGGCCCGGTAGTGTGGTATGCTAGACCCAGGCCACCAGGCCATCATGGTGAAGGCTGACTCTGCCTCCTCCACACCTTCCACCTCCCCAAGGAAGGGTCTAACCTAGTCTTTCTCCTTAAAAGCACACAAGCCAGGAAACTTGTGGAAAGTTAGCTCCTCTCCCTTCCATACCTCACCTAGTGCTGCCCCCTCCCCTCTCTCCTCCCCCTACCATCCCTCCCCTAGTGCTGTCCCCTCTCCTCCCTCCTCCCCTTTCCATCCCACCCCTAGTGCTGTCCCCTCCCCTCCCTCCTCCCCCTTCCATCCCTCTCCTAGTGCTGTCCCCTCCCCTCCCTCCTCCCCTTCCATCCCACCCCTAGTGCTGTCCCCTCCCCTCTCTCCTCCCCCTTCCATCCCACCCCTAGTGGTGTCCCCTCTCCTCCCTCTATCCCCCTTACTTCTCTTCCTTACAAGGTGGGAAACTGTAGGAATTTCAAATTTCACTTATAGCCACCATCACAACATCAAAAGCACACCAAACGTAATAGTACAAACACATCAAAAAAAATTAATCAAGAAATATCAATAAATAAAAGGAAACACTACAGACAAATTAACTACCTCATAAAATTCCACACAGGGAAGTACATGTAAGGAACTGTTGGGTGAGGTGAGGTCATCGCATCATGCCTGTGTGTGTGCTTGTGTGTGTGCATGTGTGTGTGTGGGGGGAAGGATTGTAATGCATGTGTATACTTACCTTGTGAGGTCTTCGCAAGGTCAGAGGTATAAGCCACCTCTGACCTTGCCGATCTGAAATTTAGGAAATAGCCAACATGATAACTGCACTACAAAACATGATGGCATGCACACATATTCATAATTGGAAGAAAATCATATGAAGAAATAATAAATAAAAGGATTGAGGATTACAAAAATAAATAAAAGAAAGACCAGAGGCAGAATAACTAAAACTAAAGATTAAGTAGTCACTTACCAACCCCCAGTCTTCACCACAAAGATAAGAGATGGATGTGTGTATGTGTGCGTGCATGTGTGTGTGGGAAGGAAGGATATGTGATGCATGTGTATACTTACCTTGTGAGGTCTTCGCAAGGTCAGAGGTATAAGCCACCTCTGACCTTGCCGATCGGAAATTTAGGAAATAGCAAACATGATAACTGCACTACAAAACATTATGGCATGCACACATTGATAATTGGAAGAAAATCATATGAAGAAATAATAAATAAATAGATTGAGGATTACAAAAATAAATATAAGAAAGACCAGAGGCAGAATAACTAAAACAAAAGATTAAGTAGTCACTTACCCAACCCCCCAGTCTTCACCAGAAAGATAAGAGATGGATGTGTGTATGTGTGTGTGGGAGGAAAGGATATGTAATGCATGTGTATACTTACCTAGAGATGTCTTCGCAATGTCAGTGGTCATCGGACGAAAACGTACGTACGCGTATACATGTAGAGGTATAGGTATGCAATTGATGTTACACGCGCGCGAAACTACATGCACGTACTTATAATGTCACTTTATTCGTAATGTTGGGTATACGAGATAATACTTCTTCGCAAGGTCAGTGGTCATCGGACGAAAACGTACGTAACGCTACTGTCACGCGCGTTCTTATAAATTATGTCACTTTAGTTGGACCTCCCCGCACGTGATATACATGTATAGCAACGTTAACTATTAACCATTAACAAATATATTAAATACGTATTAACGTTCTGTAAGTTACGTTGTAATTAAAACAGATGGTCCAAAAAACACATGACATCAATTCAAATAAGGGAGCAAATACAAAACGATCAGACCAGTCAAACGTAGAGTAAATGATGTGTCAGACACCGATACTTTTTGTATACGTCGCGCGCAAATGATAATAAGATTACGTGATCTTCACGCACGTGATATATAGCAACTGAATACACAGTCACATATGTTACGTAGTAAACAATATAAATTACTTTTATATGAATTTTGTACGTTCGTACGCCCACGCATGAGGAAACAACTTCGCGTCAATGGGTTAACATGGCGCATAGTGCTCAAAGATTTAAGTCTATCAGTCGTAACAACTTGAAACACGCGTACGCAACCGGTTTGATAGTACGATATAAAAAAGAATGCTTTTAATTTTAACTACATTAGCAGCCCATGCCAAAGCGAAAACGTCTACAAGTAGGTCCCCCCGCCTACCTCACTGATGTCTATAATCGGTGTAACTCACGTGATCCTGTCATGTTGGATGCATTCTGATGCAAGCATGGGCGCTAGTTATCCAAAACTGTGGGATAAAAATAGCAGAGCCTCAAACAGACTGACGTACAAAATGCAGCCACGCAATAAGATTACTTAAGCCCTGTAACTGCACTAAAGCAACTGACTTACCAGAGGGTATAGCTTGCTTGCGTCGCTCGCCGAGAAGCCAGGCAAAAAAAACAGCACGTGCAATAATTGTTCCTGTTATAATGCATAAAGTACACTTGAGAACAAGAGCCAGGATCCAAAGATGGCCCACTAAAATCATATTAACACACACGCGACATCAAAGGCGAACACAACCGCAAACCTATTTCACTTTTGTAGTTGTAGTTTGTATACATGTATCGCAAGAAAGTACTGAGCAAAGGACACGAGCAACAGGCAGCAACGTTAATGCTAACAACCAATAACTTCCCACACTTACCGAAAAAGAAACTACATGCAGCATGGTTTTGAAATTGGCGCACTCCTTTCGCGCATGCGAAGTACAACGAATATTGAATAATTAGGAAATACGGTATTAGAAAGTCGATAAAAAAACGTTATCCCGACTCCTCCAGGGCGGCCATTTTAATGGTGTCGTAGTCTCGTACTCAGACCCAAATTATCGATACAACTATTCCTACAGTGGCGTACGTGGCGCGCCATCACCTATGTATCAGATAGGCGGTGCTACCAGACATTATGTACTTGCTTACAACTAATGTATGTGCTTATGGCGGAAATAACCTTTGAATGCTAATGGCGTTACCTTGGCATTGGTTATCCGCATTTAATGTATCTTTTTCAGGATATGAATGAATATTAAAGGCACATGACAATTATAATGAAGTTATTAAAGAACACACCAAGTCATTACAGAACACATCAACAACACACCCAGTTATATATACATATACATAATGTGAACACACCAACATAACATACCAAGTTATTAAATAAGACACCAAGTTATTACAGAACACATACGTACATGTACCAAGTTATTATAGAACATAGCAGCTAGCTATGGATGTAGAATTCTAAAGGTTGGGAATTATGCTAATTTTGTTTTATTTGATTACATGGTGGCACCCTTATGTATATACATTACTACTACATTAGATAACATGTACGTATAAAAGCACGTACTACGTACAAGTGTTATGCCCATGCACACGCATAAGCCATAACTACACGCTCACCTGGTAGTAGTAGTAGTGTTAACGTATGACTACATTTTGGATGATGGCTCTTCACACTTCTGCGGTGCCATTTGGACGGTTTCCAGAAGCGAATGCCTGTATTGCTCGGATGCGGGCCCTCTCTCGACCTATCAGGCGCGCAAGGCGTATCGAGGTTGTGGTGAGTCAGCGGAATGTGTCCATTGAAAGTAAAGCTAGGATGAATACGAATTATGCCACTTACCATTTGGATGGCTTGGAGTCAAGTCGAACACCTTTAAACAGAAGAAAGTCGGCCATGGCCAGAAACGTTATTTCAACCCTCGCGGACCAGCAATGTCCAGCATGCAGTGAGCGAGAACAAAGCCATTGTCCTACTTGTCAGCCTCGCGGCGCCGGAGATACTCTAGTGCACGTGAGCTCTCTCAAGGTACATGGCTGTACAGCTGGAGCGCTCCAGTTGGCACTTCAAATACAGGCCGCCCCTGTGGTCCTGTCCAACTGACACTACTCAGTGCAGTGCAGTGACGTCATGACAGTTGTAATCAGAATTAATCGCAATAACCAATACTATATATACTATACTATACCGGTAGAATAATTAATTAATCCCCAAACTCGTATTATATTACTGACTGGAACGAGATCTATATAATAACCCCAACATCTACATGAAGTCTAAAATATTTCACCCGGGAATTACGAGAATTATGACCTGATAATGCTTGACACCACTACATGTATACCATTAAAACGATATCATTTCACCAGGCCGGCCCAGGCAGATGTCAGCCAGAAACCATCCACAACAGAGAATAAAAAACCTTTTTATACAACACACCACGTCAAGAAATTGAGGTTTACTCCTAAACATTTTTTGCGCCATTACGACTACAGTTGAAGAGTTATTCAAATCTTTTATTTATGTACTTAATTTAAGCCGAGGGTGTTTTAGATTTTATTGTATCCTAATTAAATTTACATCAGCAATTATAACCACAGCCCATGCTTTAGGAATATCTACAGCACTTTGAAAAAAGAACACCCAGGTATTCAACTAGTTAAAACTAATGTTAATAATATTAATCATAATTATACTGATTATACAGATTATACATTAAACATTATTATATTTCCGATAGGTAACCAACTAACAGAATAGTGCAAAATTACTTACTCTTATATAGTAAGTTAAACACCAGCGAGTTTCTGTCATCTATGACATGTACCTCTCCTTGTCTTACTTGGTGCTCCTATAGGGACTACCTTTCCTGTGGAAATTATGCAGCTTCAAAGCGTTCAGAGGCCATGAGGTTGTTATCCAGACTGGTAGAAGTAGGGGCCTCTGACACTCAGGAGGCTTTATTCTTTCCTCCTCCCCAGTTGTGCTTCATTTAGTGGCCTGTGCAGCTGGCCAGCCTCCTCACTTCACCCAGGAGCCCCAGGACACTGTAGTATACAAGACATCCCTGGTGCTGGACTGTAATGCCCAAGGTCACCCCTCCCCCACCATCACATGGTACAGAGGGGACCCTCCAACCTTAGTCTCTGATGGCCATGAGCTCAATGGCTCACTGCTCATATCCACTGTGGTGGAGGGGGTGGATGCTTCCAGAGGGGGCATCCCTTACCACTGTAGGGCTACCAGTGATCCGTTTGGGACCATCAGAAGCAGAACAGCCACTGTCTACTATGCATGTGAGGTGACCACACAATAACAGTGGTACAGTTGATGATGTGGTCCTTCTGTTGGCAGTCTTTGGTGAGGGAGAAGATATCACATACAGTGTCAAGAACACATCCAATCCATTTGCTGAAAACATTGTGGCCCTTTACTGTAATGTGTCATGGTCCAACCCTCCACCTTCAATAATCTGAGTGGATGGCCTCAACCAAACTGTACCCAGTGATGGGACCAAGTTCCTCTACCTGGAGGGTGGACGATACCTTGCCATCATTGGAGTTGACCCTGTGACTGCACAGAGAGTGTTCCACTGTAGAGTGACCAATGTCTTTGGAATGCTACCAGTGGACAGCCCAACACAATATAGGTTTAACATAACTGGTGAGTCCACTTTCTTCCCAGTACACATGATGAGGTCTGTCCCATCCTCTCCCTCAGCTTCTCCAAGGGCTGGACTGGTCATCTACAAACCACTTGAAGATGTCACTGCTTATGAAGGAAATAGTAATGTCCAGTTCTCTATGGTAGCGGCTGGTGATGGGCCAACATCTTTGAGCTGTGCAATTACTTCTGTTCCTGTTGGATCAGTACTACAGACCACAAAACTGACATTTGGATCAGAAGTAGCAATAGTGGAAAGTGGTCCAGTGTCATTAGTGGACAGTGGTACAGAGGTGACATGCCTGGTCACTCCTAGCACATCTTACACTGCCACACTGACTGTCCTAGGTGAGTGATGACATTGGCTGTATTGGCAGCCATCTTGTTCCTCTGACCAGCAAGGGCCAACCTGGTGGTGACCTCAAGTCCTGGGGACAATTTGGACAACTCTGTGGGCACCAATGTCTCAGTATACAGTGGAGTGGGCCTGGGGATGAGGTGGTACAGGACTGGGGAGGAGGTGTTTCCTGGTTCACGTGTGGTGATCAGTGGGTTCACCATGACCATTTATAGTCTGTTGGATGGGGACTTGGGCATGTACCAGTGTTAAGTGTCCAATGGAACCAGCTCAGTTTGGAGACAGTGGAGAGTGGTGGTCTCAAGTGAGTGTGCATATGTGATAAGAGACTGCACATGTACCTGCACAGGTGTGTTTGCTTGTGTAACACATGTATAGACATTTTGTATTAAGAGATGCATGCATTTTGGATTCAACCATTATGTTCGTTAATATTGCTCTAACAGGTCTGGTCCCCATTCCCATCAAGGAGTCTGTAGTGGTGGTGGGTGGAGGTGGTGGTACTACTCTGATGGTACAGGTGATGTCATACCCTCCTCCTGACCATGTCCAGTGGTACATGAATGGCTCTCTGGTGATGTCCAGTGATCTGTACATCATCTCCAACATCTCTGTCTCTGACAACTCAACTGTCCACCATCTCCTCTGTTAACCTCACTACTCAAGGATTCTACTTGGCCTCCTTCTATGGTTATGTGGGTGTGGTCAACACCTCCTCCATTTTTGTCACACCTCCAGGTAGTAAGATCTTAGGCACTGAGTTAAATTGGTGGGCATTCCCTAGAATGCCCATATAATGTACAGGCATTTCCTAGAGTGTACAGGCATTACCTAGAGTGACCGTATAATGTATGTGGGTGTGGTCAACACTTCCTCCATCTTTGTCACATTTAGGAGTAAGATAAATAATTGTTTTGATTATACAATATACTGCTAATAATAACCCTAGCATTACATCATAGGGGCTAACATTTATGTGTGTAAAAAGTTTACATTAGCTCCATTTGGATTAAAATTGGCATTATTGTGATACATGCATGTGTGAATGTGTGCCCCTCCCACTACTACCTTCTTCTTTGCCCTCCATCAGGTTTTTAAATACATCTCTCTTCTTCCTACTCCTCCCCATCCAGTACCAGCTGTTGTCCTTGGAATGGCTGTTCCACTATGTCTGAAGGCTGGGGGGAGTGTCCAGTTGGTGTGTGAGGTCTATGGATATCCCATTCCAACTGTTCACTTCTTCAAGGACAACTCCTCCCTCCCCTACCAACACTCTCACCATCACCAACATCCAACCACAGGATGGAGGTGTGTACTCATGTTCTGCTGACAATGAAGTCCCTGACTACTCCATTGGTCATGAGCTGGTTTACTGCAGTAAGGAGAACTGGTTTGTCCTGTTCTAATGTTAACCTCCCTCCCTTCAGCCTTCCCTGGTGTGGAGATAAAAGGACCAGTCAATCCTGTTGAGGTGGGTGGTCAGGTGGAGGTGGTGTGCAATGGGAGTGGAGCCCCACCCCCTGAGATCAGGTGGATGAAGGATGGAGCACCTCTAGGGAACTGTTCAGGATCTCATCCCCAGACCTACATGTGGGCGAATCCCTCCTCTCTGAGATTGACCAACATTAGGACTGGGGATGAGGGCAACTATACATGTGTTGTCAGTAACATTCTTGGTAATAACAGTGCTACCTTCATGCTGGTGATTGGTGTGTGCAACAGAAGGAAAAGAAATGTTGCTAAAATAGATACCTACATGTAGATGACATCTTCCATCTCAATTTAAATTCACAACTCCACACTTCTCTTCACACATTGCACACAGCAGCATAACTGCCACATGATTGATAGCAATGTGCAAGTTGATGTGATGTTAGTAAGAATTAATGCAACCATACCATACCCAATACTTTTTTATTGAACTTGGTTACTCAGGCCTGATATTGTTGTCTCATTTAAGTATCATCTTCATCTGGTCATTTGGCCAACTAATGACAAGAACTTTACATCTCATGTTAGTTATGCAGCAAGTTATATCATTCTATTGCAGGTCCTTCTGTGTCCCTCACCTCCTCCATCACCATAATCATCAGCCTGTCCCTCATCCTTCCCCTGATCATCACTGGTGCTGCCATCACTCTAGGTCTGCTGTGCATCTACAGACTGCATCTCTGTACCAATAAGGAGGGGGAGGAGCATCAGGAGGAGGTGCATGATGAGATCATGTGCCCTAAGGATGGAGAACAGTTCAAGATCAGTACTAATGAAGCCTACACAGTCCTCCATCTGATGGAAGCCAATATTGCCTACGGTGTAACTTGTCATTAGGCATATACTGCCACTATCAGATGTATTGATTCACCATCCTAATTTTGTAATAGGAGTGTGTCCCAAGTATCTTTTATGTTGTATCCTGAGGTATCCACCCCCTTAGTACTAGCACACCCCTGTACTACCCTAGTGTCTTGGACTTCAATGTTTGATTAGGCTAGGGTTCAATATTTTCATGTACACCTTCAGCCAAAATTCACAATCAACTTGTAATTTAATCCTGAGTTCAACATGTAATAATGGGTGTGGCCAGGCAAATGATGTGATCTGTTAATATGCTCTAAGAGAAGCATAGAAATATTAGGGTTTAAGGTCAAGCAAAATCCAATTTTATACTTTCTATCAGGTGATTGAAATCGGGTGTCAAATTACACCATCTCAGCACCTCTGTCTCTAAAAATAGCACCAACTGTGTGAAAGCAAAAACTGCACAGGAGGTGGATGTTTGGATGTGACATGTCACACCTCCTTGATGCTACACAATAAGCCCCCATCATTAGTCATATTAAGGAATGGTGCATTTCACAAAACATCTCATGCAGTGGAAATCCCACAATGTGGTACCATTTTTTGGTGGCATCACCAGTAATGTACCTTTGTATTGAGAGTTTGGCTTGTAATTGGTAACCTACTGAGTTTTTAGTTGCCTTTTGCAGGCTCCTCCATTTGATATGTTGGATATCACAACAACACAGAATGCATGGCCATGTATTTATGTTGTTACTGTAGCTATTATGCATGGTAAGTTGTGTATTGTGACTGATGGCTGTGGGGTGTATCCATGCTGACCTTAGCCTTAATACAGGAAAACTTATAATATTAGTGCAGACAAACCATAACACAAGAGGCACAAAACCTCATTGTGTAAGGGTATGTAGCAAATACTGAGATGAATTGGAGTGAAAATATTTATGGAGTGAACACCTGTAGTTGATACCATACCAACCTTTAATTTAGCTACTATAGCATATGGGGCAAACGCCTGCAACTGATGTCATTGCACAGAAGAAAAAAACTTTTCTACAACAAATAGATTATATTTCTAGCTACTGATCCCAATTATTGTTCAATAAATCCATTAATTACCCATCCGTGGTGCAATGTTTGGCAATCGATTCCATGCCATTCTGGGATTCTACCCCAGTTTTGTCACATACGTGTAAAAACCAGGATGAGATTGATTTCTATCCTGGGTGTTAGGATATTTTCTTGGACAGCCATGCAAGTATGCCCATGCAAAATAAATTAACTTCTATACTCCCTTTGGTGTGCACTTTGGCAGCAGGTCCAGTTAGGGTACAATGCTATAGGGTTTAATTTAACACAATCAGCCAAAGTTATTTGAAAATTAATTTTATTCTCTTTCAAACTTAATCCTAAGATAATTTGAAATGATAATCTTAATAGCGGGTTCGAGCCAGGCAAATGTTACCCTAATGGAGATAGAAACATCGTTATGGATAAAAATTAGGGTTTAGGGTCATGTAAAGCACACACTTATCCAAATTTTTAATTTCCACTGGGTGATCAAAATCTGGTGCCAGATTAAACCTTCCTGGCATCTCCATCTCTAAACATTGCAGCAGATGTGTCAGAACCAAAAATCTATCAGGATGTGTGTCATAATTATAAAGTGTGGTACAGTAGTAGTAGTTAATGTTAACCTTCCTCATTCAGCTATCGAGGTATGACATGTAACTATAGTGTAGTATGCCTTGACTCCTTATGTAGTGTGCCTTATGTAGTGTGCCTTATGTAGTGTGCCTTATGTAGTGTGACTTATGCAGTGTGCCTTATGTAGTGTGCCTTATGTGGTGTGCCTTATGTAGTGGGCCTTATGTGGTGTGCCTTATGTAGTGTGCCTTATGTAGTGTGCCTTATGTAGTGTGCCTTATGTGGTGTGCCTTATGTAGTGTGCCTTATGTAGTGTGCCTTATGTAGTGTGCCTTATGTAGTGTGCCTTATGTGGTGTGCCTTATGTAGTGTGCCTTATGTAGTGTGCCTTATGTAGTGTGCCTTATGTAGTGTGCCTTATGTAGTGTGCCTTATGTAGTGTGCCTTATGCAGTGTGCCTTATGTAGTGTGCCTTATGTAGTGTGCCTTATGTAGTGTGCCTTATGTAATGTGCCTTATGTAGTGTGCCTTATGTAGTGTGCCTTATGTAGTGTGCCTTATGTAGTGTGCCTTATGTAGTGTGCCTTATGTAGTGTGCCTTATGTAGTGTGCCTTATGTAGTGTGCCTTATGTAGTGTGCCTTATGTAGTGTGCCTTATGTAGTGTGCCTTATGTAGTGTGCCTTATGTAGTGTGCCTTATGTAGTGTGCCTTATGTAGTGTGCCTTATGTAGTGTGCCTTATGTAGTGTGCCTTATGTAGTGTGCCTTATGTAGTGTGCCTTATGTAGTGTGCCTTATGTAGTGTGCCTTATGTAGTGTGCCTTATGTAGTGAAGGATTAGTTAATAGTGTGAACAAGTTTTGTTAGATATTAGACTTTTAAGTTCATGGATTCAATGCATGAACATACCAGATACATATTATGATGATTGGAAACTGCGCAAGAGATATATGATACATGCTACTGAATTGTGTTGGTTTGACATACATTTGCTAGGCATCTATGCATGGGATGCGAGCATATGTATGTATATACATGTCTTTCTCCAATAAGAAGCCCCAGTTACATATCAGCTACAAGTTCTGCACTAGTTAACATACCAGACCATTAGGTGGGCATAAAAAAGCCTACAAAAGCACAGAGGCACCTCAACCACATCAACCACCAATCTATCCTTTACCATCCAATATTAAGGCAGGTAGAACCAGTTACCATGTAAACTAAGGTGTGATGTTGTAGTTATAGTGAGCGATTAATTACAATCAAGTGCTACTTTTCTTTCATTTCATGACTGCATGGCCAATAGCATGTTCAAAACATTAGGTTACCTGCATGTGTACACATAGAATACTGAACACAAATCCCCTTTTTACATTCATTCAAATGCAATATATCAGTCTGACGTGGTTGGATGCTGGTACCAGTTGTGTTTTGTGTCCATGGAGCTGATGACCATCAGAGTGATGTACAGCCTGAAGGGGAACAACTGCAGAGGGCAGTCATGACACAGAACTAAGGTGAAAACGCTCAAGGTCTCTAATTCCTATGTACCGGTAGAATTTTGGCAGAGGAGGAATTGGTATAGGATTTGTGTTGAATACTCTGTCATCAAAGTAGGCAGTTTGGTGGTCTCTTCTGTTGCAGCAGCATCAAGTCAACCTCCAATTTTCTATTGGCAGACTTATATCTAAGGTATTACACCCTGCAATGTCTGCAGCGGGAAATTATGACACTCCTCATTGAGAAATGCAGAGTTCTGGTCTCCCACCTGATCATTGTTTCAAACTCAATAGGCAATTCATGGCATGCATGCTCTACATGTATACATGTAGATGTAGATGGAACCATATATGCAATGTGGCTGCCAGCCATAGCGTAACCAGATAGCATCTCTAAACGCACCTTATGTAGAGCAAAACCATGCCATGCGATAAGGAGAGCATTCAGCCTTCTGGATGCTCATTTTTACTTGCAATGTCTAGACATTTTTTTGGCTTGAAGCTAAGCCAGTAACTTAGCAACAGATGCAATTCTTTATTGTTTTTGTATTTTTGGCTTGAAGCTTTGGCAACAGCTAGCTACAATTCTTTATTGTTTTGTAAACATGTTTGCCTGCATACCTAGAAGTTTGCAGTGGCTGTTGATCAGTGGGGATGAGTTAATTCCAAACACTACCAGTAGACAGATTGGTGCATCTCAGCTGCTTTTGACATTACAATTGCATCCCGGTTTAATTCACTAATAATTTTGGAAGTGTGAATGCATGTAGGGTGTTTCAGCAAAGGCAGCAGAGCATACTTAAAATGGATGCCTGGGGACCAGAGGCACTGTGGATCATTCAATTCAGGGAAGCACCCTAGTACTGCCAGGTCTGCTCCTACCCCAACAAGAAAAAATGCACACATTGCTTGTGTGTGTGTGTGTGTGTGTGTGTGTGTGTGTATGTATAATTATAATTATATGTTTGTGTGTTTGTTTACATGAACACAAAAGATTCATAATTGCATGTGTAATTAGATTGTCATACTCCGACTCCTGAACATATGTGAAGTGTGTGTGTGCGTTTGTGCATGTGTCATGCATGTGTGTGCATTGTGCGTGTGTGCCAGTGTGTGTATTTGAGTTGTGTGCATAATGTATGGCGTTTGTTATAATCATAATTATGTACATTATGCTTATTCTTCGGATGAGTATCATCCTTCATCCACATGATCTCAGGGGGCGGGGCTCCGCTCCCATTGTACACCACCTCCACCTGACCACCCACCTCAACAGGATTGACTGGTCCTTTTATCTCCACACCAAGGAAGGCTGAAGGGAGGGAGGTCAACATTATCAAATATAGAACAGGACAAACCAGTTCTTCTTACTGCAGTAAACCAGCTCATGAACAATGGAGTAGTCAGGGACTCCATTGTCAGCAGAACATGAGTACACACCTCCATCCTATGGTTGGATGTTGGTGATGGTGAGAGTATTAGTGGTAATATGGGTGTGGTCTGGAGGGAGGAGTTGTCCTTGAAGTTGGAATACTGCATATTGATGACACTTCCCTCCAGACATAACGGATGTGTTCTCAAGTACAGTAGCTGGTACCATATGGTATTATGTAACAAGGCCTTCCTGTAAGGTGCATACATACCCCATACCTGATGTAAACAATGTGTCTTTGAAGATGATAGTTGCCATGTATATTTAAAAAATAAGAAGTTTAAATATTAATTGAGCATATGTTCATGTGGAGGTAAGTTTTTTATACTTCCATCATCATTTTACCACTATTTGCATTGCTGCATGTGTGCAGAGGAGAGGGAAGTGGTGTAGCTGATGGAGGCTGTGCATATTCATTAACAAATGAATGAAGGCACCTTCAATTAAAGCACAGCTGTTAATTTATAACACTTATACATTATTCATGTTATAGGATATAGTCGGTGTAGACAGGAGTAACAGTGTAGATGTGTGCTATACCTTCCCTAGCTGGACGTACAACATGAAGGTTGGGCTCTGCCCAAGATGGTGATCAGTTTCACAAAATATTCATAATTGCATGCGTAATTCCATTGTCACATATGTGAGTGTGTGTGCTTTGGTTGTGTGTTGTGTGTTAATGTACATGTGTCGTGTGCCATGTGCATGTGTGTGTGTGTGTGTGTGTGTGTGTGTGTGTGTGTGTGTGTGTGTGTGTGTGTGTGTGTGTGTTGTGTATTTGGATTTGTAATTTGTGTGTGCATGATAGTGATGTATGGAGTTTCTTATCATAATGCTTCCATATCCGTACAAGCCTTTGCAAGTACATTCTTGCTGTTAGTTGGTTTGTTTTTGTTATTGTTTTATTGCATTACTTAAACTAATAATATCTATGGTTTATAATATACGGAATTTAATTTTCCTACCAACATTCTGGGTGGCCCTATATACCGGCTTCGCTGCACAGTGATGACGATATACAGGTAGGCCAAGACATGTGCCTAGATACGATTACTTGATTGTTATTTATTCTCAGACATTTCGTTTGTTTTTATTTATTAATTATTTTTATTTTTATTCGACCGTATACCGTTAGGGAATACATGTACGGTCTCCCTTCCCCACCCCCCCCCCCCCCCCCCCCCCCCCCCCCCCCGGACCCAACTCCTTAGGGAACATGGTCCGTCTAAAAAATTGTCCATTTAGGGAATACAGTCCGGGCGAGGAGGCGGACTCCATTCCCTGACAGAATTGAGGTTTAATTTTGATTCAAACAATGTACCTCGATCATCTATACCGCATTGATACCCCACTTAAACCCCATCTGTACCTCACTTATACATGTATATACCACTTGTGACCCCATCGAAATTTGGATCAGGGACTATTTTCGCTCGGTTGACTGGGTAACAACAAAGAAGAACCGGAGATGAAGGCGCGCGCGCAAGACGACCGAAGGCAAGCTTGGGCATGCATCACGGTTACAGCAAAAATGCTCAGCTTTTTGAAACACAATGC